>CP139508.1:319094991-319554991 GCA_021014915.2 Artemisia tridentata subsp. tridentata | reverse complement strand
GTGTTACAAAAATATATATGTTTAAGTAATTGCCATTTATAATTTTTATAAAACTTACGTAGGTTTTTATGTAATCATCTCGAGTGTATATAAGTCAAATAGGCGATATAAATAAACAAGCATGTTTAAAATTTACAAGTCTAGTTTTGACTAGTGTTTATATGATGTAATTGTATAAAAGAGTTTATAGTTGCATGTATATATAATGTCTTGTGTTATAACTTATGTTTTATAACTTGTTGTGATTTATGGCGAAACTTGTGGCAACGTGAAAAGAAAAGAGTCGGGATTAAGTTGTGGAATAAGTCGAGTACGAGGTTACGTCGGTACACACATACACGAAACGGTTACAATATTAGTTTTCATTTAATCATATATATACTCGGCTAATTTAACACATACGTACCCCCCCCTTTAACCCCCTTGTTGGGTTGTGGCCCATCATGAAGCCAAGGTGGGTTGAGGCTTGGACTATTATATCAAAAATCAATACACCCGAGTGGGCCTGATGGCTTCGACCAACAAAGAAGACTATACCATTACTGGGCTTTTCGGTTTATACGTAACACACGCACATAAGCCCACTTAGGACTTGTGGAATAACTTGGGATGTATTATCTAACGTTTGACACAGAATAAATTATAGCATAAGGCTTATGTCGAGCTCGAGTGACTAGCTCAAAACCACTCGACGATGTGACCTCAAGGACTCACGTTATGGCTGTTGGCTGGGTTCGACACCGCGAACACACTACACACCAATAGTTTATCCAGGTCTTTAATTCAAGACCTTTGATAGTGTAACGACTCGGATACTAACTCAACACCCTTTGGTGTTTTGAGTTTAACCTGTATGAAAACACACCCTTTGGGGTGTCCTTGTGGGATTCGAACCAAGGCAACCCTATGTGGGTTGTCCTTAAACCAAGAGTGACTCAACAACTTCACACAACGCAACACAGTTGCAAAGCTTTTGCCTAAGCTGCTAAGTGAGCAGATTTGTGGTTGTCCCGTTAAAGCCAATGAAGCTCAAACCAAGGCATACACACCCTATATGGGTTGCTGCCTAGTGGAGAATGAACCAAAACAAGCCAACCATAGTACACCCTTTGTGGGTGTGGTCTCTCTTGAACCAAAACCAACACAACACAACTAACCTAAACCAAATTCAGGTTTCAACACAACCCTTAATGTTTTACTGGGGGTTTCAACCACAACAAAAGTACTTCTCAAATAGTCTTATAATTGTGGCTAAACTTGTGAGTATCAAAGACCAAAGACTCACCACTGTGATTTAACCCAAAATTCATACGCGACTCAAGAAAAATTAGACAGGTTCTACACTAAACCTATGAGCCAAAATCATGATAGACTACTAACCATATCAACAACAAATCGAACCGAACAAAAACAACTAACATGACACTTCCATGCACAAGCCAATACTCGGATTTTTGTTTAAGAATTGTGAGCCACACAAGATCAATAACAACAACAAAACATAACCATTCGCAGGTTTTCAAATCGACCAATTAAAACAACAATTCCATCACAACTTGTAAAAATGAATCCAGTCACAACTTCAAACAAAAATTAATTCAATCGAAAGTTTATAGAATGAAAAAGAGATTTAAAAACCTTACAATAGATACGGACAACAAGAAGAACCAGGAACTTAAAACCTCGAATCCGAATCAAGCAAATCCAAATCCGAACCCCAGCTAAGCTACACCTCCGTTGTGAGTCAGTTCCCTTTGAAGCCTAGATCTCGATAAGACTTTTGTGAGTGAGATTTGAGTGTGTGGATTCCCTGGAATTCGAATAATCAATAAAAAGAGAATAATAGGGAAGGCCTTCGACATTCTTTCAAGCCTGGAAATTGAGGAGTATCCGTTTGAAGCCAAAATCGTTCTCAATCCTCGTCACCTCATCTCTTCTATATCCGTTGACTCTGGGGAAGGGTTATGTGAGAGCGACGGTAGGCTTCGGGAGCAATGAAAAGCGTATAGATCCATGAACCAGATGGTGATGGGAGATGGTGTGGGGAGTTGGAGAGAAGATCCAAGAAAGAAAACGTTAAAATGAAGGTGGGTGTATGTGAGAGGGCGCGTATACCAGGGAAAAGAGATAAGGGTTTGGTTGGTTTATTATATTAGAGTGTAATTTATGTACCCTGTGTCCCGTTGAGCTGAGGTGTAATCTGTTACCCCGGGTCAGAGCCCATGCACTTCATGCAGGCCAAACAAGAGAAAAGCCCAGAGGCCATGCGACAACGTATCTTTTGATTTAGTCTTTAATTAGAATGCTAAAATAAAGGAAGCGGAATAGTCTTTTGATTTAGTCTTGAATTAGATTGCTAAAATAAAGGAAGTCATGGGAATGCCCACGTATTTCCAAATTTGTTAGGAATAGCTTTGAATTATTCTAGCTTGTTTTTCCTTTAAATTGTCATGTTTATTTGAGAAGAAATATAACAGAAAATTGATCCAATTACTCTCTCTTTTTTCTTCTTGTTTCCTTCTCTTTTCTTGGCCATTGAATCAATAGTTCGACCCACTTAACAGTGGTACCAGAGACAGCCTTGATCCAATGGAGACACGCAAACAAACTTTCGAACAATTTCAACAAAACACCACTGAAAATCTAGAAAAACTCACTGCTATGTTCAACAAGTTGGTAACGGAGGTCCAGTCCATTAAGGAGAAAGATTCAGACGATGCGTCTGGTTCGCGCAAAAAAATCGTGAGTACGAAGGAGGGGAAACCCTATTTAAAACTACATTTTCCCCGGTATAGCGGTGATGAACCTACAGGGTGGATATACCAGGCTGAACAATACTTTGAATTTCAAGAAGTCGCTGATGAAGATCGCGTCAAGATGGCTTCGTTTCATCTAGACGGCATTGCTCTCCAGTGGCATCGGTGGTATACAAAGGCGCAAGGTCCTCTGACATGGCAGGAATTTACCACGGCATTGTTGGGTCGTTTTGGGCCGACTGACTACGAGGACCCCTCGGAGTCTCTCCATCGTTTAAAACAAGTGACCACAGTGGCAGCTTATATCGAGGCCTTTGAACGGTTGTCACACCGCGTTGACGGCCTTCCACAATCTTTTTTACTGGGATGTTTTATAGGTGGCTTGAAGGAGGAGGTCCGTTTAGAGATCAAGCTCAAGAAACCGCGAACCTTGGCAGATGCAATTGGGTTGTCGCGGCTGATCGAGGAGAAGATGAACCTGCAACGTAGATCTTTTTCTTCAAATCGAGTGACGGGTTTTAATTTCCCACCCAAGGCTCAGCCCACTGCTGGTTTATTAGGCTCAGCTCCAACTCAACGCCTAGCTCTTCCAGCCCCAAACCCAGTTCGTAGGTTATCTGGTGCAGAAGCTAGGGAGCGACGCGAAAAGGGACTCTGCTACTATTGTGATGAACGTTACGCACCGGGTCACAAGTGTAGCAAGCCCCAGCTCTTTATGATCAGTGAGGGAGAAGATTTAGAGGCGGACGCTAACCAGGAAGATAAAACGATCGACACTTCCACCGATGACGATACCGCTGAGATCTCGTTCCATGCGATTTCTGGCACCATTTTGCCTCAAACACTACGATTGCCTGCTAAGATTCACAATAAAGATGTGGTAGTGTTGATTGACGGGGGCAGCACCCATAATTTTATTGAACAATCTTTGGTAGAGCGATTTGGCTTGAAAGTCGATACCGGGGTCAAGCTAGAGGTAGTGGTCGCTAACCGGGAGAAGTTGGCTTGTGTGGGTCGAATACGTGGTCTTACCATTGTTATTCAGGGGTACACGATAACCACCGATTTCTTCGTTTTACCAATCGCGGCATGCCCACTCGTCTTAGGGGTCCAGTGGTTGAAGACTTTGGGTCCTATTGAATTTGATTTTCAGAACCTCACTCTTGGGTTTCGTCTCGCTGGCTCATCGCATAAACTACAAGGGTTGAAGGGTACTGATCTGACAGCCTTAAAGACCAATGAAATAATGGGAATTCAAGGTACTGCATTACTTCTTCAGATCAGTCAGGTCGAGACCGAGTCTTATTCTATTCTGAGTTCCTGCCCTGCCGTCCAAAGGGTTTTAGCAGAATTCGAGCAAGTTTTTCGGGAACCTAGTGGCCTACCACCCACACGCTTCCATGATCATAGCATTTCCCTCATGCCAGGATCAAAACCTATGAGCTCTCGACCGTACCGCCAACCGTATTTGCAGAAGACGGAAATCAAGAAACAGGTTCGGGAGTTACTTCATGACGGGTTGATTCGCCCCAGCCATAGTCCGTTTTCGTCGCCTGTCTTGCTAGTCAAAAAATCCGACGGTACATGGCGATTTTGTGTAGATTACCGAGCCCTCAATGACATCACAGTCAAGGATAAATACCCTATTCCTGTTATAGATGAGCTCCTCGATGAATTACATGGTGCCACAATTTTTTCTAAGCTCGACCTCCGCTCCGGTTATCACCAAATACGGGTTCGAGCGGACGACATCCATAAAACTGCCTTCCGGACACATGATGGCCATTATGAGTTTGTGGTTATGCCCTTTGGACTCACAAACGCCCCGGCTACCTTTCAGTGCTTGATGAACGACATTTTTCGGCCGTATCTTCGTAAGTTCATTTTGGTATTTTTTGATGATATCCTCATTTATTCAAGATCTTTGGATGCTCACCTTGGTCATTTACGTACTGTATTGGGTTTGTTGGTTACTCATCAACTTTTTGCCAAGCTTTCAAAATGTTGTTTTGGGGTTAGTCAGGTCAACTACTTGGGACATGTGATTTCGTCGGGGGGCGTAGCAGTGGAGTCAGCCAAGGTCCAAGCCGTACTCTCATGGCCTACTCCTACTACTGCAAAAGGGGTCAGGGGTTTTTTGGGGTTGGCCGGATACTACCGAAAGTTTATCAGGGGGTTCGGGAATATCGCAGCACCGTTACACAAGCTAGTGGGCAAAGGACCTTTTCATTGGGATGAGAAGGCAGAAGCTGCTTTCCAAGCTTTAAAGATTGCATTGACTACCACCCCAACCTTGGCTTTACCTGATTGGTCTCATCCTTTTACCTTGGAGTGTGACGCGAGTGGGGTGGGAATTGGGGCTGTTCTCACTCAACATGGGCGACCGTTGGCGTATTTTAGTGCACCCTTGAAAGGCACCATGTTAGCTTGGTCGACATACGAAAAAGAGATGTTAGCAATTGTGAAGGCGGTTCGGAAATGGCGTCACTATTTATTGGGTCGTCCTTTCGTGGTTAAAACAGACCATGTTAGTCTCAAGTACTTAATGGAGCAACGAATCACCACACCGGCTCAGTCAAGATGGTTACCTAAACTTTTAGGTTTTGATTATAAGATTGAGTACAAGACTGGGAAATCGAATCAGGGAGCGGATGCTCTTTCTCGTAAACCCGAATTTCACTTTTTGGGCATTTCACATCCATGTTCGACTATATGGGCGGACATTCAAAAGGAGGTACAATCTGATTCATTTTATTTTCAATTGCCTACTTCACTACCTATTACATCTAAAGGGACCCTTGTGGAACGTGATGGAGTATGGTTTAGAAATGGTGCTATATTACTAAGTTCCAACTCTCCTCTTTTACCTACTGTTTTAAATATGTGTCACTCCTCTCCTGAAGGAGGGCATTTTGGATTTCACAAAACAATTGCTAAGGTAAGACAGAATTTTTGGTGGGTTGGATTGAATGAGTTTGTGAAGAAGTTTATTCGGGAATGCCAAACGTGTCAACGAGCTAAGACGGATAGCATGCAGCCCGCCGGGTTATTACAACCTCTTCCGGTGCCGGAAAAAATATGGGAGGATATTAGCATGGATTTCGTGGAGGGGTTACCGGTGTCAAACGGGTTCACGGTCGTGATGGTGGTAGTGGATAGGCTTTCTAAGTATGCTCATTTCGTGCCTATGCGTCACCCGTTCACAGCTGCAACAGTGGCTCGTGAATTTTTAGCCAACATTGTTCGTTTGCATGGCATCCCTTCAACCATTGTGAGTGACCGTGATAAAATTTTTATAAGTTCTTTTTGGCAGGCCTTGTTTAAACTGCAGGGGTCGGTATTATGCATGAGTTCTGGTTACCATCCGCAAACGGACGGACAAACGGAGGTTGTCAATCGGATATTGGAACAATATTTGCGTTGTTTTGTTTGTGACACGCCTAAGAAGTGGGTTGAATGGTTGCCTTGGGCAGAGTACAGCTACAACACTTCTGTTCATTCTTCCACCAAGCTAACACCCTTCCAAGTCGTTTACGGTCGACTACCTCCTCAAATCTTGCCTTATGTTCCGGGCACGACTAAGGTACAAGCTGTAGAAGACCATCTTCAAAGTAGGGACCTTTTGCTTAAAACGTTACGTGCTAACCTTCACGAAGCCCAGAACCGTATGAAGAAGTACGCAGATCGACACCGGCGAGAATTAGAATTTGTAGTGGGAGATTATGTTTATGTGAAGTTACAGCCATACCGTCAATCGAGTGTGGTTACTAGAGCATCGGCTAAACTCAGTCCGCGGTTTTTTGGTCCTTACAAGGTTCTTGCTAGAGTGGGGAAGGTGGCATACCGAGTTGAATTACCTCCAGGTTCCTTAATACATGATGTGTTCCATGTGAGTCTATTGAGGAAGAGTGAAGGCCCAGTTCCAGAACCGTCCCCGCTTCCCGTCGATGAGCCTGCTTGGTCTCCATCAATTCCCCAACCGGAGCTGGTCTTAGAAGAACGAGTTGTGCAGAAAGGAAAGTATCGCCCTAAGACGGAAATTTTAATCAAGTGGGTTGGTAAACCTCGGGAAGATGCGACATGGGAGAATAAGTGGCGTTTCTCGCGAACCTATCCTCAGTTTCACCTTGAGGACAAGGTGACTTCGAGTGGGGTGGATTGTTATGGGTCAGAGCCCATGCACTTCATGCAGGCCAAACAAGAGAAAAGCCCAGAGGCCATGCGACAACGTATCTTTTGATTTAGTCTTTAATTAGAATGCTAAAATAAAGGAAGCGGAATAGTCTTTTGATTTAGTCTTGAATTAGATTGCTAAAATAAAGGAAGTCATGGGAATGCCCACGTATTTCCAAATTTGTTAGGAATAGCTTTGAATTATTCTAGCTTGTTTTCCTTTAAATTGTCATGTTTATTTGAGAAGAAATATAACAGAAAATTGATCCAATTACTCTCTCTTTTTTCTTCTTGTTTCCTTCTCTTTTCTTGGCCATTGAATCAATAGTTCGACCCACTTAACAGTTGAGCTGAGGTGTAATCTTGTTTCCCCGGTTTGGTATAAACGTGAAAATATAATTCTGAAGACGTTTTTATAAAACTGGTATAAAAATTAAATTTATTGACTCTGAAAATAAATCATAAAAATTAAACCGTTACTGATGTGGTGTCGGTACGCGTGTGGTATCGCTTTTCAGGAAAAGTAAGATAACCTCTCGCTTTTATTATGTTGAAGTCTGTAAATGTCAGAAAATGGAAAATTCACTTTTTCTGATCAGGTTAAATAGTTTAGCGGGTTACTGTATGCTACAGTGTGCGAGTTTGCTTCCCGAATAGTTATGAAAGCTCATGAATGCTCAATTTAAAAAATTACCGTTTGTCACAGTGTTTTAGATGAAACGTTGTAATTTTAGTATTTTCTCATTTTAAGGTTGTTTAATATCACACATTTTAAAGACAACCATCACAAATATCACAACATAATAGCATAGATTTCATTAAACATAATACACTCATTCATGAAAGCATACATCACATAACGATTCATACATCACACAAACAAACTACAAACTATTTCTAAAACAACCTAACTTCCAATAACATGCTTGGACCAAAAGATACTCATTTGATTATTCTTAACTAAACATGTAGAGATGTTTAGTTAGAAGGTGGAGAATAAGATGGTGAAGTAGATGGTGGAGGAGAAGGTGGCATGGTTGCAAGAGGAGTTGGTTGCACATTGGGTTGAGAAAGAAGATACTCAATGTGGCCAAACATGTAGTGGAGTCACCTCTTAGGGAAGAAATGAGCTTGAAGTTGTGAAAACAACATGCACAACCCATGGTGTGGTTGTTCACAAAGTTGTAGAGAAGAGGATTTTGGAATTCAAATAGCATGTAACACATCTAGATAAATAAACACATCAAGAGAACGTAGCGGAAGCAAGATCTTATTTAACACATATAATGAATTACCAAAAAGTAAATTAGAATTACCTCAAGATCCTAGCAAGAATAAGGATCGGTCTTCTCTTCTAATAACAAGATCAACAAATAGGATTAGCGTGGAACCCCTTACCGTTTTGTTCCACAATCCAAGATGAACAACTAAAGTGAGTTGTTACCGAACTCTTGTACACATGTACTATAACCGATCAAGAAATGATGCTAGTGATTAGACACTTAAAACCAAAAAAAAATTTTTTGCTACACAAAAAAACTATGGATCGACCCTATTAAAATAGTTCGTCCGGTTTTAGAGAAGTGGAAGAGAAAACACAAAACCTAGGGTTATAGTATTGCACAGGGTGAGAAAACAATACCCATAGGTTTGTATTTATAGTGTTTGGGTAGCTTGTTGCCAAAGCTAGTCGATTAGGGTTTCTTAACCCCTTAGGCCGATCGGCCAAACTTGGTCACCAAGAATTCTAGATTCTTTCAATCCCAAATTTCACTAATAGTCCTTCCACTTTTAACTTAACGGTCGTTAGTCAACACCGTTAATTACATAACGTCCGTTATGTATCATTTCGTGTCCAAATAATTAATATATACAATAATTATACATATTAATTATTTACTTGATCATTCATACGTAAAGTGTGCAATCCCTCGGTCCCGTGTTCGAATCTAGACATACACGTTTAATATTTTTCCACTAACTCTAACAGCTCCCACTTGGAAATCTATTAAAAGTGTAATGACATTGGTTAGCGTCTAGCAACACGCCAATGCCCCTAGTACAACTCGGGTGTGTGGTATCCTGGAAAAACCACTTGATGATTAACTCAGCATACTTATCCTTTTGTTTCTAATACCACATTAATAATGATATGGATCTAAGTCATTCTTTATTAATAATTCTGTTTCTCGTTATTCATGATTAAATAAGATTACTAAATCTTCTGAATCATCAGGGGAGACTTTGAGTGTGGCCACACAAAAATCTTATTAATCCCACGAGGGGCCCAGTAGTATTGTCACACCCCCAGAAATCGGGTCCAGCGGAAGCATACATGCCACTGGGGTGCAACTCAATTGGTATCACAACACAAGTGCAAAGAACGGTTTTTACCTCAATCATTTAGAATAAAATTGTTTAACCAAAAGTGTTGAATTTACATTGTTAAAAGTAGTGTGGAAATAGGCCCTTAAGTAAGTTAAACGGTCCCCAAATGAATATCAGAGTCGTCTATGACCATGCCATGCCCTGCCAAATGCCTCCTGTAGCGTGCTATTGCTTAATACCTGAAAATACATGCTAAAGTGTCAACACGAGGTTGGTGAGTTCATAGAGTTTATTGTAAAATGTATGGCATTGAATGAAGATTTCCCAGCAAAGGCGTTATAAATCCACCCAGTTCCAAGCCCCGCCTATACAAGACTTGCAACCTGTGTGTTTACAACCAACTGCCAAATATGATTTGGTTTAAGTGAACGTCAAATGATTTATGGACCACAAAATTTAATGTTAAGTGTGACAATGTCGCTATATAAAGGTAAGTGTGATAATGTCTCCATGACAATGTCGCCATATAAATAAATCTGACAATGTCGCCATGACAATGTCGTCATAAGATAAATTCTGACAATGTCGCCATATAATCTAATCTAGCAGTGTCGCCATGACAATGTCGCCATATATATATATCTGAAAATGTCGCCATATAACTAAAATAATACGTAATTAACAGTCCATAACATAGGCAATATGAAATAGCTTAATGTATTAGTGTACATACGAAAATAATCCAGGGTGAAAAATGTAAACACAAAATGCTTTCGAGTAACAAATCAAGTATTCTAGCCAATCAATAATGTTTTGAAAGACAAATCACATTTCAAGTAAAACAAGCATGGAGTTTAATTGTAAAACGAGCATAGAGTTTAATGAAAAACGAGCATGTATCCTCCCCCAAAACAGTTACAAAACAAGTAAAAGTAGGGGCCATGAACTCACCTGATATGATAGCAACAATGACAACAATGGATATGATGACAACGAGACTCGGTCTCTAACCGCGACCTATTTGAATGATAAGATCAAAGGTAAGAAATGATACAATGCAACACATGCAAATATGTATGTTAACGATACCACTCTTTAGTTTTGAAAATAACGTTTATCGACGAAAAATACATCTTTGACGTCTCGTTAAGTTATAAACTACTTTTCGTGTAACTATGTTGAAACGGTACTCCACGATCCTTGTTTGGCGTTCTATCGGTAATTATAATGTTTTCGTCGTAATTTATTAGTTTCCACAACTTGAAAAATATGAAACGGTACTCCACGATCCTTGTTTGGCGTTCTATCGGTAATTATAATGTTTTCGTCGTAATTTATTAGTTTCCACAACTTGAAAAATATGCCTAAATGGCCTCGCAAAAACTAGTCGCGAAATGATGAACGTTATGTGTTAGAAATTAAGCTTGGCGTTTTTAGAAACCTTATAACTTTATCTTGAATTCATATGTTTGTCATTTTGATCATACGTGTCACGATCAATGAGAAAATCGGCTATCAATATAGTGCCTTGTAAAAACAATTTCTATACTTAGAATTATTTTCATATAGTGGCTGTCAAAATAGTTTGTGAATTGTCGGGCTTCAAACACGCGTATCTTGGTCGTTATAAGCTCGTTTTCTACGTTCTTTATATCCACGGCCTCGTATTAGTATGAACTAACATATTTTCAGTAGGTCGGGTCATCTAGATCACGTCTAACGCCTCGTTGTGTCCGTTGAAATTCGGCAAACAGCACGCAATTTTCAGAAATTTAGTTTTCGTCGTCCAACTTTGAAAAATCATAACTTTCTCATCGTAAGTCGGTATTTACTCATTCTTGCGGCCACGGTTTCGTTTTTGAAAGTATTTTCTAAATATGAAGGCCAAAATAGCTCAATGTTTACTGAAATTTCCAGATTTCCCTTTTTTGGACAGTAGCTTTATATACTTGTTAAAAACACATTTTTCTAGTTCAAGTCTTGTTTATACCACTTCCAATCAACACCACAAGTACTCTAATCCTACCATACACCTTCTTAGGGTGTCATGGGGTCCTAAACATCACCAAAAATGATGGGTTTCATGAGGATGTTACTAAAATGTATAGATCTAGTGTTTTTAGTGAAAAATAAGTAAAGTGGTATGTATAACATAAACTTTGCATGACTAGCTACCTAGTGTTTTTAGTGAAAAATAAGTAAAGTGGTATGTATAACATAAACTTTGCATGACTAGCTACCAAAATAACTTGATAATACATCAATATATGAATAAAATGAAAGTATGAAATGATCAAAAATGTTCTTGAAGCTTACTTGAATTATAGAAGAGTTTTGGATGAAAAAAATGTTTAGAACCTTGGGATTTTTATTTCAAAATCCTAACAAGGAGTGTAAAGGGGACTTGATTATAACTTTAGCTTCAAAAATTGATGGATCTTGTGTGTTCTTCCTTGTTGGCCGTGGGTTTGATAGAGAGGAAGAAAGGATAGACTTTGATCTTAGCTAGTTTAATTATGTTATGCATGTGTTTGTTAAATAAATCAAACTTAAATGGAAGTAAAGCATTTATGAGTTTTGGTTTATTAGACACATGGGATAAGGGGAGGGGGCGGCAAACAAGGACCCAAATAAGATGAATATGTTAGACAATTAATGATCTTGTCTCCTCAATTTGTATGTATTAGTTAGTTTAGTGTATACATTAGGTGTTATCGAGTATCGGGTTAACTAAATATAAATTGTGACGAGGTAAAATAAAATGCGACGAAGTTGTAAAAATTGTAAAATCATATTCCTTGCAAGAATCGGGTGTTAAAATAATTATCGGGTTGAAATATCGCAAACCGACGGAGTTATAAGCTCCTAACGGAAAATATAACAGTTGATTTAAAAAGGGATAATTACTAAAATAGCCCAAAACCCAAATGGGATATTTCTACCCCGGTTGCCCTGGGCAATGCCCCCAGTTGCCCAAAAAAGGGCGATTGTTACCCAAAAAATACACTGGAAATCCTTCGGTTGCCCCAAAAAATGCCGGTTGCCCTGGGCAACACAATTATTTTCGGATTTCGGGTTAGATAGGGAAGCGCCCATTTGTGTTTGGGCTATTTTTGTCATTATCCCATTTAAAAATACCGGGTAAAGTAATAATATACTCCATCCGTCCCAAAATTATTGTCACCCGACAAAAAATACATTCTTTTAGAAAAATGTCACTATCACTACTTTCTCTCTATTACTTTTTTGCCAAATGACAAGTTTACCCTTAACCAATTAATTAACATTTCTTTAAAGTTTGCAATATTAATTTCAACCAAGGGTAATATAGTAAACTTTACCAAACTCCACTATCTATTCACTTTCTATTTTGGGTATGTGACAATAATTTTGGGACGTCCGAAAAAGGAATAAGTGACAATAAAATTGGGACGGAGGGAGTAATCTTTATATCATTAAATTAGCATGAAAATGTATTAGGATCATAGTCGGGAGTATTGGGTATAATGTTAGTAGTAATGATTGAGTGGTAACGTTTAACAAATAAACGAACATATGTAAATGAAAAACACACAAACCGTGCATGACTTAATATGATAATGATGATACTGATGATATGTAGACTACTCTAGTCTAAATGACGTGTCCTTACTGATGATGCATGAATACGCAGCTAAACCTTACTGGTTACGCGAATTTGAATACCCGTAAATCTTGTTTACGAAATGATGAATGATGACTATGAATAGTGATTTCCCTCCGAAAATGAATAGTGTCATGTGAATAGTAAAAATTTTGGAAACTTCTCAATGTCTCAAACTGACTCCAAAAATGATGAATAGTGAAATGATGAATAGTAACCCGTGAATAGTAATTTCCTGAGATGAATAGTGAAATTTCGAAGCTTGATGAAAAGGACCTGAAATTACGAGTTGTGACAAGTATTAAACTTCAAATAAATTTGAAGGAACAAATCCCATTTTGACTACGAGTATAACTCATACACTTTGCAACAATTCCGAAAACAATCCGTATAGCTATCAGTTACGTATAGACTTAAATTGAATTACAGAAATGCACTACATGCATGACGGTTATCTGGTATCTCAAGTCTGAGGATAAATATATACATGATTTACTTAATGACAAGATCCATAAAGTAAACTCATGAAGTCGGGATAAGTCCTATATTTAAATCCTTGAATATCATGTGATATTGGCATCTCAACACATCAATATACCTTCAAGTATATTCTACCAATCCTCACATTTGTCTTTATTTAATGATATTCCCATATCATTAATCGACAACGGACAGTTTAGAATATATACATATATTCTTGGATATAAACATGCAAATATATGATATATTATTAAGATAATGATAAATAAACATAACACCGTATTTTATTTCATTAAAATAATAACTGTTTTACAACATCCCATTATCCAAATACTAATCACAGATATGCATGAAACTATCAGATAAAAGAAGTCCTATACCCTCTGAAAGTTGTTTAAGCTTTCCACCAGGTAGAGCTTTCGTTAATGGATCTGCTAAGTTGTCATCTGTGTGAACTTTGAGTAATTCGATCTCGCCTATCTCCACTTGTTCTCTAGCATAGTGGTACCGGATCGGGAAATGTCTGGTGCCCTTCATGATTCCAGGCTCATTAGCAAATGTTATTGCAGCTGAGTTGTCACAATACATTTTTATAGGTCTCTCGATTGAGGGCATAACTCCAAGCCTTGAAACGAACTTCCTAATCCAGACTGCTTCCATTGCGGCTTCTGAGGCAGCAATATACTCACTTTCTGTTGCAGACATCGCTATAGTACTCTGCTTCTTGCTCTTCCAATCCACTGCACATCCATTCACGATAAAGACATAACCCGTCTGCGACTTCGTATCATCTTTATCACACTTCCAGGATGCATCGCAGTAACATGTAACACACAGTTCTGCTTCTGGATTTTCCCTGTACACTAAAAACATTTCTCTCGTTGATCTTAAATACTTGAGAATATGTTTCACAGCAGTCCAGTGGAATTCACCTGGGTTCTGCTGATAACGACTGGTAATGTTTTGAGCAAATGCCACATCTGGCCTTGTACATCAAACCGCATACATCATTGATCCCACAGCCGAAGCATAAGGAATTCTCTTCATGCGTTTCACCTCTTCAGGTGTTGAAGCACAAGCTTTGCTACTCAAGCCATGTTCTACTTGCATTGGCAAAAATCCCTTCTTGGAATTTTGCATATTGAATCTCTTCAATATCTTGTCAATGTAAGCACTTTGGCTTAAACCAATTAACCGCCTAGATCTGTCTCTGTAGATATTGATTCCTAGAATGTATGCTGCTTCTCCTAGATCTTTCATGGAAAACATTTCCCAAGATAGGCTTTCACCTCATGTAAACTTGGAATGTTTTTACCCATGATCAATATGTCATCAACATATATAACTAGGAAAATAACATCACTCCCACTAGCTTTGTGGTATACACACGACTCATCAAGATTTTGAGTAAATCCAAATCTTTTGATTTCCTCATCAAATCTTTTATTCCATTGACGTGATGCTTGCTTCAATCCATAAATGGATCTTTGAAGCTTGCATACACGATTAGGGAATCTTGGATTCACAAACCCCTCAGGTTGTGCCATATTGATATCTTCATCTAGGCGACCATTCAAGAAGGCGGTTTTGAAATCCATCTGCCAAATTCATAATCATAGTGTGTATCTATGGCTATGAGAATCCTAATAGCTCTAATGTCAGCTACAGGAGAAAAGGTCTCCTCATAGTCAACACCATATGTTTGGGTAAAGCCTTTATAAACCAAACGAGCTTTATAGGTGTGTACATTTCCATCCATATGCGTTTTCTTTTTGAAGAGCCACTTATTCCCAACAACCTTAGCATTGGGAGGAAGGTCTACTTCAATCCAGACTTCATTGTCTCTCATGGATTGCATTTCCTCATTCATAGCAACCTGCCATTTATCCTTCTCAGGGCTATTAATGGCAGCCCTATAACTAGTAGGTTCATCAAGATCCCTTAGTATAGTTTTCTCACACTCTACGTTTAAACATAGACGTTCAGGAGCTTTTAAAGATCTTGAGGATCTGCGAATGGGAACCACTTCAACTTCAGGTGGAGGACCTAAACTTTCAGGTTCCACAGGAAGTGTGCTAGTGTTCTCAGAAGGTGACGTATCTTCATGATTATTTTCAAGATCATATACTCTCCCACTGAATTCTTGAGATATTAGATTCTCCTCAAGGAATTCTCCATACCTAGCCACAATGACTTTGTTCTCAGGTGGGAAGTAAAAGTAGTAACCCCTTGTTACCTTAGGGTATCCTACGAAGATACACTTAATAGATCTTTGTTGGAGTTTATCTGGTGAGTCACGTTTAACAAACGCCTCACAACCCCAGAACTTTAAGTAAGACAAGTTGGGAGCTTTTCCAGTCCATAATTCATATGGAGTCTTATCAACCTTCTTTGTCGGAACCATATTCAATATGCGAACAACACTTTCAAGAGCATAGTCCCAAAAGGATAAGGGAAGAGTTGTCCGATTAAACATAGATCGTACCATATCAAGCAATGTATGATTTCTCCTTTCAGATGCACCATTTTGCTGTGGAGTATAAGGAGATGTGAGTTGCTGGACAATTTCACACTCAGCTAGATAATCTTTAAACTCTTGGCTTAAATACTCACCACCTCTATCGGATCGAAGAGCCTTAATCTTCTTACCGAGTTGTAATTCTACTTCACTTTTAAAAACCTTGAATGTCTCAAAGACTTCATGTTTATGTTTAAGTAAATAAACACAACCATAACGACTACAGTCATCCGTAAAGGTTAGGAAGTAGCTAGCACCGCGTTTTGACACATGTATAAATGGACCACACACATCAGTATATATCAATCCAAGTAGATCCGTAGCCCTTTCCACTTGATGTGAAAAAGCTTTCCTTGTCATCTTCCCAGATATGCAAGATTCGCATTTATCAACTGAATCATCATTGATATTTTGCAAAAGCCCATCATGTTGCAGCTTTTCCATGCGTTTCTTGCCTATATGAGCAAGACGACAGTGCCAAAGATAAGACGAATCCAAGTTAGACTTGATTCTCTTATTGCCAATGCTATACATAGAATTATTTCCATTGGATACATGATTATCCATGTCGATTTCAAACACACCATTTATAGGAATTGCATTAAAGTAAAAAACAGAATTTAAATAAACCGAAATTCCATTTTTATTAAATGTGTGATCAAAACCATTATCCAACAATAAAGAAACTGAAACAACACCTCTAATAATAGACGGTGCATAATGACAATTGTTCAATACTAAAATTAAACCCGAAGGTAAAACTAAGTCAAATGTCCCTATGGCTTCAACTGCTGCACGTATGCCATTGCCCACGTACAAGTAGCATTCCCCATAGTTCAGCTTCTTCGCTCCTCTAAGCCCCTGCGATGTATTACAAATGTGAGTACCACATCCTGTATCATATATCCAGGCATTTTGCTTACGAGGAAAAGAAAATAATTCAATCATAAAAATACCTGAAGTGCTCGCGCCATTTGCAGCCTTGGCATTTTTATTCTTGCGACACTCCTCAAGCCGTATCCTTCTTGGGATAATCCTTCTTCACAGGAGGATTCTGCTTCTTAGGCTTCTGCTGATGGATCACAACCTGTTTTCCTTTGTCAGCTTTACCTTTGCCCTTCTTGTTCGCATGTCGCGGTTTGTTGGGCTTAGTAATCCTACCACCTTGAACAGCCATTACAGCAGGTGTAGGTGCCTTCTTTGAGAGTCCCTTCTCAAAGTCAATAAGCATTGCATGCAAATCACTTATTGTCTTCCCCGTGCAATGCATATTGAAGTTGCGCACAAACTCACCATACAATTCCTCATTGAGGGATCGATTGATGAGGCCAACTTGCACATCTTGCACGTAACCGCATCCGAGTGCATCCAATTGGTCCAGATATCCTTTCATCTCCAATACATGGGCAATCACGGGTTTACCAGCTTCCTGCTTACACTTGGCCAGAGAATCTAATAGATCATATAACTCTGCCATTGGTGGTTTCTCAAACATACGTTTGAGTTCAGTGATCATGTCCATCGGGCCATAATTCTCAAATTGCTTTTGCAATTGAGTATCCATCCCCGATAGCATGAGACAAGCCACATCATTGTGCTTCTCATAATCATTATTGTACTCTTCAAGCACTTCATTAGATGAAGAGGCAGGAGGGGTTGTAGGAAGAGGCTTACTAAGATATTTAAATCTTTTGGCCATTCTAAGAACAATCCTCAAAGAACGGTACCAATCATTGAAATTTTTAGTCCCAGTCAACTTCTCTCTTTCAATCATCTGTTTGAAAGCAGAGCTCATGTTTGACATGTTAGTGTTGTCGGGTTGGGCCATTTCTACAGAAAAAAGTTCAAAAGTTAGTACTTTCGATAATTAATTTTTCAAGAAAATTAAACACCTATGGTAAACTACATTCACCATTTAATTTTCACTGAAAATTAGGATCCAAATTGATGTCGTTTCATTACATCAGCTAAGGCTGCTAGAAATGAAAGTACTCAATAAGGTAGAGTGAAACTCAATTGCCAATATCCAATTGCAATTCCTAGAATCATGGGACTTACATATTTTGCCAACCTCGGTTGCAAATGTAAGCATGTTTCATCCCCATTACTTTATTCCTTGACGCCGTTTCATCACATCAGCTGAGGCTGCTAGTGATGAAAGTGCTCAATTAAGTTAACCAACTTAAAAAACTGCAAATTGACGTTGTTTCATTACATCACCTGAGGCTGCTAGTAATGAAATTACTCATTTTACCCTTTGATTACCATCCTTTGATCATTACATCAGCTGAGGCTGCTAGTAATGAAGGCATCTAATCTCAGGTGTTTCCGTTCCATTGGGTGGCATATAACTTAAATTTTAAGGGTATTTATTTTGATGTGAATCAAAAAATTATGTACAAGATGTCATGCATTCATCTAGTATCATATGTTTTCTACAAAAACCATTTACTCATTAGCAGCTTAAAATCAACAAAATTTTAATTGATGGCGTTGAGAAACTAACAACTTTTACTTAAGATGCTTCGTACATGTATAATGGTGTACTTGGTAAGTCTAATGTGACGCACAGGCGAGCGGAGAGACATAATGGAGTCTCTTTAAGGCCAAAATTTAATGCGAAACCAACCTTATACCCACTTTATAGTTTGTCAACATTAGGTCCGCCGCTTCGACCATTATGTACAGTCGCATCAATCAATTAAAAACTTTAAGATTTTACAGCTTAAAACATTTATGTAGTAAATTATTAAATTGCTAGTCTCGCCTGGGAGCAAATTACCGTGCGAAGCGAACCACTATCGGCACATAAGACTTGGCAATAAATAATTTACCACAAAGGTTTCATAGTTATTAGGTTCATTTATTTTTTATTCAAAAAATTATCCTCTTTGATGTTTACAATCCATCATAATTAAAACAAAAAAGATCAAGTAATTCAAAAAATAAATAAACACATAATAACACATATATGATATAAATCATATAGCCACATGCAAACCTTTTGATAAACCCTATTAATAATCTATATGTGAATTTTTAATGTATATAATTAATAAAACTCCCATTGGTTTTCGATCTCATTGTACCCAATGGACCACATACGCCAATAAATTGACTGCGTAAGTTTTAATAATTACATACCACATTGCACATAACTGATTCATTAATATATATAATTAGGTCTTCCCTAATTTTAGATTTATCTAAAAACACATGTAGCACATAAACAAAGCCTAATCCATAATTCCTTGCATGAAGAATTATGGATCAATCAGGAACGTAACCCTAATTACTCAAATAAACACATAGCACAACATGTTCTTAATTTAGGGTTACAAAACTAATTAATTAGTTAAACTAGGGTCGAAACCCTAACCCTAAATTCTATTCGATTTTTATTAGTATGTTTTCTACAAAACAAACCCTTAAAAAAAATAAAAATTGACATAACATGTGTATAAATCAAGAATTGATTTTAATTATGCGTTTAGGTAATTTCATTAACATGTTAAATTGGCTCATGATGCCACTGTTGGAATTTAAATAGCATTTAATACATCTCGAGATCCTAGCAAGAACAAAGATCGGTCTTCTCTTCTAATCACAAGATCAACAAATAGGATTAGCGTGGAACCCCTTACCGTTTTGTTCCACAATCCAAGATGAACAACTAAAGTGAGTTGTTATCGAACTCTTGTACACACGTACTATAACCGATCAAGCAATGATGCTAGTGATTAGACACTTAAAACAAAAACAATATTTTTTGCTACACAAAAAAACTATGGATCGACCCTATTAAAATAGTTCGACCGAAGTGGAAGAGAAAACACAAAACCTAGGGTTATAGTATTGCACAAGGTGAGAAAACAATACCCATAGGTTTGTATTTATAGTGTTTGGGTAGCTTGTTGCCAAAGCTAGTCGATTAGGGTTTCTTAACCCCTTAGGCCGATCGGCCAAACTTGGTCACCAAGAATTCTAGATTCTTCCAATCCCAAATTTCACTAATAGTCCTTCCACTTTTAACTTAACGGTCATTAGTCAACACCGTTAATTACATAACGTCCGTTATGTATCATTTCGTGTCCAAATAATTAATATATACAATAATTATACATATTAATTATTTACTTGATCATTCATATGTAAAGTGTGCAATCCCTCGGTCTCGTGTTCGAATCTAGACATACACGTTTAATATTTTTTCTCTAAATCTAACAGAGGATACCCCATGATTGGAGATGGTGGTGGAGTAGAAGAAGTATAGTTCAAAGGCCCATTTGGTGATAGAGACAAAGAAGTATTTGGTGAAATTGGAGAGTTAGGGATGGTAATAAGTTGCTCACAAATGGTGTGTATGCGGCCGAGCTAAAGTGAGTGAGCAAGGGTGATAAAATTTTGATGAGTGATGAAAACGGAGATGAGCTAGGCCTTGAAGAAGATGAGGATGTGCCTTTGGTTGATGGTATTTTGAGACGTACACTAGGAGCTTGAGGAGATGATGGTTGAGATTTTTGAGAGGGAGTAATGTCTTCTTGAGTGAGGTCAATGAAGTTGGTTTTTGGTGGTATGATAGTGATTTTTGGCCTTTTGTTTGGGAGACACAATGAGGTTGAGGAAGAGCCCATTGTGGAGAATGAAGAAGGTGAAGTGAAGAAGAAAGATGGTGATGAAGAAGAAGAGAAAAGGAGTTTAAATAATCAAGGATGATTATAGTTTAGGCAAAGCATGCATTAGGAGGTTTATAGCACTAATATTTGTTTAACTAATCCTGAAAATGGTGGTGATAAACATGCAATAGGGTCAAGGATTGCAGAAAGGAAGAACTAGTCCATAAACCTGTGACCTACGTTGGACGGTCTCTTAAATAGGGGACGGTCCTTTAAATACCCGGGACCAGGTGATCAGGTTTCCACCCTGTTTTTCATTTCTGCAATCCTGTAACCAACACATACTATCTAATATGTCAAATAACTTGCAGAAATATATAGGATTACTCATACAAACTATAATCATGTAATAGACTAGAAAGCATATAGCATCTTACAGAATACCCAAGATAAATCATAGTTAAATACAGTCAGATAACAAGCATGCATAGGATAACAAGTAAAGTCTACAAAAAACTACAAGTCTTGAGAGATACAAGCATCTCTTTTTAATACTCCTAAAGATTATTTTACTTTGTTCTTCCACAAATAGTGCCCACTCCAACTGCTTTCTTCATCGGATTCACTTCACGAGACATCATGGCATGATACTGAATCATCATCATTCTGAGCCTCATGAGTCGATGTGCACTCCCAAAATAGGGATCTAAAGGTATTATGACTTAAAGGAGCCATGACAGGATCAACAAGAATATATTCATTGTTGCGGATTTGTGGGAAGGAGTTCATGACAAATCGATACAACCGAGTCAATAACATGCCATAGGGCAATGCCTTATCTTGTCGACTCTTTACATTAGCAATTCTCTTTGCCACAAAATAGGCAAGATTGTATGGTTGCTCGGTGATGAGACAATACAACATATGAGCACAACATGCAGGAAGGTGCTCACGGTTGTGAGGAAGACAAAAAGCATTTTCACGAATGACTTCTACCCATCCGCGCAGATATGGATGCAATTCATCTAAGTAAATTTTGAGTGGATCCAAGCATAGTCTTGTGACTCACGAAACTCAATTTGTCAATTCTCCTTAAGAGATCCATAGACCTTTTGAGGAAGGTGAATGTGTTCTTTGATTTGGGAGGGAGTAGGTACGAACGTGAGGTATGGACCCGACATTTCTGGGTGATTTCTAAGACATCTAAGTGACCAACCTTCGGTGTAGGCACATTGCCTGTGACACGGAATACCAAGAATTTGAGCAAATTGCTCAAGAGTGAGAGACACGACATTGTTACCTATGATGAATTTGACAGAGAAAGTCAGATCATTGTTATAAATAATTTTGACTCGACTATAGAATTCTAGCACAAAACGAGGACCAATTTTCTCATTAATGTTGAGCAAACTATCAAATCTTATGGACCTAAACATTGTGTCAATGTGGTCATGGTCTGAGAAAGAAGACTCAACTACTCGTCCTTCGTGGAAGAAACGAGACTCAAGATTACGAAAGACTCTATTATGACTCGATGAAGTACTCGATTCTAGTGAAATTTTAGGAATGTATTCTTAAATGAGCTCATGATCATAATCAAACATGTGAAAGCCTAGATGAGACATGATAACCTATAAAAGAGCACACTATGAAGATTTTGTATATATCATTTATTTTGATATACTTGACTAATGTTAATGCATGGTTTGAAAAACGTTTTTGATATGTATTAACAATGTTTAATTGCGTTTTTGTTACGTTCCTAAACATGATCAACTACATCAAATTAAATTGGGGATTATCAAATGTTTTGACCTTTTTCAAAATTCATGCAATTGAACAATTCCTACATCTAGGTGAGTTATAAGGGTTGTACATTGTTAAGTTTTGTTGTTAATTTCAAACAATTATATGAAAAATTGAAAATCCCCAATTTTAATTTCATGTTCAAAAAAACCCTAGTTTCTAACTAAAGAGGAATTTGATGAAATTAACTTACAATTGAAGATTGAGACGTAGGAGTGATTGAAAACTTTTGAATTTGAAACCTTTAATTTTAGTTTTAGTGAAGTTAATTAGGATTTGGGTGGTTTTGGTTTGTTTTCGTCACTGCTGCTATAGGGAGAGTTAATTGATTTTAGTTTTCAGCAAATGAGAAGGAAAAGAACGAGTTACCCTTGAAAACAAGTGACGGTCCTTTAATTATAGGGGACCGTCGGCGGGACCGTCTCCTATTAGGGGACCGTCGCCAGTAAGGGGTTTTTGAGAGATAGAAAATTTTGACTGGTTTTCCAATTTTTAGTTTTTAGAAAAAGTATTTTGTGTGGACTCTCAGAAATAAGAATTTAGATAACATGGAATTCTAGACACGGAATAGAAGAAACGGAGGAGACACAATACGTATGAGTAGTCTAGAGGAATGGGTATTGAGGAGAGTCGAGACAGAAGAAGTTGGAGAGACTCATTTAGAGTAAGGAGATTGACGACATGCTGAAAGTGGAGTAGGAATAGAGTCGAGACAGAAGAAATAGAAGAGATGTAGATGAGACGAGGATCAAATACGAGACTTGGATCGGGTAGTTTAGAAGTCAATCATGTCTATGGCGAATAGAGACAAGAATAAAAGTCGTAGACGAGAAATAGAGAAGAGAAGAGATGTCGAGGACGTTAAAAGTGTGCGTCATCCATAGTGATTGATAGATGTGCGTAGACAGCTATTGATAATGGTTGTGGTAAGACCATTATCTCCAAAGATTTGCTTGGATCCGAAAGAGGATAAGCATTTAGACATAAAGTCTAATTATAAATATTATCTATCACACCTATTATCACATAGTCATCATGTAGCACAGAAGCATATAGCAAGCACATAACAAATAAGCACATAGCAGATAGGCATATAGCAATCAAGAAAATCAAGGTTTTAAGAAAGCGTACCTTTACCACTAGCTATTCCTAATGATACAATACCATGAGAGATGTTATGTGTGATGCAAGATTTGAGTATTGATAAGTCTTCACCCGTATGAAAAAAATATGAACGTACACTCATATCCAATATTTGCTTCCCTCGTGCATCTAAAGACATATCTTGCAAAAAAACTTGGTACCCAGTTTCTCATGGGTCCGAGACGGTTAGTCAAAGACATCCATTCCATTTACATGCACATGGTGAGGATGTCGCCAAAGAACAAAAGTATTCCTTTAAATTTTATTCCAACTTATAGACAATTTTAATTAGAGATGTTTTTCTTGACTTTCATTAGTGATGACCAATATTTTAAATACACTCAGTTCTCTAAACAACTAGTTTAGATTTGTCTAAGAGGTTTCACAAATTTAGTTTTTTTTACTTGCTCGTTGATGACTCACATGAATTAAAACCTAAGCCCGATTTATCTCCGAATGCCTTTTGACTATTTAGTAAATCTTTAAGAGATTGAGAACTCATTTCAAATTTAGAGAAGAGAAGAGATGTCAAGGACGTTAAAAGTGTGCGTCATCCATAGTGATTGATAGACGTGCATAGACGGCTATTGATAATGGTTGTGGTAAGACCATTATCTCCAAAGATTTGCTTGGATCCGAAAGAGGATAAGCATTTAGACATAAAGTCTAATTATAAATATTATCTATCACACCTATTATCACATAATCATCATGTAGCACAGAAGCATATAGCAAGCACATAACAAATAAGCACATAGCAAATAGGCATATAGCAATCAAGACAATCAAGGTTTTAAGAAAGCGTACCTTTACCACTAGCTATTCCGAAGGATACAATACCACGAGAGATGTTGTGTGTGATGCAAGATTTGAGTATTGATAAGTCTTCACACGTACTAAAGAAATATGAATGTACACTCATATCCATTATTTGCTTCCCTCGTGCATCTAAAGACATATCTTGCAAAAAAACTTGGTACCCAGTTTCTCATGGGTCCAAGACGGTTAGTCAAAGACATCCATTCCATTTACATGCACATGGTGAGGATGTCGCCAAAGGGCAAAAGTATTCCTTTAAATTTTATTCCAACTTATAGATAATTTTAATTAGAGATGTTTTTCTTGACTTTCATTAGTGATGACCAATATTTTAAATACACTCAGTTTTCTAAACAACTAGTTTAGATTTGTCTAAGAGGTTTCACAAATTTAGTTTTTTTTTACTTGCTCGTTGATGACTCACATGAATTAAAACCTAAGCCCGATTTATCTCCGAATGCCTTTTGACTATTTAGTAAATCTTTAAGAGATTGAGAACTCTTTTCAAATTTAGCTAGTATATTAGCCCTTTCATTAACCTTTTTAATTTCACTTTTGTAATCTTGACACACTTTACATTCTAGATCAATTTTTATACCACTTTTAAGTCTATACATTTTATCTTTCAAAATGATTTCTTTTTCAAAATTACTTTCAAAGGATTTTAAAGATTCATTTTCTGAAAATGTTTTTAGACTTATATTGCATGGATGTTTAAACTCATTTTCTAATTTTGAAAATTCTAGAATAAATGGGTCATAGCAAAAGTGTTCGATTTCAGAGTGTACCTCACTTGAAGTTTCAACCTTTTGACATATTTCGTATTCAGAGTACACGTTGTCTTCTTCATCCGTATCACTCCAAGATTCTTCAATGAGTTTTCTTCGTAAATTACTCATATAGTCCTTGTCAGCATTACCTTCATTGAAAACACTTGAACTAGTAGCATTTGTATTTAATCTATCTAAATATATATCTACTAATTCGTCTTTAGAAGTGACGAATTGTTCATGTGTATGCTCAAGATCAATACGGTTATCTTTGGCTTGACTATTTCCTTGATGAAAGTTTAAAAGATTTTTCCAAATGTCATTTGCCGTTTGACACAAAAATATTCTTTCATATTCAACTCTCGGCAAGACTTTGTAAATCGTTATTTTGGCTTCAATATTTTTACAAAACTTTCTTTTGAAATAATCACTTTGATTTTCAAAGTTTATTTCCGTTGGCTGAAAATCACCAATTGAAATGACATGCTAAAGATCTTGATCTATTGATTTAACATAACTTTCAAATCTATTTTTCCATTTAATAAAATTATTGTTTTCGAAAAATGGTGGTTCTTTCAAAGAACACCCTTCTAGATATCTTTCAGACTCCATAGATCGATTCAAGTTTTAAAGTACAGTATACTTTAAAGCTCTTGAGTGACCCGCTCTGTTACCAATTGTAGAAACTAGAAGGGGGGGGGGTTGAATAGTTTCACCGTTTAGAATTACGTTTTAAAGACGTTTAGTTCTTTTATGTTCTTTTTGAAAAACCGTTTGATTCAAAGTTATGTGATATCTATGCACACAATAATAATGCATAAAGAAAGTAAAGTAAAGACAAGAGAAAAGGGAAGAACACAACCAAACCGAGACGCAGAGATTTATAGTGGTTCGGCACGAAGCTCACTCTTCGCCCTGCTCCACTCCCCGAGTACCACACTCGAGAGTTCACAATCACTATGTCAACACACTCCCTTCAGGGAGCAAACCGTACACTAAGCTTACACCAAGTTTAACGACACTAAGCAGAATGTCGGGTCCTAATCCTAGCTAGAACCAATCTACACAAAGCCCACGTGGTACACGAACAAGCACTCTTGTCCACTTGGATTTACACACAATCTAAGTCTTCACACGGACGATCACCCCGTCCAAATCTTCACACGGACGATCACCCCGTCCACTTGAATCTTCACCTGATCCAAGTCTTAACGAACCTTCACTCGGTCCTAGTCTTCACTTCACGGACTCACACCAAGTCCAAGTCTTCACACACCGACACACGAACTTACACAAAGTCCTAATCTAGATACACCACTCCACGAACTTACACTTTGTCCGTATTTATCCTAACAAACCTAATCATGACTCACACACAAGTCGGATACACAAATTTACAATATATACAAATTCGAGAGTTTGGGGGAAGAAGAGAATCGTAACACAAGTTACGTTTGTGTGTGATGACTCTAACACTTCGTTTCTTGACGAATACGAGCGTTCTTCTCTTGCACTTTGATATAGAGGGTAACAGGAGCACTTATAAACACATATCGACACGTTATAATGATCAAAGAAAAGAGGAAGAAAGACCAGAAAGTTTTTGTGCAAAGAGGGTTGGTTTTTCTGAGAAAACAGTACAGTATTTATAGGCACCAGGAGGAGCGGGGGACGGCCCCTTAAAGTTGGACGGTCTCGTATATATAAGGGACCGTCGCCATGTTTACGGGACCGTCCCGACATACGCTCATATTTTTGTCCTGATGTGGTGAAAGTTTACCTGGTGAAAAACTTATATGATTTGAGCGGGAAAACTAGTTGTTGGGAGATTTGAAATTCAAATTTATTTTCTTTAATAAAACATTTCTTTTTAATTACAAAAATACTTTTGTAAAAATGTTTTGTCATATAAAAATGTGAAGTTTTGAGAAAATAAAAACTTTGATCACTTTACTAATGTCGGTATTGTGTTTGTTCATACCTGAAGTGATGTTGTAGTCAGTACGTTGTCGAAACGATTTTTCTCAGTTAAAAACTTATCAAATGTAGTTTTACGTATCGTGTTTTTATATTTTGTGATTATTAAAACATATAGAGACCGAATAATGCAAATGACGTTTTTGACATTATTTGTATTAACAAAGTGCACGGATTTTAGTTCAGTGATTAGAACTGGAAGATGTGACAAGTATGATATATTTTCAAGTGATTAGCCTTTAATTTTTTTAAATATTTTTATGTCTTCCAATTTTTATTTTTATTTATTTATTTATTTAATGTTTTCAATAGCATGAACATTTAAAGTTAATGGTTTTGTTCAAACAAAAGTTCTAGAGTTGAAGATAAAACTATTGTGAAACAAATTTAAGGGGTTGAATCAAATGATCAAACGAAATCAAAGATAAAAACATAACTAAAAAAGGTTAAGTGGTTAAATTATAATTTGACTCGAAGTAAAAAGATTAAACTATTATTTACCTTATCTAGAGTAAAATACTTCATATAAAAATCCATTGTTAAATATTATGGTAGGTGATGCATTTTTTAACATAATAACTTAGTTAAATTTGCTCCATATTAGTTCTGATTAGCTAGAAACATGTTTAGTGAGTATGTTTCACTAGCTCCTTGGCTGACTTAGCTCTATCATTGTTTTTGGTTATGAGCGTTTTGGGAATATTTAAAAGATGTTTGAAATTGAAAAGAATCATTTTTCAATACCGCCTCTACATTTCTTTTTACTACCATTCGGACAATTGTGTGGAAGAAACTTTTTGATCGAAGTTCTGATGGATTTTATGTAAATTGTTTGAGTGATGATGGTCGATTTTTAACCCTTTTCCATAATTTTCTCTATAGGTGATTGCCCTTCTGTGATTATACATTTTTTGGTTCCTGGATGACAAGTTTTTTCTAAATATTGTTGGATTGCCACATTTGTAAAACCTAGTATTGTTGTAGTTTTGGGATGTTTAGTCAAAATCATCATGGTGTGTCTTTGTAACTTGTAAGCTTTAGGGTCGTGATAGCTTTTGGTTATTTGATTGAATTGTAATTTTAGTGTACGTCGTTGTATTTCTTAAGAAATTGTTAGTTTTGCTATTTTATAATTATAACTGCTTTCTAAAAAAAATTAACCAAGGTTGGTGAAAATGCTTGTAAAATACAAAATGTGTATGTGCGTGAGCTCGTTGGACTTATTGGGGGCTCACGTTAAAGATGGCAATATACCAATGAGATATTGTTTTGTTTGTAATGTTCTTTATTTTTGAAATACTGATTAGGCTAAAAAGTCATTTTTCAGTAGTTAACTCATATTATTTTATGGTAAAGTTAGTATGAAAATAACACAGTTTTTAACGTTGTTAGTTCTCGTTATGGTTTGATTTCCGCTCAAATAAAAACCTAGAGTAAACTGCAAAAAAGGGTCTTTCTGATTTGGCCAAATGGCAGGTTTAATCCTGATCTTTCGAAATTGCAACGACCGTCTCTGTATGGAACTTTGGGTTGCATATTCAGTCACTGGCTAAAGTTAAATGAATAAAATATCCTCTATCTTCGGCCGTTTAAAAGGTTGAAGACAAGGGCATTTTGGTCATTTAATTTTGGCCAGGGACCGAATATACAACCAAAAGTTCTTCAGGACGATCGTTGCACTTCCAAAAGGTCTGAGACTGAATTTGCAATTTGACCAAACAACATGGACGCTTATATTTGACTAATCATAAAATAATGTCATGCAACAAAACATCATATTCAACCTTAAAAAAGCAAAGCCCTCCTAACAAAGACACCCTAACTCTTGCTAGCAAAGTACTATTTATGAACAAAGCCAGCCATCTGTTAACCATTTTGGAACAAATTAAGTATGTCACTTTAAAATTTTATAATTATTGTTTAGTTTGACTATTAAGTTTATTTAAGTTATACTTTTGATAATGTGAAATTAACCCTTGATTTAGTGTCTTCGCCACCACGCCTCATGGACAATAAGAACTAAAACAGTAAAACGTGTTACATTAATATAACTTTATACTGTATGAGTTAACTAGTATATAATTTGAAAGCGTTGACATGCATATATATGGCTGCGCTTTAAACAATAGGTAGGGCACAATAATGGATTAATAAAATATCTCATTTCTAGATGTTTGACCGTATCAGATATTATAATTTGTAAGGAATTCTAAACAAAGACAAAGTCTTAGGGAGACAAATAATGCTGTTTCTTTTTTTTCCTGTTTCTAGTTAGGTCCTGTGTGGATATATGTGTACTGTTTCTAGTTAGGTCCTGTGTGGATATATGTTGTTTCTTTTTTATGCTTAATTGACCATCTTAATACGAGTTTTTTCCCGAACTAGTGTAGGTGGAAAAAATTTATAAAAATTCGAAAAATTTATGAAAATTCGAAAAAATTTATAAAAATTTTAAAAAAATTCGAAAATTTTTAAAAATTCAAAAAATTTATAATAATTCAAAAAATTCGAAAATTTTATAAAAAATTATAAAAATTCGAAAAAACTTATTAAAATTTTTAAAAAATTCAAAAAATTTATAAAAATTTATAATTTTTTTAAAATTCAAAAAATTTGTAAAAATTTATAATTTTTTAAAAATTCAAAAAACTTATAAAAATTCAAAAAATTCGAAAATTTTATAAAAAATTATAAAAATTTTTAAAAAATTCAAAAAATTTATAAAAATTTATAATTTTTTAAAAATTCAAAAAATTTGTAAAAATTTATAATTTTTTAAAAATTCAAAAAAAAATTATAAAAATTCGAAAAAAAATTTAATAAATTCAAATTTTTTATAAGTTTTTTTGAATTTTTATAAATTTTTTTGAATTTTTATAATTTTTTTGAATTTTTATAAATTTTTTCAATTTTTATAAATTTTTTGAATTTTTATAAATTTTTTATAAAATTTTCGAATTTTTTGATTTTTTATCAATTTTTCGAATTTTTATAAATTTTTTTGAATTTTTATAAATTTTTTGAATTTTTATAAATTTTTTCAATTTTTATAAATTTTTTGTATTTTTAAAATTTTTTGAATTTTTTAAAAATTTTTATAAATTTTTTCGAATTTTCATAAATTTTTCGAATTTTTATAAATTTTTCGAATTTTTAAATTTTTTTTGAATTTTTATAAATTTTTTCGAAGTTTTCTAAATTTTTCGAATTTATTTTTTCCACCTACACTAGTTCGGGAAAAAAATCGTATTAAGACGTCCTGAATAGAAACAGTATCAAATTTTGCCCCCTTCCACATTAAGGATTCTCTTTTGCAATAAGTTAAAAAGAAACACCAAAGTTTCCTGTTTCCAGCCAGTTTTGTTACCAAACAGGATATTAAGTTGAAAGTAAACGGCCCCTTAGGGAGACAAATAATGCAAGTTTAGTCATTCATCAAGCTGTTCAACAAAATATAAAATAGCATATGATCATGAAAGCATTCATTTACCTCTTCATCTTTTCCTTGATTAAATCTTCATCTGCAAAGAATGCAGTTCAAGATAAATATAAAATAGCATATGATCATGAAAGCATTCATTTACCTCCTCATCTTTTCCTTGATTAAATCTTCATCTGCAAAGAATGAAGTTCAAGATCATCTTGAAAGAGGATCTTCGCTATCGGTTGAAGATGATTCACATCACATAACTTCCTTAGATAACACTTTTACGTGCGGATTCTATGGTTTCCAAAACAATGCTTACTGGTTTGCAATCTGGTACACAAACTCCAAAGACCGAACTGTTGTTTGGACAGCTAACCGCAACAAACCTGTCAATGGTCAAGGCTCAAAGTTGACGCTTCGAAGAACAGGAGCCATGGTTTTGACGGATGTTGATGGCACAATTGTGTGGGAGACAACACAACGTCTACATATATAAGTAGAGCAGTGTTGCTTAATACAGGTAATCTCGTATTAAAGAACCAAAATGATGATATTGTTTGGCAAAGCTTTGATTATCCTACTGATACTCTTTTGCCTTCTCAGACACTAACAAAAAGCAAAAGCTTGATTTATGCTTCTAGGAAATCTAGTTTTGAATCTGGATATTATGGTTTGATGTATAGTAGTATTAATGTGTTAACACTCGTATATGATGGCCCAGAGATATCTAGTGTGTACTTGCCTAGTCCTGATCCTGGTTTTAACGTTTGGGCTTTTGGACGAACCAATTATAATAGTAGCAGAATCGCATCTTTTGCTGATTTGGGTGTGTTTAATTCAAGTGATCGGTGGTATTTTAGTGCTACGGATATGGGTTATGGAATAAAAAGAAGACTGACTTTAGACTATGATGGTAATCTCAGATTTTATAGCTTGAACGATTCAAGTGGATTATGGTCGGTTTCATGGCAAGCTATTTCACAACCATGTAATATTCATGGATATTGTGGAAGGAACGGAATATGTGTTCATGGAGAAAACCTTGAATGTGTATGCCCACCTGGTTATGAGCGGAATGACCCTACTGAATTAAGTCAGGGTTGTAAGCCTTATTTCAACCAAACATGTGTAGACTCAACAAAATTTGAATTTGTGGAAATGCTAAATACAGATTACTATGGATTTGATCTAAACTTCTCGTCGCCAATTTCTTTCGAAGCTTTTAGGGACATTTGCTTAGGAGATTGCAGATGTGAGGCATTTAATTATAGACTAACGGGTGAAGGTCTTTGTTTCACTAGAAGTGCCCTCTTTAATGGGTACCGATATCCTAATTTCCCAGGAACCACCTATTTGAAAGTACCTATAGGTACAAAAACACCAAACTCAAGCACTACTACTTCTTTGGCCACATGTAGAGATACGGCCATTATGGTGGGTTCTCCATCTATGTATGAATCATCTGGCAAGAAGGTTAAGTGGGTTTATCTCTACTCTTTCGTGATAGCTATTGGTGTGGTTGAAGGTTTTATTTTCTTATTGGGTTGGTGGCTTTTCTGTGGAAGAAATTTGTTCCTAACCAACCTAGAAGAGGGATACCGAATTATATCAAGTCAGTTTAGGGGATTTTCTTATCAAGAACTGGTAAAGGCCACACAAAATTTTAAGGTAGAAATCGGGCGGGGAGGCTCGGGAGTTGTGTATAAAGGGATTCTTGAAGACGAAAGGGTTGTGGCAGTGAAAAGACTGGGAGATGTGAGTGACGGGGGAGAGTTTTGGGCGGAAGTGAGTACGATAGGTAAAATCAATCACATGAATTTAGTGCGAATGTGGGGATGTTGTTCACAGAAACAACACAGACTTCTAGTTTACGAGTATGTAGAAAATCTTTCTCTTGATAAGAGACTGTTCTGCTCAGATTTTCTTCAATGGAAAGAAAGGTTCAACATTGCAATAGGCATAGCAAAAGGTTTGGCTTATCTACACCACGAGTGCCTTGAATGGGTGATTCATTGTGATGTGAAGCCGGAAAACATTCTTTTAGATGATGCATTGCAACCAAAGATTGCAGATTTTGGTCTAGCAAAATTGTCTCAAAGAGGTGGACAAGACACAGAGTTTACAAGGATTAGAGGGACAAAAGGGTATATGGCTCCAGAATGGGCTCGCAGCCTACCAATCACTACAAAAGTGGACGTGTATAGCTACGGGGTCGTGGTTTTAGAAATGGTGAAGGGAATTTGGCTTTCTAATATAATCATTTCGGGAGGAGGAGAAGATGAAGAATTAGAGCTTATGAGATTTGTGCGAGTAACGCAAAAAGATATTAAGGAAGAGAAAAAGTTATGGATTGAAGAGGCACTCGATCCAAGGCTGGGAGGGTTGTTTAACAGGAAACAGGCTGCAAAGCTAGTTGAGGTTGGTCTTAGTTGTGTAGAGGAAGACAAAAATAAAAGGCCGACGATGGATTCAGTAGTCCAACTTTTAATTGATTGCGAGTCTGAGTGAAAACATCATTCTACAAGAAGATAAAAGATTGTACAGAGACTACAACCTTGATAAACAAGCAGCATATGATTCTGCATGAAGTTAAAAAAATTATTAAGTTTCTTTAAATACATGTTGTATGTTATTCAAAGCACTTCTATTTAGCCAGATGTTCTCATGCATTTCCTTCTATAGGTTCACTAGTGTTTTTTTTTTTTTTTTTTCTTCGTGTGTGCATGACATTTAACTTGTATGATATGTGAACGTTAACTTTATTCCAAATCATGCGTCTTATATATTTTTTGTATCGTGCATATAATCTGTGTCCTACATTGTTTGGGGTTTGTTTTTCTATATTAGCTTCATGACCCGGCCGATGGCCCGGTGAGCTCCATGTGATATCTTGTTTATGATTTATAATTGATTATAAAAAAGTCATTAACATGATAATTATTGTCATCATACAAACTACGTAAAATGTTCCTACTTACTAATATTTGTTTTATGAGAAACAAATAAATCCGAATGAAAGCACTATATTGCAAGTTTAAATCTATGAAAGAACCATAAAACAAATAGTTTCATTTCTTCATTGCTTCTTTTATTTTTCAAAAAACAATGTTACCAGCTATGTTCTTTATTGTTTCCTAATTTCTTTACACACATAAACTCCTCATGAATATATCTTTTTGAGATATTCGTGATTCCATGAGTCTATAAACTTATACTAAAAAAAAAAATTAATATGTACTATAATCTTTAAGAAACCCATACCTTCTTTTGTTTCAGGAATCCATCACTCAGCGACATACACACCTCTACTTATAGCACTCAACCCGAATATACTTGGGTTAGATACTTAGATGTGCATGATCGGTTTTGAAATTTGGACCAAGCAATCTTAAAATGGAGCCCATTCAATTCATAATGATGCAAATTTTATTAACATAAAGTCGACCAAATGAATTATTTATCTCGTAAGAAACAACCACTATGTTCGACTCTTTTTGTTCACTACTCCTAAACTGCATCTAAAAGTCTAAAACTTATGCTAAATGAGACGTCATTTTGTATTCTAAGAAAAATTTAGCTCAACAATGTCACAATAGTATTTCAAGTCAAAGCCATCAAACTATCAAATTTCAAACTCTAATGTTTCCACTTTGTTTCGATCGAGCTATTTGTTACACCCCGTGCCCGCTTAGACAAAAAATTATAACTTTTTGTGCGGAAACGCTTGACTTTTACAGACATTCTGTTATTCTTTTGATCATTGACAAAAATCTATAAACATTCAGATATTGAGACTATTTTTAAATGAAACTAGACTCAATTACCTTCGAAACGCCGGGTGGCAGTACCCATGACGACTTACGGTTTAAAAGATACGATTTTTGGAAAATCGACAAAATCTCAAAATCGACTCCCAACCAGCAGGTTGAGATTCCCAACCGCCGGTTGGGTTCTCAGCCATCGTGGCTCAACCCTTCTAGCCAACACAATTTTCTCCCAACCACCGGTTGGGGACCTGCAGTTCCCAAAAACTTGCATTTTGGCCCGTTTTCACGATATACAACTTATACCACATCCGTATTACATCAAACTTAACCAACATCCTTAATTTAACATATTAAAACGTTTCCATAATCGTTTGACCCGTTTACAACCCAAAATGGGTATAATCACACTTATGCCAAACACCCCTTTATCTTTACCCATAAACACATAAAATGTACTTTGACACACCGTTAGACTACCAGATCGTTATGACTCCATTAACATACATTTTGACACTCGACTTTACTTTACAAGTCATTAAAAGACTCTCGGGGGTACAACCTTGACTTGAGCTCGGTATTCTACCTAGCTCTACTTTCTTACCAAATCCTTCTACACTTCACATATCCAACATTAATCCTTATCCGAGCCATCACATTAATACTTTAACCTACAAAACATAGAAACATTAAACCGTAAGCACGAATGCTTAGTAAGTAACACGGGTCTAACTTAACATTATACTTCATTCAATACATTACACATTATACAACCATTAATCCAAAACAACATTAACATAGTCACATACCTTGACCTCTTATCATTCTTTCTCTACACATCATTACGTTCTTATCCACGCACTTAGCCTACCACATTCACATTCTCATTCCTTAACCCATCTCTTTGATTACTTATGCATTCAAGCAACTATCATTCTTTCTCGTCTTTTACATAACATCGTACTTTATTCCCATTTTATAACTTTATATTATTAGACACTTAACAATTACTGTGTCAACCAATCTTACTTTCATTTCCACTTACATGACATCGTTATTCGTTATTACTCATTCATGTACACACTCAAGCTTCATATACTTTAGCTTATCGTTAACCCATCTCTATACCATGTTAACACTAATCGTTAACTACTAATTATAATGCGACCATATGTTGGTCACCAATTCCTTACGGACCATGCATCATTATATGCTTTCATCTCTTAACCTCATTCCTTACCCTTCATGTCAATAAACACTTAGGGTGTGTTTGGTATGCTGCCATGAATGACAATGGGTATGAGTTTGATAGTAGTGGTGGGTCCCTCACCTATGAAAGATTCATACCTAGCTCTCTTGATGTATATGGAGTATGAATTATATCTATCATTCATTACCATAGTGGTGGGCCTCCTTATCTTAAACAAACACATTTAATCACTTTCATAGTCATAGTCTCATTCCCATAGTGGGATACCAAACACACCCTTAATCATTAGTATGTCAATTTCATCTTAACTTCTCACGTTACACTCTGGCACACTTATTATCACTACGTTTCATTCTTTATGCGTCAACACTTTACTTATTAGCCCATGTCTAATACCATTTATCATTCTTACTCATATTCCATTACCGTTCCTCTAACATACATTCATATAATCACCGACACCAACCAAGGTGCACGGCTAACTAATCATTTAAACGCTTCAAGTCCACCACGGACTCACATCACATAAACATTAAAACATTAAAACACATTCATCATTCATCAACTTAGATTCACATAACGTATCACATATTCCTTCTTATAACTTAAACATATACCTTACGCATTACTTACACCTACGTTCAACGTTTCTACGAGTGGTTTAAGTATAGGCAACCTAAAGGAAATATAATTCACTTAAACCGAAGCTCTGATACCAAGTTGTTACACCCCGTGCCCGCTTAGACCAAAAATTATGACTTTTTGCGCGGAAACGCTTGACTTTTACTGATATTCTGTTACTCTTTTGACCATTGACAAAAATATATAAATATTCAAACCTTGAGACTATTTTTAAATGAAACTAGACTCAATTACCTTCGAAACTCCGGGTGGCGCGACCCGTGATGACTTACGGTTTAAAAGATATGATTTTTGGAAAATCGACAAAATCTGAAAATCGACTCCCAACTACGGGTTGAGATTCCCAACCGCCGGTTGGGTTCTCAGCCGCCGCGGCTCAACTTTTCTGGCCAACACAATTTTCTTCCAACCGCCGGTTGGGGACCTGCAGTTCCCAAAAACTTGCATTTTGGCCCGTTTTCATGATATAAAACTCATAGCACATCCGTATTACATCAAACTTAACCAACATCCTTAATTTAACATATTAAAACATTTCCATAATCGTTTGACCCGTTTACAACCCAAAATGGGTATAATCACACTTATGCCAAACACCCCTTTATCTTTACCCATAAACACATAAAATGTACTTTGACACACCGTTAGACTACCAGATCGTTATGACTCCATTAACATACATTTTGACACTCGACTTTACTTTACAAGTCATTAAAAGACTCTCGGGGGTACAACCTTGACTTGAGCTCGGTATTCTACCTAGCTCTACTTTCTTACCAAATCCTTCTACACTTCGCATATCCAACATTAATCCTTATCCGAGCCATCACATTAATACTTTAGCCTACAAAACATAGAAACATTAAACCGTAAGCACGGATGCTTAGTAAGTAACACGGGTATAACTTAACATTATACTTCGTTCAACACATTACACATTATACAATCATTAATCCAGAACAACATTAACATAGTCACATACCTTGACCTCTTAAAGCCTTAACCTTCCTTATTCCTTATTCCACTCTTGACTAACTCTAACCAACCTTATATCCGCTTACACATAAACACCATTATGCTAAAAAACCATAAACCTTAACACATTAAGCCACATAACACATAATGCATAGAAATCATTATAACTTTACATTATATCGGTTTACTTACCTTGAATCCAAGCTAAGACATCATTTATATAATCACCAACATCATCATCCTCATCTTCATCACTATCATCATCAATCCTAACAACACATCAAATCAATACCATAAACAAGGGTTGCCATAACCCATTTAAACTTACCCATCTTCTATTCTAAATCATCATATGATCATACCTTGACCGTATGATGAAATCCCACTTTACTCATAACTTTAACTTCATTGAATCAAGATCATAGATACTCACTTGTGTAGAAGGGGTTGTCTATGGATTATCCTTTGCATAATACCTTCATCATCATCATTCTTAGACCATCAGGATCCTCTCCTTCCCTTTTTTTCTTCTCATAACCGTACCACACACACACACCCATGAATTCTCTAGAAACTTAGAGAATATGGAAGATAACTAGATATTGATCTAGTCACTTACACTAGTTTGATCATATGGCAACATTAGTCCCTCAAGTCCCTTTCCTTCAACTTTAGCCACACTACATATTATAACACATATGGCTTATGGCAACTTAAGCCCCTTAGGTCTATTTCCTTTATATTTGTGCCACATAATATTTCCCATAACCTTATAACACATTCTTTGACCACAAGGTTGATTATCGGGTTTGACTACAATGAAACATTCGTTGACTAACCAATCATGTTGAGTCCTTAGTCAATTTTATCTAGGGTGGGGCCTATTTGTACACGGGGAACGGGTGTTACACTATTGAATTGGTGGTGGTGTCCTTGTGTTTTTGTTCCCTACAAAAAAGAACCCACGTCATAAGTAGAGACCAAAATAAGCATCATGAAAGATTGAAGCACAAACTTCCAAAATATTTTGACTTACAATGGTCAGAACCTCCAAGAGAAGATATTCTTGACATCACAAGTGGTTGAACCTCAGTTAAAAGAGTTTCGTCGAGATGGCTTACAGATGATACGAATTGTTGGTGACTGCACTTCATTCGTCATGATGGCTTATTGTGGGAACAACATATTTTTTATTGCAAGTCAATCTTGACAAAATATTATCAAAATTTGCAAACAAAGATGTTCTAGAAAGATTTTATTGCAATTTGTAATGTGGAAATATTGATGAATTTCTCTATATAGATCTATATACCTACCAAGTCCTGAAGGAGTAACATGAGTTTGCTGTCTCCGTAAGGAAAAAAAAGAAGTTCCTCTGAGATAAAGCAGTGATCACGTCTCCTAAACAAAAAAGCGAAGTGTCGATATGCTGAGCTTTCTTTTAGCCCTTGGCCCGTGACTTCTGTCCTAACCACTCTTTCACTTCCTGCTAACTCCCCCAAATGAAGGCATATACGAATTCTCCCTTCATTTGCACCATCTCCATATACGTGCATTGTCAATATTCTGAAAGAAAATGCATCATAACTCAATATTTTATAATCTTTTAGGTTAAAATATTTTGCTATAATTGGGTTAAGTTGGATTAGGTGTATCTTTAACTGGTAAGATTATAGAATTACTTACAAAGAAATGGAACGCAAAAAGTCATGCAATGACCCACCAAGTGTTTTTTAGTAATCATATTGGGCACACTAATAATGCATAAAAATCTTTAACTTCTGATGAAAACATGTTTTAGGCCAATTTGGTCGTGAAGTAGAGAAAGAGGCTTAAGCCAATCTGGCCAGTTGTACGTAGTAAGTATTAAACTAAACATTCTTGATCTCTTATTATGTTAGTATAAATGTGAACTTTTAAAGCAACCCGACCCCATTCTACCTGTACAAAACTGGACCTTTTTGTTCAGTTAGTATAGAAACATGTTAACTATAGACAAATGGGTTTAAGCCAACCCAACACAACCCATTCCAATTAGAATAAAACTGACCCATTTTAAATTATAACAAGACTCGGTCAACCAACCCATTTTGCTATTGCTTTTATGTCACAAAGCAAGTAGGACATGCTATTTCTAGAATAGCAAGAGAAACGTTTGTGGTTTGCATACATACCTGTGGGTTGGATCAATTACTTTATTGATTCAGTATTATTACTCTAACAACGCGGTTCACTTGACTACTATTCATCAAGTTCAACACATTAGCTGTGGACTTCACGGGGAGCAAATTTACATTAGGAAAACTCAATCCATTCTCACGTGAGGAGTTACGGATCTCCAACTTATTTGTGGATGCAAAATCACTGGGTAGACGATCTCTGACCGGCTCGTGATAGATTATTGAGCTCATAATCACTTTATTATAATCTGTGATTTATTATGTAAAAGTGTGAAGAACACGAAAGTGTAAACTAACCATACATGTTTTTCATTCCCATGCGCAAACGTCCAATTCATTGATGAATGGTGTACATAGTTCTTCCATATTCAGTTGCAGGCAACATTTCTGTTCCACTTACTGGACTGCAGCATTAAAGCATTAGTTTATCACATCTTTAACCCGCAAAAAAATAATTATGCATTATCGAGACAACCCAATATAAACCCTTATATACACAATTTTTTGTATTTGTGACTACCTATTCAACGGATTTTCAAATGCCTTATAACGTGTTTGCTTTATAAACCTATGCGAAAATACACATGAATAGTGTTGGAATAATACTACCTGCATTGCACAATTTAAGCACTCAAGACATGTTTATGATCCTAATTTTTATGTTACCCTTTCCTTTTCTAATTGGATAAAAGAATTTCCTTAACTATTTTATCCAAAGTAAAACTTTCACATAAGTTGGGAACTTTTTGACATGGTATCATTCATAATAACAGCTAAAATCTCATAGCAAGACACCAAGTAGCAATCACAAAGCATATATTTCTAAACATCATCAAGAACTGATTAATTATGACCCATCAAGAACTGATCCATTACACACTTACCGTATATTTTTGTTGAAATGTATCACAGGCCTTTTGCTCTAATGCACCAGATTGTGTGGAGTGGTCCTCTTGTAAAGTTTCTATAATCATGGCTTGAGCTTTTGTGGTATCTAATATTCCACGGACAGCCTCTAGCTACTCTGTGGAAGTAACTCTAAAGAAATATCAACAAACAAATATTAGTGAAAAAGGTTTAGAATATTTATTAGGCCATATTATTTGTCTCTGAAAAATTTCCCTATCGAGATTATTTTTAAGAGACTAAATATGTGCAGTACCTTGATAATATTTGTTATTTCTCCTAAGCAATGAAACTTAGATAGTTGAGCTTCCTTCGCCTCTGCATTTCAAGAAAAAAGCTTTCTTCACCTCTGAAACACTGCAGAACATTAAAAAAATTCATTTACCATTACTCAACCTGTAATATAGTAATAATTTGTTATTCATTAGACACTGGGGTGTTTGTTACAGATTTTATAATTCACAACTAATGAGAAGTCGTGCAAAGACTACTTGTTCTACTATTTCTGATAGCAATTATTGTATCTCCACAAATATTCGATAGAGTAATTAGAAATCATCGAGATGATGACACACAATCTATAGTGCGTTTGTTACTGATTCTATAATTCATGACTAATGCGAAGACGACTACATCACTACACTAAAATAACCATCTTTGAAAATAGCTTTTATCCGTCAAGTTTCCACGACCCATACCTTTAATCTTCTGATATTTCTATGACCCATACTTATCTAGTACTTTAAGATTCTTATTCTTGCTTATGTATCTCAAAAAAATTGTTATCTAACAATTGCATATACTATAATGACTCTATCAATCCTAAATAAATATTGCTAGGGCTGTTTTTGAAAGCTTATTTTAACAGATTAATATAGGATAAAGGACATCATAGTAGTCTGCTTATATTTATACACTGAATATTCTTAATTTGCCATGAAAAGGCGGTATGAAAATTTTATAAGCAATTTTAGGTTGTTATTTGGGATAATATTCATGATAATTGGTTTAACTTTATACTCTAAATTAAAAGACCACTATTAATTTATATTTACATCCAAGCACTCCCTATCCATTATGTTTGTTTAGCCATATTTATACAAAGATGTTAAACATGATACCTGGTTACAGTATTAGCTGAGAGTCCAAACTACGGAATTCATTTTGGTGTTACATCAGCTCATATCCATTTAACCTGCATGCCAGAACAAACATAATCATCAAATAATCTTAAATGTAACTCATTACTCAAGGTTTATGGTTTGTTTAACCTGGCCTACTACCAACTTGATTTATGTAACAATATATATTCAAGATTAGATATTTTCACTTCATGTTTGAAGCTAGTCCACTCCTAATCCATCGGTACTTCCTTTGTAACATTCCTGCAAAAGAATGTATACCAAACACATGGAACATTAGCCATCGAGCCAAACTTGATTTTAGGCCACACGATATCATGTCAATACATCAAATGAGAACCAAAATTCTTATAAAACATTTAATCAAACACCTTTAATGTATAAAGAATTTACCAAAGTTTTTATCATATAAAACCCATTTTTTTCATTAAAACTACAAATATCACTAATGTCACAAGATACTGAATAAACCGAGTCAATGAATTTGTACCTTAAAGGGGTTCAAGGGATGATAGTTCTTTATTATTAGATCAGTCAAGCCATCGATAATGTATTTTCTGCCCGTGATCCTTCTTTTTATCACAAAATCATTAGAACACATTATATCCAAAACTGAATATATACTAACAAAACTAATCCCTAATTCGTCATACGAAACTAATCGGCTAACCTAATTTGATTTAGTCATAACAAAAACTTATCATAATTCAATTCAATAAAAAAAATACCTTTAGATCTCTGATTAAAAAGATACTTCTGATCATGGTGGAAGAAGGTGGTCTTCGAATAATGAATCAAAATAAATTGATTTGGGGATAATTTTTAGGTTAATTCGAATCATGGGATAAACCAATTTTTGATTCGGTGAGTTTAATGTAATGAATCAAGACTTGTTTTTGATTAAGGAGTCATATATACTCTTCACCGATTCTGTAGGTTTATTTTTGGGGAGATTTGAATGAAATTGATATGGTGCTGATGATCAGGGATATGAATTGGGGTGATAGGAGGCGTGAGATAGGCATGTGTTTTCTGCCAGGTGGGATTTCCACATAATTTATTGATGACAGCATGGCATTCTTTTATGCCAAGTTATTAGGAATATAAATATTCATATGAAAGACTCGGTCACCCCGAGTATCTTTTGGCATTAGATAGCTCGTAGGCTTTACAGTTATAGTTTAGGTATCGTTTCACCATGGAGTCGGGTCGGGTCTTTACCCACTGTAGCCCGCTCCATAGCCCAAGTGGGGCGTTAAGTAAGTTGTATAAATACCCTCTCCCACCAATGGAGAGGGTTGGAGCTTTCATTATTCTAAATCTAATACACATAGTTTTCTCTCACTAGAAACTCCCACTTCTATCTCTCTCTCTCTAGAATTCGGTCTAATCACATGTTCAAGAGTGTGTTATGATTTCGAGTTACTTACAATTGGTATCTGAGCCAGGTTTGATTAGCTAGATTGTGTGTACTTGGATTCGTGACTTGGTTTTTTATTTTTTTGGTTCGAATTGTATATCAACATGAATCGTAGTTTGAGCCTTGTGTGTGGTTAGAATTATGGTAAGTTTGTACTTTCGTGCTCACAACAATCTCTAGCATCGTTTCTTAGTGATCTACGGTTTATTTGGTGGTTTTCTTGGAAGATTGATGTAATTTTCTTGGTTGCGGTTTGGTTTTATGTGATATTTCTTGGCTGCGTTTTGTGTCTAAAAGGGTTGTTCTTCATTGAGATTTGGTACTGCGTTTTGGTTAGTAGCTGAAAAGGGAAAAAGGACAAAACTGGTGGATAGCGACTTGTGAAAGTGACCTGCGTTTTGGTTTGTTGCGTTTTGCCTAGTTCCTGCGTTTTGACTTCTGCGTTTTGGTCACTGCGTTTTGACTTCTGCATGTTGGTCACTGCGTTTTGACTCAAGTTACTGCATTTTGGTGATTACGGTTTGACCAAAGAATCTTGCGGTATGATCACTGCATTTTGCCTCTGAATACTGCATTTTGGTCATTGCGTTTTGGACATTGCGGTTTGCCTCTGAAGACTGCGTTTTGTTCCCTGCGTTTTGGTCACTGCGTTTTGCCTCAAGAAGTTGTGATTTTCCTACTGCGTTTTGTCTACTTGAAGACCTACATTGCGTTTTGTCTAAGAGAAACTCTGCCCAATTCACTGCTTGATTGCGTTTTGTCTCAAGCATTGATTGCGGTTTGACCAAAGTTGACTTTTTACGTCAAAACTTCAAACAACCATCACTTTTAACACACAATCTCTAATCATTGTACCGATCCAACGGTTATCATAACACGTTCAATTAATTATCATTTCACGGTTTCTTCATGATTTTGTAAAATCCCGCGAAAGATTCTATTTCTCGGTTTAAATCATAGATTTGTAAAATCCCGTGCACATTCATATCATGTCAAGCACTTCGGATTCAGTCATTGCTGAGGTACTCAAACTATATGACATGGTCAATGAACAAAAGATTTCCAACAAAGTACAACCGACAAACGTTGTTGAGTCAGATGCTGCTAATCTGGGAAATAGCAATGTTATCCCATATGAACAACATGTGAAACACAATGAAGCGTCTGTTGTACCTAGTAGTGCATCTTCTGTTATAAATGATGATTATGTATTACATGAACATAAGATTCCCAACGAAGTACAACAAACAAACGTTGTTGAGTCAGATACTACTAATATGGGAAATAGCGATGTTATCCCATATAAACAATGTGTGAAACACAACGAAGTATCTGTTGTACCAAGTAGTGCATCTTCTGTTCCAAATGATGATAATGTGTTGCTTGAGACCACTGAATTTGTCCTTGAAGACTCATTAACCACCCAACTTAACATCTATAAAGATCAAGTGGCCATATATGAACAACGTGCTAAGTTTGAGTTAACTAAACGTGAGCAAGAAATGGATGGTCAGATGCGTACACTTATTTCTGAACGTAATCTAAGGGAAGAAAAATTGAAAATGGAGTTACATTCTTTACAAAAACAACTTAAAAGAACTGTACAGCATAAACAGGTTTTACAAGAAAATGTAAATATGCTCAAACAGAATTTTAAAGAAAAAGAAACAAAACTCTTAAATTATTTTTCCAGACTTAAAACGTTAACGAATAAACTCGAATACAAGTTGTACACACAAGACCAGACCAGACAAACTACTCAAATGATTCAAAAGCATAAAAAGTTGTGCGATGAACATAGTGAGAAAGCCATAGGTGACCCTAAATCTGTTTACCTTAGAAGTGCTAAAGTGGCCCAACCTGCGTTATATGATGGTAATGAAATGCTTAAGCCTGGTCATGCCCCTCTTGATGTGCCATCATCTGAAGAGAGTAACGAGATAGAAGTAATAAATAGAGAAAAATTGGCTGAAAAAATGAAGGATCCAGAATGTGTGGCAAAACGGGTCTTAATCAAACTTCACGATTATTCAAAGGAGAACTCCTTAGCCTTAGTCAAATTCACTCCTCAAAATCAGCTGACTCCGGAACAAATTTTCTGGAAAGCAAACTTAGAAAAAAACAAGGCTGAGGAACTCAAAGCCAGAAATCCGCCCCTAAGGAAATTATATCCTGCTACGGTGTACCCTCCTAATACACCTATGCATTTAGTACCTAGAACTCTTCCCACTAATTGTAAAACCTTAATTGGCATTTATGTACTTGATAAACTATTTGTTGATTTTGATAAAACATGTAAGAAGAGAATTACACCAACGGGTATTACTGAAGGGGAAAGGGGTTTTGAACAAACAAAACAGTGCTATTTAACTGAGGTTATACCATTCTTTAAGCTTCTCAAAGAACATTTTGAGGGTCTTCAAAAAACCCTATATAATGAAGTAGATGAAATGAAGGAAGTATTTAAAGATATGGAAAACTTGGGGAAACAAAATGCAATTGAACTTAAAACTTGTGAAATTGAAAGAAGGAACATTCTCATCACCAACAAGAATTTGATTGGTAGATGTATTGCTCAGGATATTTATTATACTGCCACTGATTCTGCATTAACTGCTGTTCAATTTCATGATATGTCGATTGCTTTGAATGTTTCCCAGAATCGTGTTGTTAAGCTTGAGGGGGAGAATTTAAAATTGCATGAGAAAATCCAAAACGACGACCATGATAACATGGTCAGGCATTTGTCAAAACTAGAGGTTGATAATCTTAATTTTCAATTAAAGTATCAACATTTAGAAGAAATAATTAAAACCTCAAATGCCAAGACATCTTTGGATACTCCTGAATTTGATGCATATTTTGAATTAAGCAAACGAGATGAACGAATTCAAGCTCACACTAACACGATTCGAAAATTGAAGGCCCAAATTGCTCAATTAAAGTCAAACAAGAATGATGTGATTGGCACCCATAAACCATCGTCTTTAGATTCTCCGAATTTTCAATTTCAAGAAATCATCAATAAATTGCAACAGGAAAATGATTGTTTTCAAGCTGAATCAAAAGTCAAACAGCGTTACAAAGAGTTATATGATTCGATTAAGATCATGCGTGATAATAACAATGAAAAGATAACTTCTTTGCTTAATGAGACCAAGAATCTAAAAACTCAGGTGAATGGGAAAATGCCAATTATCACTAGTGATAATGTTGTTCCAAAGGATTTTGCTTGTAGTAAGTATGCAATTGATGTCGTGCCTATTCCGCTTCCCCTTAGGAACAATTGGTCTGTTCATCAAGTATATCTCACTCACCTTAAGGATAGCCTTGATACCCTTCGTGAGATCGTAGAAGATGATAGAATAGAAAAACCTCTTGATAGTGCAATTGCTGATGCATGCATCTTCGCTAAACGGTATCAGGAACTCCTTGAATTTGTCATTGGCACATGTCCTAAAATAGGTACCCAGCGAGATAGATTTATTGCATCCTCCATGATGCATAAGAACAAGCATGTAACGTTTGAGGTACCCTTGGAAACTTCAGATCCCAACACATCAAAACATGTTCAACAACCGGAAGTGAAAAAGACTAAGATTCCCATCAGTCATTCTACAGGAGTTAACAGTGACACTAAAGCTAGCGAGTCAAAACCTAAGAGAAATATAAAGAATTATAGGACTTCACCAGCCAAAAGTGTTCCTAAGAAGAAAGTAGAAGACCACATGAGGAACAATAAGTTAGATTTGAACAAAAGGAATCATAATTCAAATCCTAATTCACTTTGCAAAACATGTAATGATTGTTTAATTTCGGGTAATCATGATAAATGTGTTGAGAAATTTTTGAAGTCGTCCAACAAACCCCCAGTTAAGAAAGTTTAGAGAGCTAGACAAACTAAGCAATCTTGGAAACCTACAGGGAAAATGTTTACCAATGTGGGCTTTCAGTGGAAGCCCACGGGCCGAACATTCACACTAGGCGAACATTGCCCTTTAATAAGGATTACCATGCCTAGAGTAGTGCCTGTTAAGGAATGGAAGCCAACTGGTAGAGTTATCCCTTTAGATACACAATTCCCTTTAACTAGGTCCATTGCATCTACTAGTGTTTCCCCCATTGTTAAAACCAAGGTACCTATGGTTTTAGCTGCTTCAGAGATTGTTTGCACTAACCAACTGGAACCCAACTTAAATTGGGGATCCGGCACTCCAAACTCTCTTCTTTCGTCTGTTATTAAATGCAGGTCATACAGATCGTCCTTTGACATTTGGACTCAGGCTGCTCACAACATATGAGGGGAAACGACAAATGACGTTTGAGCACAACAGTTCAAGCCTCGTTCTTCATCGACAAATGACGTCTGTTCACATCAGTTCAGGCCTCGATCTTCAATGAAAAATGACGTTTGAACACATCAGTTCAAGCCTCGTTCTTCAACAAAAATGACGTTTGAACACATCAGTTCAAGACTCGGGCCTCAATGTTAACATAATGGCGTCTGCTGAAAACACTCCAGGCCCCGTTCCTCAAAGAAAAGAAAGGCGTACGCTTGAGTGCGCTTTATCTTCGGAAGAAGAGAAATCTTGTTTATGATCACTCTCATCAACATGCTTCATGCTTTTCCCATGCTCATTCAGACATCAAGTGAATCAACGTTCTGTAGTCATCGTTATTTACTAATTCAATCAAAAATGGCAACATCATATGCAATTTTTTAGGGGGAGAAGGGTGAATATACTACATGTTGATTGTTTTCTTTAAATGGTAATACGGCTCTTGCACAAATCAGTTCAGGACCCGCACTTAATTTGATGACTCCTGATGTTTATCGACATCTTCTCACGGGCTGATATAATCAGTGATAAAGTGCTTCCAGTTAATGCTTCATGTACATATCATTATGCTGATTCCGATTAATCGCAACCATCAGGGGAAAGAAATGTGTACACCAAGGACGCACAACAAGTTCACATGATCGGGTTTAATGTCTTATGAAACAAATTAAAGATAATCAGTGTTTCAACTTGTTACTTTGGTATTTTCATTTCATGTGTACGTCACGGGCTGATTAATCGTAACCATCAGGGGAGAGAAATGTGTACACCAAGGACGCACAACAAGTTCACGTGATCGGAGTTAAGGTCTTATGAAACAAATTCAAGATGATCAGTGTTTCAACTTGTTACTTTGGTATTATCATTTCATGTGTACGTCACGGGCTAATTTGTTATATGTAAAATAACTGGAATGCATTTGGTGAGAGGAAGATGTTGATATTCTATTCCCCAAATGGACAATCTTGAAGAAGGGCATTCATCAGAAAGGTTGTCAGTTTGGGGGAGAGCACTAATTAGGGGAGAGTGAAAAGCCAGATTTAATCCCTAATTAGATTTGCTGACATTGTTCTTCAGCAAGTAAAGTGATGGCAGCTGAGAAGAGTCAGGAAGCTGAAAGATGTAATGAAGCTTGAAGACCACTCTCGGAACTGCTGCATCAAGTGTTCCACCGTCTATGAAGAACTAAGATATAATGTTTCAACCATTGGTTTGAAGAATACTTTCAGCTCGTTCAAGTGTTGTATCTCCTATGTTCCAATGATGCACAGATATCTGCTGATACAACCGATACTCCTTCATCAACCACAATGGTTCAAGATGTACCATCTGTTAGTACTTCTCCAACAACTCATGAAACTATATCTTTAGTCATTCATCAAGGTGTTGAAGAACATATTCAAGGAATTCAAATTCCTGAGATCAATAATGAACCCCTCCTCCATAATCTTACTCCAGACCCGAGTTCTAGAGAATCATCTTCACAAAGGGTCATTCGATCAAATTCTCATCAGCTCAATCAATCGTTTGATTATATCAGCAAGTGGTCAAAGGCTCATCCATTGAAGAATGTGATTGGCGATCCTTCTCGACCTGTTTCGACAAGTAGTCAACTACAAACTCATGCCATATGGTACTACTTTGATGCACATGGAAATTCGATACCATTCGGTGGAAAACGATCTGGTTGAACTCTTATCCATCTAAGGAAGAATTAAGGCGGTAATTCTTCACGTATCCTTTGTAATTATATAAAATCATAAAAACAAAAAAATATTTTTTTCCAATCTAAACTTTTATAAAATATAAATAGAAAAATATAAAACCAATAAAAACCATAAAAAATAAGAAAATTAGAAAATACAAAAAATAGTTTTTTCAAGGCATGTCTTCTGGTATCGATAACATTTATGGTCCTAGAAATGTCATTCAACAATGACACGGGTCTTTAAATGAAGTTCGAGCAGAAGTCCAAATTGTTTCTCAAAACATGCCTAAATGGCTTGCTATTATTTTACGTAACCCGTTTTTAAAATTGAGGAAAGCACGTCGCCAAAAAGACGGCTGTTCCTGTCAACGGGTGATTAATTTCTCCCGGGCATGGATTAATTTACATCCATGCACCCTCGACTTGATGTACGTTTCAGTGCATCATTTCTCGTATAAGAAGAGAAGTCTTCTTTACATCGCAAATACTTTTCCATCTATGATTCTTCAGGAAAGTATTTGTGCTAAACTTGGTGGTACCATGAAGTTTTTTGGAAATCAATCAGACTTGAAGTTTTTCATAAAATTTGTCGCTCAATCAATGACTACAGCTCTTTAAATAGAAAATAGGTCATCGATTGAGGGGGAGAGTGATTTCAAAAATTTCATCTCATCAAAACACGCCACTTTGTACATAATAAGCAAGTGAATAAAATTTGTTGTTATGTGTCAGTGTATGAGTTTCATTCAAATATCTTTCAAACTTATCATACTTGACACTAACATTCTCCCTCATTGATTGAGGGGGAGCATAATAATGTTCCATTATCAGAATACATTGAATCAGACCACATTGTCTCCTAAATTTTCTAACTTATTTAAATCAATTGAGATCCCAAATCTCAAAAAGTTTGAAATTTTTGATCGGGGGAGAGAATGTGATTTAAATATGAAAATCTAATAAAAAATGTGATCTTTTGGACTCAAGTGTAGGCTCTCCCATATGTGCTAAACTCTTTCGTATATCGATGCACATATTGAGGGGGAGCAAATGATTTATGATGGCAATTGTGGAAGAATACCAAAGACCGACCATTTTATTTAATGTACTAGAGTTATAAGGATGGTAAGGTTAGGTATCAGTTCCCATGATCCAGCCAGAACCGGAGGGATCTTCCCAGGGACAATCCTCTAGTTAGAATAGAAGTCCTTAGGAACGATGAAAAAAAGAAGAAAAGTGAGAATAAGGGAAGAGTGCCGACTGAGATGGAGCTAGTACTGGAACAAACCCAACAAGGTACTAGTGATGAAGTCTCGGTAAGCGCTGAAGGGTTTGAAGAATGAAAAAGAAATGTAAAGATAAAGGGTGAAAAGAAAGAAGCCCTCCTTACACTTTAGGCAGAAACCGGGTCAATACATATGTTGTCAGAATCACTTAGTTGATTGCTGACATTGAAGACAAGTATCATGGACCCAGTGATATGCTGCACAACCATCCCTAGCCACTCAAGGTCCCTCAAAGGACTCTTGTTTCATTTGTCACGGAGATCAATACATTTCTATCGTCTCTCTCACTCCGAGTTAGACGACATTGAAAAGGTGGCAGTCCTCTCCAGCCTCCGATCACTAAATCAAATCGCACTATTGAGTCTAGAGCCAAGAGATCATCCATAAATCTCGTTAGGACACACTTAAAATGTGCTTGTTATTTCATAAACTGTGAAAAACAAGAAATATATATACATTAAGAGTCCTACGCATTATCCTCATGGTATTGCCAGAACATCTGAGTGATATGCAAGTATTCACAATGAAGATGGAAATCCTTCTTGAGCAAACATCAAACAAGCTCTTGGTAGGTGACATGTGAGATCCTTCATGGATCAAACTAGTGACAACTGGAAAGAAACGATGGGGCGATTCACATTTGAATCAAACTTGTTCCAGGAAATGGATTGACGGATGCTTTTGGAAAACCTTTCAATGTGCTCACCAACTGAGTTTCGAGCACATTGATTGTGTAAATTTTCAAACAAAAGTGTTTATGACAGAAATGTGATTCAATTTATAAAACCCCCGTCGTGTTGCATAAAATGTTTATCCAGTGACACGCGAGTGATTTTTCTAATCAATTTCTCATCAATCAGTGGGTATTTAATTCACTGATTCACTCTACCGTGCTGTCTGCTTTGAGACGTTCCGGTATGAGAACATGCTTAGTATGATGATTCTGATGTTAAATCATTGGATGATTCTTTACAACAAGCTGGAAAGTCCTGTCAAGGAGAATTTTCTTTAAAGGGGATTCTACCTGATCACAGGTCGGTCCTCACGGAACCGAAGGTTAATCCTACCACACCGAGCGAATGACAAAGCCATATTCGTTCTCCAACTTTATTGCTAACTATTTTATTTCAGATTTATATAAAGATGGTGATGGTGGTACCTAATTCCAGCAGAGACATGTCAATCCACACCCCATGCTCAAACGAGCAGTTCATTATCAAAGGATCATGAAAGTTGAGAGACTTATAACAATGCTTCCACAACTCTGATGCAAAGTCTCCTGATCCAGAAAAGTGTGAGCATGTCGGTCCAATGGTCACTACATCACATGAAGGCGATACTACAAAGGATGAACTTGGAGATTTACGGTGGCTGATGATCTCAAAGAATGCTCAAAGATCACATATGCCAAAGGAACATTAATCACATGATCATTGCTTGAAGTACAAAGTGTGCTGAACTTGAAGAATCAAAAGACTACGAGCTAGGAATTTACAGTCATGTAATAGAATGCTAGAATTCAAAGTGTATTTTCCGGGGTGACCTCCCTTAGGGGGAGATTGTTAGGAATATAAATATTCATATGAAAGACTCGGTCACCCCGAGTATCTTTTGGCATTAGATAGCTCGTAGGCTTTATAGTTATAGTTTAGGTATCGTTTCACCATGGAGTCGGGTCGGGTCTTTACCCACTGTAGCCCGCTCCATAGCCCACGTGGGGCATTAAGTAAGTTGTATAAATACCCTCTCCCACCAAGGGAGAGGGTTGGAGCTTTCATTATTCTTAATCTAATACACATAGTTTTCTCTCACTAGAAACTCCCACTTCTATCTCTCTCTCTCTCTAGAATTCGGTCTAATCACATGTTCAAGAGTGTGTTATGATTTCGAGTTACTTACACAAGTGGCATATGTAACTTGTTAAGTTACTCTATTATATATATGGGGAGATTAAATGTATTGTTAAATGTATTGTCAAGTTCCTCTTTTATGCCAAACGAGGGTTTAAGCCCGCGTTTCGCCGCGGGATGTTCGAATACAAAAGTGTTGTTTGGGATTAATCTAAATAGCTTATTTCACAATAAATCTTATGCTCAAATGTAATAAAAAATAACTCTAATAAGCATAAAGGTAAAAACATTTAAAAAAAAAAAAAAAAAAAAAAAACTCTGTCTTAAGTGATGTAGGTTATTGTTAACACTTTTAGACTTTGGCTTTCATCCTTCAACTCACTACACAGGTCCGCAGAATAATCGTTGGTGAAGCATTTGACGTTTTTCACTTTTCTTATGGACTGCTTTGTTAGCTAACTCAAATGCCATGCCAATTATGAATAAGAAAGATTGTTACACCCGTGAACAGTCATGAAATAAGCAACACTACCTTTTCCTTCCGAAGCTGAATCAGCTTTTCACCTGGTCAAAAAACATAAAGATTTAGCCATTTTCAACAAAAAGATGCCAAAATGGCTGCTGAAAATAAGCTACCTAAACATACCCTAAGAACATATCAAGACGCCAAATGCCTACTGAAAATAACCTTAATATCATGTCAACACGGCAAAATGGCCACTGAAAATAAGCTATCCAAACAGGCCCTAAGAACACGTCAAGACTCAAATATGCCTGTTGAAAGTAAGCTATCGAAACAGCCCCTAGTAGCATGTCATTGACGCCAAATGAAAGCTAATTAGGCATGCCTTGATTAATGGTCAATATAAACTCTTATTAATTTTAGTACATATAAATATAAACTTCGTTGTGCATTGACCACAAAACAAACAAAAAGTCTTAGGTGGCAACAAACTAAAAAGCACAACAGTTAAAAGAACACAAAAAATACCAATCTTAATGCAATGACACAGATGGACACATGCGATAAGATATAACAACAATATGCAAGCCATAGATATACATAAACCATAAATGAACATTAGCTAGAAATTAGTTGATATTAAACGTGCAAAACAAAACTAAGTAATCGTTAATCAGGCCACATTTTTCTCATCTTTAACTGGTTTAATAAATGTTTGTTGTAGGTTTATAATGAATACTCATGTGACAATTTTCTTACGTATATACTCTAAGCGTCTAGAACAGCCTTTTTATAATGCTTAGAATGATGAAAAGTTTCCAAACTTTTCACAATTAAGAATCGATTATAAATACAGAAATATGCATCTCGCCAAAATGTATGAGCTCAGAGATCACTCGCTGTGTCACTCAATATCCTTTCAATTGTTTAGATATGTATTTAAATTTACTACTGTAACTTGAATTGCGATACTCAGTTACTGAGAGTCAGGGCAATGCCTCTATAACTATTATGAGTCAAAAACTGATAATCCAAATAAATGTTACATTACTTATTTACCTGTTATCATCCACTTTAAACAACTAACTGTATTAATGAAAACAACCCCTAAATGTATCTAAAACTATGCATGAAACATAAGGCAACACATGACATTCGACAGACAAAACAACATAAATACTTATAACAACCACCCTTAACAACACTAACATCTAACCTGGACACTTTCAGACCCATAATGGTTAGAGCCATCTTTCCCTTTTGGAACATCTGCAACCGAAAATAAGCTAATGAGCAAGTAAATTGCATAATAGCATAAGCGATAGAAGCTATAACTAAACAATGTTTTCAAGGCTATATTACGGGGGTATTTAGGTAAGCTTATGTGTATCTAACTGGAAAAACCTATATACTGTGGTGAGTCACAATCAACTGAAAGTAACTAATACATTTGAACATAAAAGGCCACTGATAACGCTCAAATTGTGCATGTTTTTATTAGCGTTATTCGTGTTTTTATATATGTTATTTGGTTATATTTATATGCTTTTGTTACTTAATCGTACAAAAGTATGTTTGAAAGTATATGTAGCCAAAAATAGGAAAAAGATGAGAAAAATGAGGAAGAAGGAAATATTTATGATAGTGCGAAAATTTTCTTGTCAAGATCCAATCAAAAAGGCATTCCAAAGAATGAAGGTCCAAGTATTCAAGTTGATTAGCTTCAAGATAAAGAAAAGACCAAGTTTGGATGAAGAACCAAGAACCAAAAGGAAGAAACAAGCCCAAACGACAAAAGTCCATAAGAGCATATAGCAACACTCCATGTGATCGGATGCTGCCCGCAACCGAATCGGATGGAGGCAATTTCTGAAGACCAACCGATCGGTTGGACGTAATACCGATTGGTTGGATGTCGTCTGATTTGCCAAAACTTCATCATTAAGTATTGTGTTTAACTACCAACGATTCTATAGCCTTCTAATGATGATTCTAGGCCCTTCTAATTTGCTTGGAGGCCAAGTGTAGCATTAAAGATCCTAGGCTTTGAGAGTAGAATAAATATGACCATTTGTGAAGAGTTTTACACACACCTTTTCAATAATTCTCATACCAACTCTCATACAATCATCAAGATACTCTCTCAGAAGTCCAAATTCGTCCTTAGAAGTTCAGGAAGCTTTGGAGGTTCAAGAAGTCAACATTTGGAGGTCAAAACATCAAGAAGTCAACACCAATACTTTGGGTATCATTACCTTATCATTTGTAATCTATTTCCAATCATTGTAAGACTTTCAATTATGATTTCTAATGTTCAAAGTTCTGAGATTATGTTCATGTTTGCTATGAGTGGCTAGTGCCTTTTTGCACTTGCTTAGATGATGTGTATTGCTTATTGATTTGCGTATGATTGTGATAACATGTTTTAATTCAATTTCAAGTTGATTCTAAGATCCAATTGTGATTAAGTTTCATAGTGACATTTGTTGATCAAGTTTAACTAGTTGCTAATAATTTTAAGGGTCGAAAGAACTATTGTTATTCAACTAGTTATAATCATTTGTCTATGAATGATTGTTTTTACCCATTATTCTTGATTAAACAAAGAAAGTTAATTGTGGTTGTAATAAGAATGCTTTTGTCTATTTAGATAGGATTGATTGTAAACCATTTCAAGGGTCGAAAGATTAATAGTTTACTATCAATTGTGACCTTTTGTCTATGATCGGTTACCTTTTGTATTGACCATTTCCTAAGCTTATTTGATAAAGCAAAAGACTATTTTTGTGTTTAAGGTACACCAACTTATGAACCTTGAATTGATCTTGAATTGATTGGTTAAACATAATGCTTGTTTTTATGAACTAAAATCTTGACGAATGTTTAATTTGTAGAAACAATAGATTAGTTCACCAAACTAATTATCATAACCAACATGTTGTCCAAAGTTATCACAATCATGTTAATCAAGAGTAGTATGTTAGTCTAAGCAAGTGTAGTTTTAATCATTTGAATTATTATATTTTCATCATTGTTTGTTTAAGAGATTTACTTCTAGTAGCTTACAATTCGATTCACTACACAAATCCCTACGAACGATCCCGACTTACCATCATAATCTTGCTATAACGGACGAGTTCACTTGCTCGTATGTGTTGTTTCTAGATTCGGTAATTCGACCTTTATAAATTTAAAACTTGTACTCACACACGACACATCAAGTTTTTGGGGCCGCTGCCGGGGATTTTGATTGTGTTTCCATAAGTTTTAGAAGTCCATTTCTCACTAAGTTCGTTTTCATAAAAAAAAAAAAAAAAAAAAAAAAAAAAAGTTTTCCGAGCTGACCATCCGATCGGTTTCACATCCATCCGATCGGTTGCTCAATTTTCAAATTTACCAAGAACTCCATCCGATCGGTTTTCACAAAACCAATTTTACCGAGACAACCATCCGATCGGTATTACACTCATCCGATCGGATCACCAACCCTGATTTTTCAAATTGTTTCCATTCTTTACTCGTGTGTTTAGACGTTACCTCGATTCTCTTGGGAATTGTATGAACACTCGATCAACTGGAATAGAACCAATTTCACCTTTTTCAGATCCCGAACGTTTGGTCCGAAGACCAAGAAGAAAAAGAAAACCCTTTGTTCCATTAGCCAATCGTGTACCAAGAGTACGAAACCCACCGTTTGATAACCTTTTTGAAGCCAAAGTCGTTTATAACCCATTTCACTGATCAACCTTTTCCCATGGCTGATGATCAACCCATGTGGGAAGTCAACCGAACCGTAGCACCCACTCCTGGAGCTGCTATTGTTGCTGTCAACCTAGGTGACAATTTCACCGTGAAAGGTCACCATCTTTCTATGATCAAATGATGAGTGGCCTTTTACTCGTCATTTTATACCCGAAAAAACCCACAAAAATGACCAAAAACACCCAAATAGACCATATATTGTTGCAAATATCCTTGGATTGTGTTTTTATGTGTTTTAGGTACAAGAGGGTTGAAAACAAGGCAAAAACGGACAAAACCGAGCTTGGAATGGAAAAGAGCATTTAAAGCCAAGACCGGAGGAGAAATCATCAAAGGACATCATATTCAAGCTCAAAAATGTCAAAACAGCCCTTGGATAATTTTTATTTGGCAAAAACAGTCCTTGGCATAACTTTCCCTAAATGGCAACATTAGTCCCTGAAATTACCAAGTTTACACAATTGGTCCCTAAACTAAATCCCAAAACTTTATTAAAAATTAAATCCAACCAAATCCTAGCCCACTACCCAACTCGGATCCAATCCAAAAGCCCACTCCCATGTTTTAACTAAAACCAGGGTCAACTCCACAGTCAACCCCCAATACCCTTAACCCTTTTTCCCGCCAACACTGTACTTCTTCTTCCCCTGTCCCTTTCTCCTTTCCAACTCACCTCACCACCATCCAAAACTATCACATGCCCATGTCTCCCCCCCCCTCCAATGCCACCTTGGCAATCCAAGGCAGAAAACCCATCAACGGCCAAGATCTATTGAAGTGGTCACCAAGAATATCCAAGGGACAATATGAAGCCAAGAAAGCACAAGTCTGAAGCCTCTCACAGAAGAAGCATAAAGCAGAAAGAAACCCTAATTTTAGTTTAGTATAAATAGGGAGTTGTAGTTAGTTTTTGGAAGTAGTTTTTTTAATTGTTAATTTTTTATGTTCAGCTTTTAAGTCTTTTTTCTAATGTAATGTACCTTTTTTTTAAGTTAATACAAGTTTAATTTTAAGTTTAAAGTTTAAACCCTGTTCTTTAAATTTCAGTTTTATTATTAAAAAAAAAAAAAAAAAAAGAAGAAGAAGAAGAAGAAGAAAAAGAAGAAGAAGAAGAAGAAGAAGAAAAGCAGGAGCATGGTGAATATTGGATGGCCATGGGTTAGAGCTTCTTGGGAAGCAGTAGGGTAGTTGAGAACTGAATTTAATCTTGGTTTTGAGCAAAAAGGGTTGTAAGTCATTTTGCCATTTTAGCTTATTTAATTGCTTATTACTGTTCATCAGCTTATTTATGGCTTATTTGCTCTTATTTGTGCTTAGTTGATTTGTTTTATGCTAATTTGTGTAGGTTTAATAGCTTTTGTTTGCATTTTACCTTAAAATCTAAAAAATAGCCAAAAACTAGCTTAGTATAGGTTAGCTTATTAAGTGCTTATTTAAAGTTGAAAAGTTGTTCATTAGGGTCCAATTAAGTTAGTAAACCATTTTTATTCCAAGAGTTAAGCTTAAAACAGTCTGTCCTATTGTTAAAAATCAAAACAGTAGAGAAAAAGGGTGTTTGGGTCAAGAGGTAAAATAGGCTTAATCAGGTTCCATTGTTCATTTACCACTTTGGAAACTTTAATCTTGCTTAATTTAGTTGTTATAAGTTGTTTACAAGTATGTTTGATCTGTTTTAGTAGCATTTGATGGTTTGAGTTGAATAGTGCATGCTTAGAGATAAATCCTGATCTCATAAGCTAGTTGTAGGATTAAGCCCTTTTGGTCATTGTTTTTGCTACTCACAAGTTCACTTTATTGAGTTGAGTTGTATTCTAAGTGTTGCATTTGTCCCAGTTGAATTTGTGGACTTTAGAAGCATTGACTGATCTAAGAATCTTAACACAGTCTGCACAGACTCACAATTGCAGACTGCATCAATTTTCAATCCCAATCCAAGTGCTTATTTGAGTGTTTCAGTGCTTAATCTTCATTTTCTGAATCATTTGCTTGTTGTAGTTTACTAATTGACCAAGTTCCTTCCTTGCTCTGAGCTTTTATAGCTTAAAAATAAGCTCATTTGTTGCCTCAGTAGCCTACTTAGTCTGTACATTTTTTTTCTTTTTTTTTAATTTCAGCCCTTGTTTGTGAATTTTAATCAGCTCATAATAAGCTCAAATGTTCTAAGATTTAGCACTTACACTCTTGGGTTGCTAATGTACTTGTTGCACATTTTTCTTGATTTTTTTTCTTAGCTTTAATCAGCTTTTTAGTAGCTTAAAGTTCCTCCTTGTGGACTGTTATTCCCTGCATACACCACAGACCCTTATTGCTTTTGTAATTCTAAGTGCTTATTTGTTTTTGAATGTGGATTATTCTAAGATTGCTGGTTAACTTAGATGATGCTTTGTTTAATTTAGCTTAATCCAGTTCCCATCTAGCTTAAAAATTAGCTTATCAGTCCTTTAGCTAATTCCCTTTTTCTTGTTTTTCTCTTATTAAGCCTACTGCCTGATTTAAGAGGGCTTATTTCTGAGCTTATTGTTAAGTTTTAAGAATAATTGTAGTTTTGAAAATTGCTTATTTTTTAGTGCTTATCAAGATTTAAAAAAAAAAGAAAAGAAAAGAAAGAAAAAGTAAAAAAAAAAAAAAAAAAATTCAAAAAGGCTGAGGTAGGGTTCGAACCTGAGACCTCAGCCCTCCTAAGCCTTAAACACACACACCTGTAACCAGAGCGCCCTTGGGTCTTTTCTGTTTATAGTTTGCACAATTATTTACTTAACATAGTTCTTTCTATTTTAGCTTATCTTCCTTTATTTGCTTATTACAGCTTATCCAAATAAGCTGGCACCAAACTCTTATTTTTCCTAGATTCAACATACCATTAAGCACTTTCCTGTAAACTTTTAGATTTTTCTTTTAAAAGTAGTTTTTAATTCATAATAAAAAATATAAAAAGTCAAAAAAATATAATTCTTTTTTTCAAAATTTTCTTTTAACATTTAGGTCTTAGAAAAATTAAATTTGCATCTGTAGGGTTAATGTTTAAAGATTTTGGTTTTTAGGCTCGTTTTTAGATTCCCGATCACCTTTTTTAGAGTAATTTGATTTTTGCTTTATTCTCGTTGATTATTTACTTTCCTAGCCTTAATTAGAATTAGAAATTAAAAACAAAAGTGAAAATCATATTTCAAGCATTTTAATACCAAACCACAAACGACATCCTCGATTCACGCCTCGTTGGGAAACGACCCGGGTATCTCTTATCCGGATTCTTACATCGAATTGTGTTGTGTTTTGCACGTTGACCTTGTTCCCCAAAGGGTTGACTTGTGTGAACCCCAAACCAATCAAAGACCGTCAATTCGATGGCCGTTCGAGGGCTGATCCTCACAAACACATTGCCGAATTCATCAAAATTTGTGGCATGTTCCGATATGGCGACACCAATGTGGATGCCATTAAACTCAAACTTTTTCCATCATCACTTGCTGGAGATGCAAAAGTGTGGTATAACGAATTAACACCAGGAATTATCAATACTTGGGAGGAGATGAGGCAAGCTTTTGTAAGCCGATTCTTTCCACCTGCCATATTTGACCGACTCATGGGAGAAATTCGTGCTTTCACACAAAACCCTAACGAATCACTCGTCGAAGCCTGGCTTCATATGAAAATTTTGCTTCGTTGTTGTCATGGACATGGTTTAGGACGAGGAACCATTATCCAAATCTTCTACCATGGACTTGATGAAACATCTCAAGGAATTCTTGATGCTAGAGGAATTTTTCTTTATAAGACTCCTAACCATGCATATCAATTGCTCGAAGACCGAGTTCTTCTCAAACTCGATTGGTCAAAAGATGCCAAAACCAAACCCTTACGAAAAACCGTTTCTTTTGCTGAAAGTTCCGATACCTCTAAACTCATGGAGAAAATGGAAACCTTGGTTTCAAAAATCGACTCGCAATACAAAGATATTAAGGGAGAAATGAAAGAAATGCGAGACGGTTGTAACAACTGTGGAGGTAATCACCCATCATCAAAATGTGACAATCTACCAATGGACCAACCCAAAGAAGGAGAAGCTAATTATGTCTAAGGAGGATACCGTGGAGGCGGTTATCGTGGAAATTATTACGGACGAAATTCTGGAAATTGGCAAGATCGCCAACAAAGGGATAACAGCCGTGATTCTCAACCACGAGTAGACAATCAGACTCCACAAACCTCTGATAAAAAACCGGAAGAAACCGATTTTGAAAAAATGATGAGAGAATTCGTACCTGCTCAAAAATCCACCAATGAGTTCCTCAAGAACCAATTTTTCAATCTCAAAACCAAAGTTGAGCAAGGTCAGAAAAGTCATCAAGCATCTATTCAAGATCTTGAAAACAAATTTGGTAGACTTTCTGATCAAATTTCTTCCCGACCATCAGGTTCATTACCAAGTAATACCCAATTCAACCCTAAACAAACATCATCTGGCTCAAACGATAAAACTTATCGTCCACTACAGACTCGAAATGAGCATATCAATGCTGTATTCACAAGAAGTGGTCTCTCTTACGATCCACCACCCAATCCAAATGATACCACGATCATCAATGATGATAGTGAGGATGAAGCTGAAGAAGCCAGGAAGGAAAATACCACAAAAACACCACCCAAACCCAACCTACCAGTTAAGGCGTACACACCAAAAATTCCATATCCTCAGAGCCTTAAGAAAGAAAAGATGGAAGAACGTTATAAGAAGTTTGTTGAAATAATCAAAGAGGTTAGACTCAATATACCCCTCGTTGATGTTTTAGCTGGAATGCCCAATCATGGGAAATTTTTGAAAGAACTTCTTAATAACAAAAACAAGTTGGAGCAAATATCCGCTACCTTTCTCAATGAAGAATGTTTGTCCATTGTTCAAAACAAAATTCCACCAAAACTAGGTGATCCCGGAAGTTTTCTGATTCCCTGCACATTAGGAAACAACATCACATGCGATGCTTTGGCCGATTTAGGTGCAAGTATCAATTTGATGCCCTATTCGTTGTATTCTAAACTTTCCATCAATACTTTGAAACCTACAAGGATGAGTATTTGCTTAGCAAATCATTCTTACCAATATGCTGTTGGAATTTCTGAGAATATGCTTGTCCAAGTTGGTAAATTCATTTTTCCCGTGGATTTTGTGATCTTAGAAATGGAGGAAGATAGTAGAGTACCTCTTATTTTAGGAAGACCTTTCCTAAACACAGCTGATGCGATCATCAAAGTAAAAGGAAAATAACTCAATCTTGGAGTTGGAGAAGATAGAATTACCTTTTTAATCGACAAAGCAATGCATTATCCACATTCCAGTGATGACACTTGTTTTAACATTGATGTAATAGATGAAGTCACTGAGGAAGAATTGTATGCATTACTTGACGATTCTGATCCATTCATGACTACTTCAGAAAAAATTAGTGAAACAAACCTTGATAAAGAATTCGCTGATTTTATGGAAGTAAAGTTTGAAGAAGATGAAGCAGAAGTTGAAGAAGGAGAAATAATAGAAGAAGATTTTGAGGAAATCACTCTTAATGATCAATTGAGAATCAAAACATCTCTTCAAGAACCACCAACTGATCTTGAGCTGAAACCACTTCCCGAAAATCTTGAATATGCTTACTTGGAAGATAATTCACTTCTTCCTGTAGTCATATCTTCGTTGCTCAATGATAAGAAAAAAGAATGTCTCCTTTCTGTTCTCAAGAAGCATAAAAGAGCTTTTGCGTGGAAAACGTCTGATATCCCAGGAATTAGTCCTGATTTTTGTAAACATAAGATCAATTTCGAAGAAGATGCTAAACCCGTTGTAGAAAGACAACGTCGACTTAATCCCAACATGAAATAAGTTGTTAAAAAAGAAATCATCAAACTTCTTGATGCTGGTATCATTTACCCCATCGAGGATAGTCCTTGGGTGAGTCCAGTTCACTGTGTTCCGAAAAAAGGAGGAATGACTGTTGTGACTAACGAACGGAATGAATTAGTTCCTACTAGAACTGTCACTGGATGGTGAGTATGTATTGATTACAGAAAATTAAACAAAGCCACCAGAAAAGATCATTTTCCTTTACCTTTCATGGATCAAATACTTGAGAGATTAGCAGGGAACGAGTACTTTTGTTTCCTTGATGGTTTTTCAGGATATTTCCAAATTCCCATTGATCCTGTTGATCAAGAAAACACTACATTCACATGTCCCTTTGGAACTTACGCTTATCGGCGTATGCCTTTTGGTCTTTGTAATGCACCTACGACTTTTCAAAGGTGTATGATTGCTATATTCCAAGACATGCTTGAAACATCTATGGAAGTTTTCATGGATGACTTTTCAGTTTTTGAAAGCTCATTTGAAGCTTGTCTTTCTAATCACGATAAAATGCTCGAAAGATGCGAAGCTGCACATCTTGTTCTCAATTGGGAAAAATGTCATTTCATGGTGACTGAAGGAATTGTGCTAGGACACAAAATTTCCAGTGCAGGAATGGAGGTTGACAAAGCAAAAATTGATGTTATCACCAAATTACCACCTCCAACAAACGTTAAAGCCGTTAGAAGTTTTCTAGGACATGCCGGTTTCTATTGTCGTTTCATTAAGGATTTTTCCAAAATATCTCGTCCAATGACGAAACTTGTCGAAAAAGATTCTGTTTTTTACTTCAATGCAGATTGCATGTAGGCATTCGAAACATTGAAAACACAACTGACTAGTGCACCCATTATGGTTTCACCTAATTGGTTACTACCATTCGAGCTTATGTGCAATGCAAGCGATTTTGCTGTTGGAGATGTATTAGGACAACGTGAAGGAAAACATTTCCGTCCTATATACTTCGCTAGCAAAACACTCAACAATGCTCAACAAAATTATACGGTTACAGAGAAAGAATTGTTACCCGTTGTTTTTGCTTTCGACAAATTCAGATCTTATCTTGTGCTTTCAAAAACGATTGTGTTCACTGATCATTCAGCGCTCAAATATCTGTTTACCAAACAAGATGAAAAACCGCGTCTTATCCGATGGATTTTGCTACTCCAAGAATTTGATATCGAAATCAAAGATAAGAAAGGAGCAGAAAATCTAGCTGCTGATCATTTGTCTCGTCTTGAGAATCCAAGCTTGGAAGAGTTAAAGAAAGACGAGATTGGTGATTATTTCCCTGATGAAACTCTCATGACTGTTGATACAGTTGATAAAAACGAAATTCCGTGGTTTGCAGATTATGCAAATTACCTCGTTGGAGGAATTCTCAAAAAAGGATTAACTCATGCCCAACGGAGTAAATTCTTTTCAGAACTAAAACACTATTATTGGGAAGAGCCCTATCTTTTCAAGACGTGTCCCGATGGGTTGATCAGAAGATGTGTTTCTGGTTCTGAAACAAGAAGAATTCTTGATGAATGCCATTATGGCCCGACTGGGGGACACTATGGTCCTTCCACCACAGCTAAAAAAGTTTTTGATGCTGGATTCTATTGGCAGACCATTTTCAAAGAAGCTCATACTCTTGTTCAAAACTGCGATGCTTGCCAAAAATCCGATAGTCTTTCTCGTAGGGATGAAATGCCTCAAAAGAGCATTCAAGTCTGCGAAATATTCGATATTTGGGGAATCGATTTTATGGGACCATTTCCTAAATCGCACAAATACGAATACATTCTCGTTGCTATTGATTACGTTTCCAAATGGGCTGAAGCAGAAGCTCTACCCACAAATGATGCACGAGTTGTTGTTAATTTTCTCAAAAAGCTTTTCGCTCGTTATGGAATTCCTAAAGCTTTAATAAGTGATCGAGGAACCCATTTCTGTAACAAAAAAATGGAGAAAATTATGAAACGATACGGAGTTCATCATCGTTTCACCACAGCTTATCATCCACAGACCAGTGGTCAAGTAGAAAATACCAACAGAGCCTTAAAAAGGATACTTTAAAAAACGGTCAAAGACAATCCCGCCATTTGGTCGAGAAAACTAGATGATGCTCTGTGGGCATTTCGTACGGCTCATAAAACACAAATTGGTACAACACCATACAGACTTTTGTATGGAAAAACCTGTCATTTGCCGTTCGAAATCGAACATCGCGCTTACTGGGCACTCAGAAGCTGTAACCCAGATCTCAAAATAGCTGGAGAGAAGAGATTTTTGCAATTGCATGAACTCGATGAACTAAGACTCCAAGCTTACGAGAACTCCAAGCTTTACAAATCTAGAACCAAAGCGTATCATGACAGAAAGCTTAGAATCCGGAAAGAATTCAAAGCTGGAGACAAAGTTCTGCTTTTTAATATGAAATACAAGTTCAAAGCACCTAAGCTAAAACCGAAATGGTTCGGTCCATATATAGTGAAACGTGGATTTCCATCTGGGTATGTTGAATTACATGACAAACAAGGTGGAAGTTTCATTGTTAATGGTCACCGAATTAAATTGTACTATGATAAGGAGCAAATGAACGAGATTTCTATCAAAGAGATTCCGCCTGAATCAGAATATGAAGCAATAACATTCATGGCACCCTTTCCGGCCGATTATAAGAAAAACACTCCTTGGGCCGAAGAATCTGGTTATATCTATGATGTTCTTCCTAGACCTTGGGAAAGAATAAAATTGGAAAACATAGATGAAACTGGAGAAGGAATAGTGATAGGAAACGTGGTGTATGTTCCAAAATTCTCAAAGAAGAAACCAAAAATTGCACCAACGTAGCAAGAAGGAAGTTTGAGTCCGGCTGATGACTCGTTAATAAAACAAGCGCTTCTCGAGAGGCAACCAGTGTGTTTGCTGTTTTTAGTTTTTATTTTTGTTTTAAAGTGATTAAACCCCAAAGTTTCTCTAATCCCTTAGCTGAACTTAAGTGTGGGGGTGTATCACCAACCTTTAAATAAAACGTAGAAATATTTCATGTGTTTCTTTTGTTTTAAGGTTACTGCAGGTAATGATTATAAAGCATGGATGCTTGGACCATAGAATCATCTGGAGCAGGAAAATATGGTTTATTCTCTTATTTCCCTATTTTCATTCCTTGAAATTCGTTTATCACATTGAGGACAATGCTTAACTTAAGTGGGGGGGGGGGGTGAATAGGAAAATAAGAATAGATTGTAAATTTCGAGCTAAATTTTAAATTTTTTTTGCCTTTGTGATCTAGTTATTTGTCATTTTAAGGATTATATATTAGAATAACTGGATCTATCCACTGGTAAAACTTGTAATTTTTGAAAAAATTGAGATGTGTCCCGATTAATATTGTAATCCATTCTGGGATCGATAACATTAGCTAGCACATATTATAGCCCTTTCCACTACAATGTGAGGATTTAAGCCTGTTTCGTATTTAGCATACAGCTTTTATGCTTGGATCTTTTGCTATGAGTGTGCCGGTGATTTTATTTATTCTAGAACTTGTGCTTGTAAATCATTATGAGACCGTTGTGAGATCACTTTTCATTTGTGATATAAGTATATATGCGTGATAAGAGGCAACCTTAGGATTTAACCCCAAATAAGCCTTCCGTATTGATATTTAGCTAGTTACACTGACAAGTTAACCACCAGTATAAACCCTTTTGTTAGCGTTTATCTTTAACGCTAGATACCCCTAGTTACACCCTCTGAGCCTATCTTTTTCTTTTGATAAAATCCAGAAAATTACACAAAGATTTTACACTTTTAGCCTAGCCTTACCCTTAGTCAAGTCTTGGTTGGTTGCTATCTATTTGGCAAGATGGATGTTATGTGGGAAATCATGAAAGTACGAAGAAAGTTGCAAACTCCAAAAGTAGTTATCCAAGTGAAGTCATCGCAACTATAAGATGACAAGTTTCTATGTTCTAAAAAAAAAAAGTCATCGCAACTATAAGGTGATAAGAATAGCTAATGAGCTATGTAATAATGTATAGTACAATCAAAGTATGGAGTTTTTCAAAGTTGCATGATAGCGGTTCGAAATAGCTAGTAACATTTGGTTAGTAGACTTTGACTAGTTTGTATATTCGTTATTATCAACCCTTTCTAAAACATATCCCATGTCTTATCCTACCCTTTTGACTTTTTGGAATTATCAAGTGTATTGACATGTAGTGACCATCCGATTTCTTGAGGAATTAGATAACGTTGCTAGCGATCTAGTGTGTATTTTAGTGACCATCCGTTATGTGAATAGCGCGCCAGCGATCCAAGATATGCCCTAGTGACCATCCGTTATTTGGTGATGCAAGAATTCGTTGTTAGCGAGCTATTATGTTTTGTATAAGATAATTGCACATAAGTCTAATATAACCCTTGAAGCCTTTAAACCCGAATAAAAGCCCTCTTTGATATCTATACTTGGTGCTCATGCCATTTCGGTGTAGTTTTGTTTCTTGTACAAGCCTATGGTAATATTTAAATCATTGACTGAGCATATGAGTGTGATTCTTCTTATATACTCCACCAACCATATAAATGAGTGTTTTGAGTGAATTATATTTCATTTCCTTTTCGTGAGGTGTTTAGTAATGTTTATCAAGTAAGAAAATCATTTGGGTATTGTCAAACATCTCGATGCTTCGACCATAAAAGCTTAACTCGATGAATCTAACTTGTACTCGTGCTTGATAGATTTGCATCAAAATTTTCTAATCATACTTGTGTACCATGTGGATAATTATTTTTACTTCTAGATATGCTTGAGGACAAGCAAAGTTTAAGTGTGGGGGAATATGATAACGCTCAAATTGTGCATGTTTTTAGTAGCGTTATTCGTGTTTTTATATATGTTATTTGGTTATATTTATATGCTTTTGTTACTTAATCGTACCAAAGTATGTTTGCAAAGTATATGTAGCCAAAAACAGGAAAAAGGAAGAAAAAGATGAGAAAAATGAGGAAGAAGGAAATATTTATGATAGTGCGAAGATTTTCTTGTCAAGATCCAATCAAAAAGGCATTCCAAAGAATGAAGGTCCAAGTATTCAAGTTTATTAGCTTCAAGATAAAGAAAAGACCAAGTTTAGATGAAGAACCAAGAACCAAAAGGAAGAAACAAGCCCAAACGACAAAAGTCCATATGAGCATATAGTAGCACTCCATCCGATTGGATGCTGCCCGCAACCGAATCGGATGGAGGCAATTTCTGAAGACCAACTGATCGGTTGGACGCAATACCGATCGGTTAAATGTCGTCTGATTTGCCAAAATTTCATCATTAAGTATTGTGTTTAACTACCAACAATTCTATAGCCTTCTAATGATGATTCTAGGCCCTTCTAATTTGCTTGGAGGCCAAGTGTAGCATTGAAGATCCTAGGCTTTGAGAGTAGTATAAATAGGACCATTTGTGAAGAGTTTTACACACACCTTTTCAATAATTCTCATACCAAATCTCATACAATCTTCAAGATACTCTCTCAGAAGTCCAAATTCGTCCTTAGAAGTTCATGAAGCTTTGGAGGTTCAAGAAGTCAACATTTGGAGGTCAAAACATCAAGAAGTCAACACCAATACTTTGGGTATCATTACCTTATCATTTGTAATCTATTTCAAATCATTGTAAGACTTTCAATTATGGTTTCTAATGTTCAAAGTTCTGAGATTATGTTCATGTTTGCTATGAGTGGCTAGTGCCTTTGTGCACTTGCTTAGATAATGTGTATTGCTTATTGATTTACGTATGATTGTGATAACATGTTTTAATTCAATTTCAAGTTGATTCTAAGATCCAATTGTGATTAATTTTCGTAGTTACATTTATTGATCAAGTTTAACTAGTTGCTAATAATTTTAAGGGTCGAAAGAACTATTGTTATTCAACTAGTTATAATCATTTGTCTATGAATGATTGTTTTTACCCATTATTCTTGATTAAACAAAGAAAGTTAATTGTGGTTGTAATAAGAATGCTTTTGTCTATTAAGATAGGATTGATTGTAAACCATTTCAAGGGTCGAAAGATTAATAGTTTACTATCAATTGTGACCTTTTGTCTATGATCGGTTACCTTTTGTATTGACCATTTCCTAAGCTTATTTGATAAAGCAAAAGACTATTTTTGTGTTTAAGGTACACCAACTTATGAAACTTGAATTGATCTTGAATTGATTGGTTAAACATAATGCTTGTTTTTATGAACTAAAATCTTGACGAAGGTTTAATTTGTAGAAACAATAGATTAGTTCATCAAACTAATTATCATAACCAGCATGTTATCCAAAGTTATCACAATCATGTTAATCAAGAGTAGTATGTTAGTCTAAGCAAGTGTAGTTTTAATCATTTGAATTATTATATTTTCATCATTGCTTGTCTAAGAGATTTACTTCTAGTAGCTTACAATTCGATTCACTACACAAATCCCTGCGAACGATCTCGACTTAGCATCATAATCTTGCTATAACGGACGAGTTCACTTGCTCGTATGTGTTGTTTCTAGATTAGGTAATTTGACCTTTATAAATTTAAAACTTGTACTCACACACGACACATCAGCCACCAAAAATAATCAAGCGCTTACCTTTTCCACTAATTCCTCCTTCGATGGAGATAACATAGCTAATTTCTTGAGCTGCAAATGTATAAAAAAGATGTTCGTGTAAGATAAAAACACTGCATAGACTTAATTTACTCATCTATCATAAATCATTATGCATAAAGGCTCCAATGTTCCTCCCACTAAGCTATAAATTCATAACAACAATATTTATAATTAACAATCCCAAACACCCCCTAAAACTTACAACCATGACAAAGGATCTTACCCGAGTCGTATATTTCACAAAAATGGGTTTTTATCTTTACCTGATCAATGTGTATTGGATAATTAAACCCACAACTATCACCATAACGACACATGCCACCGGTTGACCAGTTTGATCCTGTTGTTCCCGTTACACAAGTAGAAATAACTACAAAGTTAATCTAATTGTGTTCGATGACTAAATTAATGTATTGATTAATTTAAACAAATAAGTAAAATGTAAAGATAAAAACACAAATTTTTCAACGTTTAAATTCTTATTAGAAATTAATCAAAAGAATCTATACCCAAGTGTTAGCGGAAATAACACTTAGGATTGAAACAAAAAGGTATGGTATGTTCTCCTCACTAAACTCAAGCTATGCTTGAGTGGCAACAATAAATGAACCACTGAGCTATCTCAGGGACTAGGTTGCTCTTTGGGGGAGAAAAGTGGTTTTGTAAAAGTCTAAGCTTTTAATGCACAAAACTTGTCCACTTTTCTCCCTTATGATCCTATTTATACACATGTATAAAAGAGCACCCGTGACTAAAAGTACAAAAAGAATGACCTAGCTAGTCTGTCAAAATACAACAGTATTTTAACAGTTACAAGAATCTATTTTGGGATAAGGTTGAAACTGCTTTCTGAGAGTCAGTGATAACACTGTTCTTGTTCTCACGCCATTCAGGGAAAGTTTGACTTTGGCCCTGATAAGGACATTTCCTTATCTATTCAAACCCTTCCTGCCTTCTCCCGCCTTTCTTTCAGACTTCAGATTCTTCAGGCTTGGTCTTCAGTCTTCAATCATTATAGTTGTTGAGGATACTGGGGTTCAGTGAGTTATTGTCATCACTAACTGAACCCATTATCTTCTTCTTTGGCTTAAGTCCTACTCAGGGAGTTCCGCCTTCCTGAATGGTGAACCTTTCTTCTTAGACTCGCCTTAAGCATCCTGAAGATAACTCACTGAGTGACTGTTCACTCAATAACTTGAGAGTGTTCACGGTTGATTAACACTTGGGCTAATTTGTATTCAAATCCTGTTTTCAGGACGCTTGGGTAGCAAGTACCTTCACATGATCTATTCCCAAACTCTTAGCAACCTTTTCCAGTTCCTCATATTTGGAGTTCAGGGTAGCTAGAAGGTTAGGAACAATCCTGCTTTGCTTCTTCCTCAGGATGGACCCCATCATGTCCCATTCCCTTAGCCCATAATATGACAATTTAAAGGGTTTGTTCATCTTAGTCCTCCTTGGCCCTCTGTGAACCGATATGCTTATGGGCTTGGCCATGTGAATGGTTATGTCAGTTATGGTGCCTTCACCCTTTGTCTTCGTCATATACCAAATATACTTCTCATAGGTTTTCTTCCACTTTTCTTCCTTGAGCTTGACCTGCTGATTGTGTTCCTTGATGCGGTCAGCCTAAAGCTTGAGGAATTCATCCCCCTTGATGACCTGGTCAGTTTCCTTGATTACCACTTTGGCTACTTCAACAATTACAGGCCTACTGAGTTTCTCAGCCCTGAGTCTATCCTGTTCATCTAGGACTACAACCACTTCCGCAGGTGTTCCCTTGAATTTTCTCCCATTGTCTAAGTCGACTTCAAAAGGTTCATCAGGGTCAGGACGCCTTTCTGTTGATGCCTTTACCTATTTTAATAGTGGAGGAAAATCTTCAGTATCCATGATTCCCTTCCCTTTGTCAGTGGAGGAGGATTCAGGGACTTCCGTTGCTATTGCTTCAGGTTGGACAGGGATGGTAGCAACAACAAGGGCAGAGGTAGTTGTGGTTTCAGGGATAGGTTTATCAAGTTTCTCACCCTCAACAGATGTTGGTGCTTCAGTATAAGCATCTGTTGACTGAGGAGGTGGGACAACCGGAGAAGTCTGAAGAATAGTCAGTATGGTAGAGACCATTGTCTTGACATCAGTGGTCTCATTCTTTAGTGCGGAAATGTCTTCCGACATGGTAGCTTTAGTTGTGGTGAGTTCAGTGACTTTTGTGGTGTAGTGGTTGATCAGCTCATTATACTTGTTGGAGAGCTGATCAAAAGCTGATGATATCTTTGTCAGGCACTCTTGGGTATTAGCGACTGACTGTTGAATTGTATCATGCTGAGACCTTAGTGGTTTTAGATCCACCTCTTGGAGAAGCTTGAGCAGCTCAGCAATGTTGGTGGAGGTGGTCTTTTGAGTGTCCATGAACTCAGTCAGCTTTGTGATCAGGGTTGGATCATCTCTGACTTCTTCCTAAATAGAGTCAAGAGTCTGCAAGATATAGGAGAATTGCATGTCTTGTGCAGAACCCAGGCTATCAAGAGATGCCCTCAGGTCACCTAGTTGTTTGCTAGTAAGAGCGGTGACCTAATGCAGTTTTCCATGAGATTCTTCAACAGCAGCCCTGAAGTCAGCATAGGAGACTGCTGCTTTAGTGTGCTGTTCCCATTGTTCTTCAGTGATCTCTCGAAAAAGAGTAGTGTTGGCCTTGCGGAGGAACTTCACTAGCTGCCTTTCAGTGAGTGAAAGAATGTTATCATACTTCTGCAAATAAGGAGGAGTAGCAGAAGCATATTCTTGAGGAGTGCCTGATGATGATGATGTTGTTGGGTTTGGTTGGGGCTCTTGTTGAACCTCAAGAGGAGGAGAGGATGGTGGTTGTTCAGGGTGCTGAGGAGATTTGTAAGTGTCAGTCTCCATGTCATCCCCAGCACCAAAAACATCGTCTTCTTCAAAATCGACCATTTCCTCCTCTGACTCGTCATTCAGTAGTCTTTCGAGATCTGCCAGAGTAGGAACCTGTTGGGAATCCGGCTCCCCCTCAAAATAGGGCTCACCTTTGTTGTGGCCAGGTCCTGACCCCTCCAGGAGAACAAAGTGGGTTTTATCTGCCTGGTCCATGGAGTCAGTTCCTGAGTGACTGGATCCGCCGTGGGGGGTTTTAGGATCCGTATCAGCGGGTGGTCGTATGCCCCCTGATTCTTTGTCCCCATGAGTGCCTTCAAGGACTGGTGGATGTTATCCAGTACTATCACTAGGCATTGATTTGTTGAGGTCCCCCTTCTCACCAGGGTTGTACTGTCCTGACGAGGATATAGGGACCGTTTCTCCCTGAGACCCTAAGTGTGATTGCTCAGGACCGTGAACGGGAAGTTGTATGTTTAGGCCCCCCTTTCCACCAAGGTTGTGCTGCCTTGACGAAGATTTAGGGGCCGGTCCTCCCTGAGACTCTTGCTGTAATATGCCAAAGCTATAAACGGGATGTGATAGGGTGTGGGTCCCCTTCTCAGCAGAGTGGTGATGCTCTACTGAGGGTATAGGACCCTGTACTCCCTCAGGCATAGGTGGTGATTGACGAATGCCTTCATCAGGATGTGAGAGTTGGAAGGTTCCTAACCCCACGGACTTGTATTTGTCAGCAGAGCCTTGAGGAGAGGGTTTGCCCGAGGACACTGAGGATGATTTCTCAGTACCCTTCATTGGCGGTTGTTGTTTGGCCAATGGGGTCTCAACTGTGGGTGTCTCAGTGGTCTTGGCCGTTGGTTGCCTTTCTTGAGGCTTTGAGGCAGAAGTCTCAGTGGCGAGTGGTTTGGGTTGAACCACCATCCTGGACCCTGCCTTCTTTTTCTTCTTCTCCTTCTTGGAAGGAGAAGGCACAGGAGATATAGCATCTTATCCTTGAATGACCATCAACATATATGTGGTCAGGGGAACTGGTGTAACCTCAAGGAGGTCTCTCGAGTAGTTTTCCTTATGTAAGACATCAGGGTTAGATCCCTGGACATTTTTTCTAACGTACTCGGAGCCTAATAAGTCCTGAAGCACACAGGAAATAAATCTAGGATAAGACATGTGTCTTTGTCTAGACTTCCCTGTAAGCTTGGCTATGAGGTCTCTGAAGATCATCTCTCCAATATCAATTTTTCTGCCCTCCAGGAGGCTGAACACAATCATTTGTTGTGATGTGTTCAATTGCTCCGTGGAGGACTTATTGCCACCAAGGACCTGAATGACAAAGGTCATCAGGATCCTCCAGACAGCAGGAAACCAGGTCTTTATTATTGGTGCTTTGGCCAATAAGGTTCCTGGGGCCACTTCAGGATGTTTTTCATCATGTGGCCTTAGTAAAAGCAATTCGACTTTTACTTCTGCTTCAGTGGGCTGAGGGTCGAAGTTCTCAGCGAAATCAAGACCTATAGCCTTGATAAAGGTTTGGTAATTCAGGGAGATGGTCTTTCTCCCATTCATCACTGAGAACGTGATTATGGTGTCCTTGATATCATCAGGGCTGGTTGCCACTGCAGTACACCAGAACTCCCTAAGATAGTCATGGTATATGACTGGGGGTGTTTTGGTAAAGGCCGTAGAAAGAAAGCAGTTTTGTAGGTATTTAACTACATTCTTATACGCCGGAAATTTTTCTGGGTAGGCGAAATTCCTTACGACGTTGTTCTCGGTCAAATCCACTCCCTCCATTGTGAATTCCACATTGGGGGCACATGCTATAGCTTTAGAAGTAGCCATTTAAAAGGTCGAATTTGCAAGAAAAAGGTTTTGGTTTAAGGTTGAACACACATACTAGTTTTGGAAAAAAAAGGCAAGAGTTTGATTCAAAATTTCTAAAAGCGTGTGTGTGTTATTTTTTTTTGGGGTATTTATAGGGAAGTGGATGGGGTGAGGTGGTTTTGGCACTAAACGGTTTTTTCTCACAATTTTGAAAAACGTTTTGTATAAACGATTGGAGTCCGCATTAAATGCCACCACTCCACTTTCCCGGGTTTTGCGCAAAAGTCGAGGTGAACAGTTGTGCCGTCTGCAAAAACTATTATTTGCAGTGTGACATCACCACATATAATATCAAAGGATATTATGTGTGAGAGGAGGCATTAAATGCCAATTGGGATTTGTGGTGATGAAGTGGGGGCCCATGATGTGGATGCCAGTTGGTATAAGAACATATATTCCTATATTAAATAGGTATTAAGTTACCAACCTCGAACATTTACTAACTAAATACTTAGAGCATTAAGTATAGCATTGAATGTCATCATGAGGCCCCTGAATGATTTTTCATTTAGTTTGAGGGGTTTAGGGAGAATATTCAATGATTTTATTCACTGAGAGACACATTGAGTCAGGGACCTGAGGTTTTAAGAATTTACACTTAGTTGGATGGATTCAATCAGTGGACTGATTCTCAATATCCAACATTCCTAATTCAGCTTTCAGTCTTGTGAAAGTTGGTTCATCCAAAGGTTTGGTGAATATATCAGCTAGCTGATATTCAGTGGGAATGAAGTGTAATTCAATGTCACCATTCATGACATGGTCACTGATGAAGTGACATCTGATATCAATGTGTTTGGTTCTCTGATGAAGAACAGGGTTGTTTGAGATTGCAATTGCACTTGTGTTATCACAAAAGATGGGAACCATCTTATAATGGAAGCCATAGTCACTGAGTTGACTTTTCATCCATAGTACATTTGCACAACAACTGGCTACTAGAACATATTCAGCTTCTGCTGAAGACATAGCAACCGATTGTTGCTTCTTAGCACTCCAACAGACTAATTTTCCACCAAAGAATTGGCAGGAGCCTGAGTTGCTTTTTCTATCCATGTTGCAACCAGCATAGTCAGAGTCTGAGTATCCTTTGAGATCAAAGCCTGAACATTTTGGATAGTACAATCCAAGACTTGGAGTACCTTTCAGGTACCTGAGGATCCTTTTCACAGCTGTGAGATGTGATTCTCTTGGGTCAAATTGATATCTGGCACACGAACAGACTGAGAATTGGATGTCAGGCCTTAATGCAAGTAGATACATCAGTGACCCAATCATTCCTCTGAATAGAGTTTGATTGACTGGTTTACCAGCAAGGTCAGGACCAAGGTTGTTTGGGGGAACCATGAGAGTTTTGACTGAGGCACAGTCACTGAGCTCATACTTTTTCAGTAGGCTTCTGGTATACTTCTCTTGACTGATAGAGGTTCCTTTATCAGTCTGCTTGATTTGCAGTCCAAGGAAGTAAGTCAGTTCTCCCATCATGCTCATTTCAAATTTTTTTGCCATCAGTTTTTCAAACTGTTTGCAAAGTTTATAACTTGTTGAGCCAAATATGATATCATCTACATATACTTTTACAAGGATGACATCACCATTTGTCCTATAGATAAACAATGTGTTGTCTATCTTGCCTCTGAAAAATTTGTTTTGGATGAGGAAAGCTGAAAGAGTTTCATACCATGCCCTAGGAGGTTGTTTCAGTCCATAAAGGGCTTTATCAAGCTTGCAGACATAGTCAGGAAACTCATTGCTTTCAAATCCAGGTGGTTGTTGAATATAAACTTCTTCTTTCAATGAGCCATTTAAGAATGCACTTTTTACATCCATTTGGTACACCTTAAAGTTCATGCAGGTTGTAAATGCAAGGAAGATCCTGATGGCTTCCATCTTTGCCACTGGTACAAATGTCTCTTCATAGTCAATGTCTTCTTGCTGATTGTAGCCTTTGGCAACAAGTCTGGCCTTGTTTTTGATGACTATGCTATTTTCATCAGATTTGTTTTTGAACACCCATTTCATGCCAGTGACTGTAACATCCTGAGGACATTTGACCAAGGTCATTACCTTGTTTTTGTCAAACTATTCCAGTTCATCATGCATGGCCTGAACCCAACTAGGATGTTTAAGTGCTTCTTTGACACTTTTGGGTTCAATTGTGGAAATGAAGTCCACAAACAGGCATTCATTGGCTGAGGTTACTCTTAGTTTTGCATCCATGCTTCTAGTGAGCATGCCTTCAGTAGGCTCTCCAATTATATTGACAAGTTCTATATCTTGAGACCTAGTCCAACTGTCCTGAGGTCTTGGATACTGATTAGAACTTGTGGAGGCTTGATTGGGTGGAGGTGTTGGTTCTGGTGCAGACACTTGATGATCTTCAGGATCTTGAGTGTCTGACTGTATTGGCTGATCACTGAGATTGATTGGTTCCTGAGCACTTTGTTCAGACTGATTGATTGCATCAGTACTTGTCTATGCTTCAACAAACTCAGTGATGGTTGGGTAAGGAAGGTTGTGAGGGATAATGTAGTAGGAGATGTCAGCATTTGCTTGATACTGAGTGGAAGGATTACTACCAGGATGATATTCATCAGGAGGATATCTTGATGAATCATCAATACCTATCTCTTCCACTGAGGTGTTTGAGAATCTGATTGCTTTAGTACTCTCATCAAAGGTAACATGAAATGTTTCCTCAGTTTGCTGTCTCCTTGTGTTGAACACCCTGAAGGCTTTAGAGACAAGGGAGTATCCTAGGAAGTATCCATCATCAGCCTTAGCATCAAATTTCCCTAAGTGATCCTTGTGATTATGAATAAACACAGGACACCCAAAGACATGAAAGTAGCTGATGTCAAGGATTCTTCCCTTGAATAACTCATATGGGGTTTTACTATGTCTCTTGACAATGATGGATCTGTTTTGTGTATAACAGGCAGTTTTGACTGCTTCAGTCCAAAAGTGTTTGGAAAGGACTGATCCATTTAACATTGTCCTAGCAGCTTCAATGAGTGTTTTATTTTTCCTTTCAGCAACACCATTTTTTTCAGGTGTGTAAGGAGAGAAAAAGTTTTGGGAAATTCCTTTCTCATCTCAGAAACATTCAAGTTCATGGTTTCTGAACTCAGTCCCATTGTCAGTCCTAATTTGTTTGACTTTTATGTCATTCTGATTTTCAATGTTCCTGACAAAGGACATTATTGTTTCAGCTGCCTGACTCTTTTTGGTCAGGAAGTAAACCCAAGTGTATCTTGAGTATTCATCCACAATGACCAGAGTATACTTCTCATGGTTAATGGATCTAGGACTGATGGACCCAAAGAGATCCATATGGAGAAGATGAAGGCAGTTCTTGATGGAAAAGTTTTGCTTGGTTTTAAAGGATGCTCTATGATGTTTACCTTTTTCACAGGCAGAGCATGGTTTATCCTTTGAAAACACAAGTGATGGTAAGCCAAGGACCTTGTTTTATTTGGCAAGATAATTTATGTTTTTGAAGTTTAGATAGGAGAGTCTCTTATACCAAATCCAGTTGAGAGTTTCAGTGGCCTTAGCAAAGAGAAAAGTTCCATTATGAGTTAGAGTATTCATGTCTAACACATAAACATCTTGTCTTCTTGGTGCAATAAAGACAACTTCCTTATTTGCATTGAAGATGGTACCTTGCTTATCATTAAACTGAATTATGTACTTTGCATCACATAGTTGACTGATACTGATTAAATTGTACTTGACCATTAACATAAGCTATCCTAGTAAAGACTATACCACTACAGTTTACTGAACCATAACCTTCAGTGAGACATGATGAGTTATCAGCAAATACCACCAGAGGTCCTGGTTCTTCTACAAACTTGTGCAGATACTCTTTCACACCAGTCATGCTCCTTGAACATCCACTATCTAGATGCCAAACTGGCTCCCTGACATGTCTCTGCACAAATGGCAAACTGAGTTAGTTCTTTCTAGGACCCCTCTTCTTGGAGGGCTTGGCTTTAATGACCTTTTTAAAAGTAACAATTGATTCATGGTCAGTGGTTGAAAGAACTGAGCTACCATAGATTTTGCATTTGATTGCAGAGGTAGACTCAGTAGACTGAGGGGATGATTTTGTGATTCCTCTTCTGGTCTGAATGACCTTCTCATGTCCTGAGGTGTCATGAGTGGGATCTCCACATATGTCACAACTTGTGTCCATTAGGCAATCCTCAGGAAGGTGGTCATTGAAGCCACAGTGTGGGCAAAGTGCAAAAGGCTTGGCCTTTTGTTTCTGCTTCTGCTTAGAGTCAAGCTTGTGCTTTAAAGTTTGTAGCTTTGGATGTGGTTGTGTATGACAAGTGATCAGAAGTTCTGTGATCTTCCTTTTTGCATACCATACAAAAGAGGATTCTATAGCAATTATCAGCAGAATGATTGGTATAGTGACACAGCTCACATCTCTGCTGAGGTTTGGAGGGTTTTGGTTTGGTGGTGCTTGAGGAAGCTGATTTGGGTTCCTTAATATTAGATTGAGAAGGTTTCTCAGAAGATTCAATCTTCTCACTTAGCTTCCTGACAAGCTCAGCCAACTGATCAATTTTTGAATCAGGGCTTTCTGTTTTTACTTCAGAAGGGACTGAAGTTGTTGAGTCATTAGTAGGAACTGAGACTTCAGGTGTTTGCCTTTTCAGGATGGTTTTTCCCATTCCTGGCTTCTCCTTTGGAGAATGCTGAGAGTAGACTAATGGTGTGAGGTCTGAGCTTGGTGCAGCTCCCTGAAGGACTTTCAGAGGTGGGAGTGATGCAAGTGTTTCTGATTCAGACCCATTGACTGATTCAGTACTACTGGGTTTGTCAGTGAGTCCAAGCATATCTTTCAAAGCCTGACTTTCAGGAAGCAAGATTTTCCCAGTCTCAAAGTTTGGTAACTTACTGACTGGGTTGTCTCTGACAATCCAGTCATTTGACTTGGGTTTCATTTCCTGCTCAAAAGATATGCCAGCTGGAATAAAAGCCTTTTCACTGTGACTCTCACTGGGGGTTTCAATGAGTTGGTCTTCTCCTATAACTTTCTTGTTTTCACTAGGAATAAGACTCACAGTTTCATAGACTTTAGGATTCTTTTTAGTCCAGCTTTCTATGAAAGCTTTTTCTTTGTTAAGCTCAGCTTGGAGAGCTTGATTTTGTTTCAAAATTTCAGTTTTTTGAATTTGAAGTGTAACACCTTCTAGTTTGGCTTGTTTTAAAACAAGTAATTCATCTCTATACTTATTTAATTCTAACACAAGATTATTATATTTTGACAACAAATTGAGTCTCTGCTCTTCAACAAACTTAAGATCAACATTAATGTAATTCATATAAGACTGCCAATCAGAATCATCATCCATAGAAAGTAAAATATTTACCTTTTTCAAGGTGATGTTGACCCATTCTCCATTCCTTGCATGGCTTTTTCCAACAGCCAGCTGATCATCATCTGAAAGTGCCATCAGTGCACTCACTCTAACTTCTTCATCATCTGATGAGACCTATTCTTCATCCCAGTCTTAGTCTTCAGCTACAAGGACCTTGTTCTTTGCTTGAACAGGTTTGGAAGGTTGAGCAGCCTGAAACATTGAGGGATTGGTCTCAAGGAGAGCAAGTTTAGCCTTAGCTTTTCTATATTTTGCTTCAAAATCTTTTTGACCCTTTTGAACATTATTGTTTTGAAAATGGTGGGAAGACTGAAGCATTTTAGGTTGAAACTTGCAAGTTCCTGAAGAAGAACTATTTCCAAAAAATTTGTAAGAGGGTTCTGAGATGGTTTTTGAATAACAGTCTTTAGAAAAATGACCCTTTCTACCATATTTGAAACATTCAGTGGTTTAATTTTCTTTAGCTTTTGAAAAGTTTGACTGATTTCTTTTCATAAAATGTTTTGAATTAGCAAGGAGTGCCCTTTCTTGGAATTCCAAGTATAAATCATTTAGGTACTCCTTACTAGTTCTTTCATCAACCTCATCATCAGAATCCTCTTGAAAATCCTGCACAACACCATTAGAATAAAAGGCAGTTGATATGGGTGAGGAATTCAGGGCCTTTTTGGTCTCAAGAGCTTTCTTTGAGTCTGGGTATCTTCTAGAGATTAAGTTATCTTCATAGACAAACTTCCCATAGATCTCAGGAAGCTCAAGGGTCTGAATGTGATTAGCATTCCTGAGGTCCTGAGAAAAGTTTAGCCACTTCTCAGGGAGACTGTTGACAAAGCCAACATTGATCTCATGCTTAGATAACACTACACCATCATTTGATAATTCATTTATCAGGGTCTTGCATCTGGTATATGTCTGAGAGAGACTTTCAGAGTCCTTTGTCCTGAAAGTGTTATACTCAAGTTTCAGGTCCATGATCCTGTTTTCCTTGGTATCTGAGGGACCTTCAAAGCTATGAACCAAGTCAAGTCAAGTTTGTTTGGATGTACAACAGTTAATGACTGATTCCATTGTATCGTCAGGAAGACAAGATACAATTATGCTTTTCAGGCGCTGGTCTTGATTGACCACCCTTCTCTCATCAATAGTCCACTGAGCTTCAGGTTTAATTAACCCCTCATGAGTCTTTGGGACATAAGGACCTTCATTGATTCAAGTGATATAGTATGGTTCCATACCATTCAAGTAGCAAAGCATACGCTTTTTTCCACTTGCTAAATTATCCAGCTTCGAGTCTGGGTGCAACAGCTGAATTGCTTCCTCCCTTTTTATCGACGAGCTGGGGTACATTAATATCAGCCATAGTAGGATCATGGTTTTAAAAACCTTTTGAGCACTCTTTAGTTTTTTTTAAAAGATTTTACAAACCTGGCTCTGATACCACTTGTTGTTCCCGTTACACAAGTAGAAATAACTACAAAGTTAATCTAATTGTGTTCCATGACTGAATTAATGTATTGATTAATTTAAACAAATAAGTAAAACGTAAAGATAAAAATACAAGTTTTTCAACGTTTAAATTCTTATTAGAAATTAATCAAAAGAATCTATACCCAAGTGTTAGCGGAAATAACACTTGGGATTGAAACGACAAGGTATGGTGTGTTCTCCTCACTAAACTCAAGCTATGCTTGAGTGGCAACAATAAATGAACCACTGAGCTATCTCAGGAACTAGGTTGCTCTTTGGGGGAGGAAAGTGGTTTTGTGAAAGTCTAAGCTTTTAATGTGCAAAACTTGTCCACTTTTCTCCCTTATGATCCTATTTATACACATGTATAAAAGAGCACCCGTGACTAAAAGTACAAAAAGAATGACCTAGCTAGTCTGTCAAAATACAACAGTATTTTGACAGTTACAAGAATCTATTTTGGGATAAGGTTGAAACTGCTTTCTGAGATTCAGTGATAACACTGTTCTTGTTCTCACTCCATTCAGGGAAAGTTTGACTTTGGCCCTGATAAGGACATTTCCTTATCTATTCAAACCCTTCCTGCCTTCTCCCGCCTTTCTTTCAGACTTCAGATTCTTCAGGCTTGGTCTTCAGTCTTCAATCATTATAGTTGTTGAGGATACTGGGGTTCAGTGAGTTATTGTCATCACTAACTGAACCCATTATCTTCTTCTTTGGCTTAAGTCCTACTCAGGGAGTTCCGCCTTCCTGAATGGTGAACCTTTCTTCTTAGACTCGCCTTAAGCATCCTGAAGATAACTCACTGAGTGACTGTTCACTCAATAACTTGAGAGTGTTCACAGTTGATTAACACTTGGGCTAATTTGTATTCAAATCCTGTTTTCAGGACGCTTGGGTACTGACGGACCCAACAGATCCGTCAGTGAAAATGACTGACCTGTATTATGCAACATTGCTCACTGAAAATGACTGTGCCTTTGCAAAGTCTGTCGTTTATACATATGAATTTACTACCAAAGTCACAACATTACATCCTGTTCTATAATTTATATCATTTTAGTAATGCAACTAAGAATAACAATAAACGAATATAAAGAAGCTTACCCTCGAAGACATATTCAAGCTGGATCTTGTAGAAGTTTCTGAGATTATGATTAGTCGTCTTTAAAGACGGTGAATGCTGCTGCCAATGCTGCTGTCATTTCACCTACAAGAGCGCGCACGTTCTCGAGTACGTTAAAAATGTACTAAGGTATTTGAAAAAAGGTTGCGGTAAAGAATCTATGATGGTCAATAATGTGGGTTCTACTCGCCGACAGAAATCAGAATATCAGGGGAGGATTTAATATGAATATTAGTTATGTACAACTATTCATAACTAAACACGTTACCTAGTTAAATTGATAATTTACCATCTGATTTTCTTTTATATCTATTGATGTTTGTTACTGATGTGGTTTTCAGTGCGTTGCGCGCAACATTTTCAGAATAGGATACGGTCACATCCCGGACAACACCGTCTGCAAAATCAAGCATGGTTGTTCCAAAGTCTGGGGCTGCAAATATGTACAAATTCTTTTTAGTACAAACTGCCATTAAGATGTGTCCCATGCTTTTCATGTGACTGTTTATTTTATTTGTTAATTATACAATGCATACGTACAGGGCATACCGACTTTTGGATAAAAATTGTCGCTGTCCCGAACAACAGCAACATCAAAATCGAGTACCTTTGGCACATACTTTACGCCTGCAACAATCATTTAACTTTATCATAAAATGTTCAAGAATTTACAAACTTTAATTGAGTTTTCTTGTATAGGCACACAAACTTCTATTAGTGTCGATGTCTTAGATTAGAGGTTTTTTTTATTCAGCTTTAACTTGAACCTGGCCTGAATTGTCAGTAAAAATATCATTTCTTGTAATTTAACCCCTCTCAAGATAGGTTCAAGCATAAAGATACCGAAAAACAACAATACAACTCATAATCATACAAAAAAAACTAAAATTAGTTACTTGAGCTATCGTATCTCGAAGGATGGAGTTGATAGTACCCGTGTTATAATCTCCAAAGTTTTTTAAGTATTGTATTTGTAACAGTTACTCGCACCTGTAATACATTGTAACATGTGTAGTAAGAAAATGAGGTACACTGGAATTAAGATTTTCAATGAAAACCATACGTACATAAGAATCAGTTCTAGAAGTTTTAACTATAACAGAGAATGTGCACAACTCACCGCAAGAGGAAGCGTTCCTTTTGCTCTGCACTTTATATTTACTTGTGAAGCATCAGGTTTTGCTAATCTTCGTAACTTCATGGAACCCTGCACTTTTCATAGAAGAGCAACTAATTATAGAAAAATATAATATAATATGAATTAAATTAAGTTAATGGCTTTTCCTTATTAGTAAAGTTGCTCGAGGCCGGAAAATGAGGAAATGTTGTTTTTTAACAAATAAGTTTACAATACAATAAGGAGTTCAGTAGTATACCATCTGAAGCTTCCCATTACAGAAGTCAACCTTTATTCCTTGTCTCTCATATATTATCTGCCCAAGAATTTCAGTCTGCGGTTGATATGATACATTCTCTACAATATTGAGGAATAATAGAAAACAGTTAAAGGGCATGAAAGAGATGGCCATATACAGTAGCTTATTTTGAACCAGAGTCCAAGACAACACAATATGGCGTCGTTTTAAATGACCTCTAGGATGTTGCATAATACAGGTTAGGAATAACGCAATCTTTAAACAACCGTTTCGATTATGTACAACTGAGGCTCTGATAGATGAATCGAAAAAGCGGATGCACTCGCCATGGCTGCAACCTTAGCAGGTTAGCATGCCAATAGGCGGGCATTCTCAACTTTAATCGACCCTATTCAAACTCATCATAGCCAATTATCATACTACTGTACATAATACTGAAATTCATTCAAAAATGTCTGATGCTATATATTCATGTTCCCAAGAAAACCGGTTTACGAAATCTTTAAACAACCTTTTCCATTATGTACAACTGAGGCTCAGACAGATGAATCGAAAAGCAGACGCACTCGCCATGGCGGTAACCTTAGCAGGTTACCATGCCAATAGGCGGGCATTCTCAGCTTTAATCGACCCTATTCAGACTCATCATAGCCAAGTATCATACTATTGTACATAATACTAAAAGGCATTCAAAAACGTCTGGTGCTATACATTCATGTTCCCAACAAAACCGGTTTACGCTTGGTATTCAAATCAAAGCAGCTTAATTTGAACCGGAGCTCAATAGGACACAATATGGTGTCGTTTTCCGACCTCTAGGATGTTGTATAATACGGGTGAGGAATAACGCAATCTTTAAACAACCGTTTCCATTATGTACAACTGAGGCTCAGACAGATGAATCGAAAAAGCAGACGCACTCGCCATGGCTGCAACCTCAACAGGTTACCATGCCAATAGGCAGACATTCTCAGCTTTAATCGACCCTATTCAGACTCAAACCAGACGTGTTCATCCATTCACATAAGATCTAACACACTGCATCTGTACATAAAAAACTGCAATCATTCAGTAAAAGTTTTAAACTATTAGTTAGCTGACGAAATTCTAAAATACCATTTATGACATCCTGATATACTGTATGGTGCTATAACCAACATTTTTCAGTATAACATCCTGCAACTCATAATTATGGTCTCATGAATTCAACCAAAATTTACATTATCATATTTAAAGAAACTGTTCCTTACCTAAGTGGATGGCAAGAATCAGTTTTTAACTCCAACGTTGTTTATATGAAAGGTAGTAGAACCAAGTTTCACAATACCCATAGCTACAAACAAATTGGCAGATAAGCCCATAAGCCAACAAAATAAGCTGTTGTATAACTATTTTTTTTACAAAATAAGCTGATTCATTAGGGTTTTTTTTTTTTTTTTTTTTTTTTTTTTTTTTTTTTTTTTTTTTAAACTGGTTACTTCCAAACATCTTATAAGTGCTTATTTTAAATATAAAAAAGCTATCACTAACCTCCTTCTCAACCTCATAAAAACATTCACATGATGCCCGTATCCTAAAAACCAAAAATTAAAACTTAGGTTGGAGAAAATATACATACCTTTCATGTTGAAGGATTTTTTGTTTCACAGCTTCACCACATACAATCCTAAAAGCCAAAAATCAAAACTCAATCAACACCCACATAATCAAATCATCTAAGGTACACAAAACCCATAAAATTATACAACCAAACCTCATAACGAAACCTCATATAGGTAGAGAGAGATGAGAGAACAGGAGAGAGTAATCAGATGATTTATGCGAAGAAGCTTCAAGAATACGTTCCATCTAATATAAAACTATATAAAGTTAGAAGAAAAATGGGGCAAAAACCTGCGGCTATAAGAAAGCCTTGAACTGTATATGGTAATATCTGGCATCGGAACCACTTGGTCCATCGGTTTTTTTTTTGGTGCCGGAGCGATGGAGTGACAGAAGAGATGAGAGAGAGACGTGAGAGAAAGTAGAGGAGATCCGACTGAAGTTGGGATTATTTTTTCCCGGGTTTGGGCTATGGACCCCTAAAGCCCTATAGAAAAGTCCATGATGAACAGTTACTGATTTTTATACTTTAGTTCTAATGCAATCTAAAATGTATTGTTGTAAGCTGTTTTTTTGTAGTTATATCATTTTTCAAACCCAAAATAACTGGTGGAAACCTTTTTTTTTTTTTTTAATATGTGAGAATAAAATTCTCAAAGATCATTTACGACATGCATCTTTTCATATTACATTATTATTCTGCATAATGCACCATGCTTATGCCAACAGTATCCATTTTCAGCGTTATCAAGTAACATTGTTCTACTTGATTTAACAGTAAAAAATTTATGTCAACAATGTCTCACTTAAAAATACCGGAACATTATATGGCTTTTGACATTAAAACATAATGAAAGCACTACACAACGAAGAAGAAATACCTTTGTAATCTAGGGGGTCAGATGAAGACATATCGCATTTCCAAAGCACTTAGGACATTAACCTTTTGCGGTTTCTTATCATATTCAGCAACACGTTTACGCATAATCCCAAAATGAACCTCAAAAGCCTCAAAACTCAATGGATTAAACCTCGAAAGGATAAGAACACAGGTATTTGAGTCGATAGCATAAGTTTTTGAAATTTTGATGACAAATAAAGTTACAATATGATGAAGATATTGTCAATCCTAACAGCCGCTAAAACTACTCACTTGCAAATCTGTTAAGAAATAAGGACCTAATCTACTATCTGGTTTAACCTTAGGGACTTATTATGGTTATTTTATCTTTCAGTTAAGGTCCTTTGGATGTTGATGAACTCAAATAAGTACATATTATTACTATCATTTATCCTAATTATTTGACTTGTTTTATTATATTATGTATGAGGATTGATACTTAATCGTTTACTTTTGTAATTCTCAGGTAAAAACAAGCATTTGGTGAAACTTGGCGATTTTGGACTAATTATGGAGCAAAACATGCAAGAAGTTAAGAGTCTACCGAAATGTACAAGATCAAGACTATTCTGCTCCAGATGCGCCGCATCTTGCTTATGACATGCGCCGCATCACTATCAATATTTCACCAGATACGATCCAAGATACAAGAGGACATGCGCCGCATCCTAGAATGGAGTTACGCCGCATCTTCTGGCGGTGTACGAATATTCCTGAATATATTAATCTTGGACCCCACGCGAAGTTAAGTCAATGCGCCGCATCCTACCCTCAGACAGAAACTATAAATACCCCAAGACCAGACGAATTTCGAGGAGACATATTATATCCGAAGTACGAAGACCAGAGAAACCTAGGACGAATTCAGTCGAATAGGCAGCACAAGACACACCCAAACGAAGATACAAGAGCTGTAAGAAGGTGCTGCATGTGTTTAATTCATTAAGTAGTTTTGTTTTATTGTGTTAGTAAACTTTAATTCATCAAGATTGGTGGCTTGTGTAATGTGACAACGGAAAGATTGCACTCCCTTAAAACTGCTTTCTCATTAATTAAAGTTTATATGTTGATGTCTTTGGTGACTTTTATTAGTGCATTGATAACCTCTGTGTCTAGCTGAGCGTTGATCGGGTCGCCATGCCTCTGCCCTCGCCTATTTATTAGATCGCCTATGCATTCTATCGTCTGTAGAAAAGTAGGAAGAAAGATAAATAGGATAGTCATAAGTAATCATTAAGGGTTTACTCGCCGATAAGATTAGAACCAACGAGAAAGGACTTAATCTCGGTGCGTTGCATCGAACTATACACTTCATATAAGACTAGCAATAAAACAAGTGACAAACTACTTATCTATCAGGACAGCCTTCTTATTGTCTCAAGTATTTATCTGTGTACGTGTGTGCTATTTGCTGATTCGTGCCTATTGGTTTAGTTTATTATTTAATTGCAACCAAATCGTGCCAGTCTCTCAGGCTGAACCGCCTTGCGTTAGAATAGGTTGTATAGCTAACTTAATTTATTAAAATACTGATTAGAATAACTAGATAATGCGTTCCACTCTTAGTGATCGACACTCTACTTACCATTATATTCATACTGACCGGGTACACTGCTCGTTAAGTGTGTGTGTTATTGATAAGTCGGCTAAATATAAATTTAAAACTTGAGTAGGCATTAATACTGCTAAACCGCAACGACACATCGCACGCATCAGATGTGTTTTAAGTTAAGCTGCTAGAAGTGTTGATAAGTTGGAAGATATGAGGCAATGGAAATAATGATGAAACATGGAAGGGGCTTTATGCAAATATTCCAAGGACTAGAAGATGCAATTTGTCTAATTTTATAGCTGAGACTATATAAGCTGATAACTCAGCTTTGTCCTTCATTATGTGATATAATTTTCTCTCTCTCACATGATCCTATTCACTTTGTTACCTTGTTTCTGTATTGATTACTTGATTGAGATCAAGTATTGTTTTCAGTCTTGGTTGTATCTATTTGGGAACAGTTTTGTATTAATTCTTCTTTATATCAAATAAAGAAGATTTAGATTATGTTTTTCTACATGGTATCAGAGCAGGCATGATCTGGCTTGCTCTAAAATTGATTTCAAAAAAATTAGGGTGTTGGGATCCCTTCTAATATCATTTCACACATATGAGTTATGTTTAGAGAGAGGAAGATAATATGTTTTAGAGAGAAAGAACTAGAGAGTAAATAAGAGAGAATTTCTCATTCCATTTCAACAAACAACCTCTCAAATGAGAGGATACATGATTATATAGTCATTACATAAGGAAGTTTAAGGAAGTGTGCCGTTGTTACATCTCTTACTCATTCAACCTTAACGTAAATACTATGACTAAACTAGACGGCACACTTCTACTAACACGTAGACTATATTTTTATGATTCTAACGAGCTATTACATGACCATATAACAAGACACATTGACTTGATAATGATCGTCACTTTAAGCGTCCCCAACAATCTCCCCCTAAGGGATGATCATTGAGATCTCTCTTTGATTACATTTATGATCATCACTTTTGCGTTTCCAACGTTCTCCCCCTAAAGGGTGATCAATGAGATCTCTTTTTGTGACATGTGGGTTATGGGTCCTCGAATAGAAATGGATGATCTTCTTTGATGCTTGATGTCTTGAACTTTGAGTCTTTGTGTAATAGCTTTGCTAGATTTTTTGTTCCAATCATGCTTTGTGATCTTTGTTCTTCGTTATTGTTATTGTGATCATTTGTGATATTCACTTGCCTTTCATCAACGTCTTAATTAATGGTATCTTTACGTCTTTTTCAACGTGCTCACACTTCTTGTTAACTTTGTGGTTCTTACTTGTGTTGTTCTCATTCCTTGACTTTGATCTTTGTCTCCTAACTTTTCTGATTCTTTGACTTTGACGTAGAATCGTTGTTGAACTTTTACATTACTCGATCTTTGATGAGAACTTTTCTTGAACTTTTCGTAACTTCATCTTTCGTAATGATGTTGGTATGAGCATGTGGAACTGGAAGTGAGTTGATGATCATGATGGTAACGGTCTCTCCTCCAAGGAACAATCATCGGTATCTGCACGGTAAAGGTTAGTAATAATCACCAATCAATCACGGTGGACTTTTCATAAAGATTAGACCACTATGATTGTTTTACTGATGAATATCTTGATTCCATTCACCTTGGTCGGGCACATCAGCCGTCCAAATCCCATTAAGGACAGTTATCAATACTTTGGATAAAATCTAAGTACCGACCCACATTTTTAGGACTCGATTCGTGATAGGAATCTCCTTAGTGGGATTTCCAGCACTTACAGGCTCAGATTTCGAGATTATCAACAGCATAGTGTGAAGACTCTCTCTAATCCTTATAAAGGCTGTTACTGAATTGGTTACCCTCAAGAAGGCTTACAAAGATATACAGAAGTATATCAACAATTCAGGTGAGCCGCTGAAGTATACCGTAGTATCACTCCACGACTATAGAGCGTTTGGTACAAAATAACAACCACCATGATGTAAGTGGCAAGATCCAAAGATCTCATAAAAGACTCTTACAACTTGTACCCTTTTGGCAAACACAAGTATATGAATAGGAAAGTGTATCATAAGAGATCTTTTGATGAATCTATGGCACTAGACTCGATTAAGTGCGTTTTGGTTTTAGTGGTCAGAGGCATGGAGCAGAGTGCCTCCTTTTTCAATACTAACACATCTCAGAGTGAGAGGTCGATAGATTATGCAAGGTTCTCCATGAGAAATGAAACAAGATCCTTTTAAGAGGAACTTGAGTGGCTAGGAGGGGTTGTGCAATGCGTCACTGGGTCCATGACGTCTTGTCTTCAATACCGGTGTCACCTTAGTGACAACTAGTAGCAGATGTACTGACCCGGTTTCTGCCCTAAGTTTCATGGAGGGCTATTTCTTTTTACCCTTTCATTAACTTTTCTTTTTAATTCTTCAACCCCTTCTTTCTCCTTTCATTTCATTTACTCCTTTTTTCAATCATACCTAAGGACTTCTAGTACAAAACTATTGGTATTGTCCCTGGGTAGATCCCTTCGGCTCTGGCGGATCATAGGACATCAACCTAACCATAATCACCTTATTACTCCATGATTATCCTAGGATTATCGATCATGTTGCCATAAAACCTTTTATGAAAATCTCTCAAAGTGTTACTGATTATAAAACATATTTTTTTAACACTTTGAGAGTTTTGAACTTTTCTGAAATACTCCCTCTTTACATGTGCTTGAGATTTTGAAATAAATTAACACATGTTGGGAAGAGTTCGCACTTTTGAATTGATCGATTTTCAGTGGACAAGACCGATTCGAGAAACGCTTACATCACTAGTTAGACTAGCTTGAAATTATTACCCGTCCTGGTCAAATCAAAAGAGAATCTTTCGAGACGGTACACTCTACTCAGACAAGTCCTATTCGAGATACGCTTACACCACTGGTTAGACCAGCTTGAAATTATTACCCATCCAGGACAAGTCTTTTCGATTACTGACATTTTAAGCTTCGTCAATTCGTTGTTGATATCTAGGCGAGCTCATTTGAGTTTCCACACGTTTGTCGACATATTTTAATAACATTTAATTTTTCTCCCCCTCAAAAATAGCATATCTCATTATGTTTTTGATATCAAAGTGATTAAAAGATATGTTTTTCCAGAAAGCATTTAGAGAGAATTTTCAACCAAGAATTCTTTTGGAACACTTTAACTTTTTAAGCAATTTCACATTAAACAATGAATAAATCATTTTGAGAATCGTTTAAGTGATTTGAATTTTTTATTTTAAGCTCATTAACCCCCCCCCCCTCAAAAATGGCATCATTTTTGAGAAATTTAAACCTCTTAAAGTTCGAGGGAAGGAGTATCCTTGAAGAAAAATTCTGAAAGATTAAGAAATTTCAGTTTGAAAAATTCTTGAATAAATTTTTCTTCAAGGTAACTAAAAAATTTTATTTAGAAATACTCCCCCTCAAAACTCGCATAAGTTTTGAGAATTTTAAACTTTTTAAAGTTCGAGGGAAGGAGTCTTCTTGAAGCAAAATTCTGAAAGATTTAGAAATTTTGGTTTGAAAAATTCTTGAATAAATTTTGTCTCAAGGTAACTAAAACGTGATAATCTGAAATACTCTCCCTCAAAACTAGCATATGTTTTGACAATTTTTAAACTTTGGAGCGAATTTGGGAGTTTTTTTTTTTTTTGAAAAATCTTGAGCAAAATTTTGAAAAGTTTTGAAAAAACCTTTTGAAAATTTTTGAATAAATTTTGCTCAAGATTAAGAAGTTTTTGATAAACTTTCTGTGAGAACTTCTTATCTGTTAGGATTGTAGCACTAAAACGTGCAACAGGGTCCTTTCTTTGAAAATCGCGGGTTATACACTGATATGTGTGCATAAGCCATAATGTTTAAGCCCGGGTTGTAAGCTGAAATACTTACAAGCCATTAAGTTTAGATTAGACAACGACCTTGGGAACCCATTTAAGCACGACGCTAACGGGTTTACCAAATTTTGAAATCCATTTGTAAGTAGTGTCAATCTGATTTAAAGATGTTGAATTCCAACGGGGGTGATGAAGCGAAAAGTGTACCGCTTTTAAGGGGTCATTTAAGCCTTAAATCGTATTTATTTGATCAAATATCGCCCTAAATCGTTTCTTTTGTCATTTTAGGTACTTTTGAGGAGAAATCTGGAAAAGGAGGCATTTTGGACGTTTTTGGAGCATTAAAGTGAAGAAAACGGCAAAGTCTCAAGAATCGGCTAAAAGTTACTCTTGACGGCGTCAAGATTTACTCTAGACGGCGTCATGCCTTGGCAAGAAAAGTTGGACGTGAAATTTACTCATGACGGGCCAGTGAAAATAGCATGTGAATTCTGACGGCGTCACGCTTTAACTTGATCAAGGGCGTCACGGCTTAAATCATAAGGGGACGGCGTCACGTTCATGGTTGGACGGCGTCAAGCCTTGATAAGCCAGAATGGATTTTTGAAGAGCTAAAGAGGGACGGCGTCAAGATGGTCATCCGGGAACCCTAAAAGCGGCGAGGTGACGGCGTCACACTCCATAAGGTGACGCCGTCAGATCCAAAAATCTATATATAGTTTTCTAATTTTTTGTCATGAGGGAGAGCTTAGTGTGTGGAATTTTGGGAGAAAACCCTAAGACGATTTTAGCTACTTTTTCAGGGCTTTTTGCCTTGAGATCTTCCATGTTTCATTGAAAGATAAGTTATCAATTAATCATTCAATATGTCTATGTGTTGTTTGATTCTATCTTATTCTTGTCTTTTGTTTAACATGTTAGGCTAAATTTATCTTGTGTTTGCTTAGATCTAATGAAACCTAGCTATTGATTATTGGTTGTTAGTGTGTTATTGGTTGTATTGGATGATTGTTTATCTATGTTAGGCTTAAGAAAACTGGCTAACTTCCTATTCGGTAACTTGCTTGAACGTCTTAAGAAACATGAACCAAACGCGTACTAAAGGTTTTTATGGTTGTATTTAATGCACAAGCGAATTCTAGTGATCCCATGTTAGGAGCTTCCTAGCCGGCTCGACATAGGAGTGAAGTAGGAGCTTGTAGAGTTGGGGAAGTAAGTACGCCACCCCACGAATGGTATTAAGGAATACACCCGTCATCCACGCAACTAATACACACTAATTAACCGGTAAAAGATAGTTAGGGAGTAAGGAAATCTAAGTAAACACATTTCTCTACACATAAGTTTCTCACCACATTTTATTTTCAGTTATTTATTTTATTTGCATTCGTAGTAATTTGGGTTAGTTGACTAGCAACTAATTCCGCCCACTCCTTCAAACCCGAGATTTTACTTGCTTTCATAAAATTATAAAAACATAAAAAAGAATCTTCCTCAACCCTTAGACCTAATTAGAGTAGCCTTTCATACCTAACGAACACTATTCCCTGTGGAGAACGATCAATCCCCCGTACTTACCACTACACTATACTACATCGGTCAGGTACACTGCCTGGTGGGGTTGTAAGCCTCTTGAGATCCCTCGAGAGGTAAAACCTGTTGTAAGGTTACAAAACCACGCAATCAAGTTTTTGGCGCCGCTGCCGGGGAATAGTTATTGTTTAGGTTGAATTTTTATTTCTATTAGGTCTACTCACTAGATTCCTTTCTAGTGAGATTTTTATTTTATTTTTCTAGATTTTCTTTAGTCTATCTATTTTCTTCGTGTCTTTATTCGTAACCATTACCGTCCGACATCATGGAAGATGGTAATATCCTTAACCCCCACAACCCACCACCACAACAACCACAACCACCTCCTAGAGCCCGTACTTTAGGAGAGTATTCCCGTCCTAGCCACCATGGCTATCGAAACACCATTGAGCTCACTCAAGGAGCCAATATCACACCCTTGCGATCCGACACCATCCGGTTGGTGCAAAGCGGATGCGCATTCCATGGACTTCGTTCTGAAGATCCTAATCAACATCTCAAGGACTTTCTTAAAATCGTTGATTCTATAGACCTTGATGTTGCCACTCGAGAGACGACCCGATTGCGTCTCTTCCAATTCTCTTTGCGGGACCAAGCTAGTCAGTGGCTAGAACGTCAACCCGCAGGATCCATTACCTCTTGGGATGATCTCACCACTCGTTTCCTTGCTCAGTTTTTCCCACCGGGGAGAACTACCAAGCTAAGGAAGGATATCTTGATCTTTGAACAACGTCGAGGCGAAACCCTCTACGGGGCATGGATTCGATTCAAGGACTTACTTCAAAAAGTCCCTCACCATGGCATAAATCTATGGCTTCAAATCCAAATCTTCTATGACCATGTTGATTACCACACCAAGCGTGCCATCGATCGAGCCGCCGGGGGCAGATTGCGCGACAAAAGCGCCGAGGAATCATGGGAGATCATTGATGAGCTTGCATCCGACGATGATGAATTGTGGCAAGTCTCCCACGACGTGCGCTCGGCAGTCAAGACATATTCATCGCCCGATACCGCCAATCAAATCACTGAGGAAAGCGTTAGTGAACTTGAGAAAAGGGTTGCATATCTTATGGAAAAGCAAAAGAGACCCTTAAGTCCACAAAAAGCAACAATTAACTCAGTCTCAAGCGTTAAGCAAATACCATTGTCCGAATCACCCCGTAGGGAAAATACTAAACCCTTCCATAAGCACGCTCCACCCAACTCACCACCTCAGGAACTTAGTCCAACATTCGAAGCTCGAATGAGAGAGTACATGTCAAAACACTCCGAACGGTTGGCAAAATTTGAGGAAGCCGTCTACAAACAAAAGGAGGAAATGGAAGAGAAGATGGCGGAGATGATGAATCTTTTGAAAGAATACACAAATACAAAAGCCCTTGAAAAAGTATTGGTGAGGAATGACGCTGATGTTCCTAACACTAAATTTGTCAAGGCCACCTCCGTCGTCCAAGAGGGCGGAAATGATGGAAGAGGGAAATCCATAACTATGGAAGTTAACAAAATTGACCTCATCCCACTTAATAATGGAAACACCAATGCTTACAAATGCGATTCCGACAAGGGAGAGGAGGCGCCCTCTGAGGAGCGCCAATTGGTTGAACCGCCAGTGTCACAACAAGTGAAGCATTACTTGAAGCACGAAATAAACAAGGAGACCATAAACGATTGGGTGAGAAACTATCGACGTACTCATCTACCCAACAAGAAGTCCAAGAAGGTGGAACCGGATGATAAATCTGACACATTACCCGGTGGGCAATTGTATGAATGCCTCATAGGACAAAAGTTAGTGGAAAAGCAGAAATTCTACGGGGTCTTTGAAATACCATGCAGCATTGGAAAACACAAGTATCTGGATGCGATAGCTGACCAAGGTTCCGACGTAAATTTGATGCCTTTATCCGTTTTTGTTCAGTTAACCGATGAGTTGCCATCCATCACCCATACTAAACTCTCCTTTGCAAAGCATTCTTATGAGTATCCGTTAGGAATTGCAGAAGATGTGTTGGTCAACGTAGCCGGATTCCTGTATCCGGTCGACTTCATGATCATTGAGAGAAATGATATGAATATGCCAATAATCCTTGGGGCACCCTTTCTCGCTACCACTAGAGCACAAATCAATTACGAAAATAGCACCATCCAAATGAAGAAGGGGAAGAAAACAGTAAACTTCCCAACGATCCCACGACATATATGAGATGTTGCTCTGCAGAAGAAGATGGAGGCTAACACTAATATAGTCCGTGGTAATGTTCGAGAGAAAATTCTTGCATGGGAGGCAAGGATTAAGAGTTATATGGAAAATGAGATTAGAGAATGTAAGGATGGAAATAACGATTATATTGAGGCTGATGAGCAACCCAATAACCCCGTTGAATTTACAAAAGGAGACTCAGTGCTCCTAAGGCATTCAAAAACAGAAGCACCTACCGATGAACTAAGTCCCTGGTGGTACGGACCATTCACAATTAAAAGTTTACACCAAGATGGGATAGTAAGCTTGACCAGCAAAGGAGGAGGTGAAGTAACTGCGAATGTCGAGCGATTGAGACACCACCACCCTGATAACAAGGATCATATCTATCAGGGATACGTCATTATGAATGATGGAGTCACGTAATGTACGTGACTTTGAGTCTAGCTACAAGACTCGTTAATAAAGAAAAGCGCTTCTTGGGAGGCAACCCAAGCTTTATTTGCTTTATTTGCTTTGTGTGTTTATTTATTTGTTTGTTTGTTTTTATTTGTTTCCGTATGTGTGTTTAATTTTTATTAGTATTGATTCATGTTCAAAACTAATTTGTGAAAATGCTTTATGTTGTTTTTAACTTCGTCTTAACTACATATAAAGGTATTTTGCAAAAGATAAGTGTAAGGGAAATCTAAATCGGTTTATTAGAACACAAATTAACATGAATCGTAATAATAATAAATTAGCATACATATTAGTGTGTGTCTGAGTCAAATGCTTGTATCGAGTCATAATGATGTTTTGCAGGATTTCCAGGAAGTAAGGTAAAGGTTTTTCCAGAAATTTTCCGGAAACTAAAAATGAAAATTTTTGTCAGGTCATTTCTGACGGCGTCAGGTGTTATAACCTGACGGCGTCAGATTTAATTTCCAGAAATTTTTGAAAGTTTTGTTTTTTTTAAAAAAAAAAAAGTTTTTATTAAAATCTCCAACTTATAATCTCCAGGAATCTGCAAAGTTATCATTCCACAAGCATTATATCCTTATATATAGATTTTATACCGCCGATGTTATGCAGGTTTTCGTGTTTGTTTTCTCAGGTTTAACAGGTTATTTTGGACAAGGAGATGTTTTTGGATCAAGCTTATGGCGATGCATTAGTCATGGAGCTTCTACATTCTCTTTGGAAGAAGATCTAACCGTGTAATTTCATTATCCACCGAGCGAATCAGGGGAGTATTTGATTTCATTCTTTTACTTTTATGCTTTTACATCTTGTTACTTGAACATTGGGGACAATGTTCATCTTAAGTGTAAGGGAGGGTAAAAGTACGATTTTAGAAAATACAATTGCGCTTGATTTTTGTTTGTTTAATAGTAGATGTGTAATAAAACTGAGATAAATACCTGTTAAGGTAATTTTAGTGCCAAATTTAAAATTTTTTACAACATATAGGAGTGAAACTTTGATCTTAATGAGCGTCTCATGGATAGGAGTTATATGACTAGCACAAAAACCGTACCACTAAAAAATTTTCCACCCCCAAATATGTGAGGTTCGCCCCTAGAATTGGTAGGAAAAGCATTTATGCTATGATGTGTGTACCGGTAGCACTTAGATTCTAGAACTTGCGTTAGGACCATTCCGAGGCCACAAGTGAGACTACATTCGTGTAGTTAGATTTACTACATGATAAGAGGCATTAGGATTAACCCATTGTTTCACACCTGTGTTTTTGTTATAATTACATTGGCTACATTGGTCAAGTAATTCTCCCACACCCTTTGCGTTGTACTCATTTTTAGTACACGATACCCCTAGTACACCCCTCAGAGCCTATCTTTTCGTTTCAACCTTTAAGCATTTTACTTAAAGGAAGAATTTGTTACACCCCACTAAAATGTACACCCAAATCGCCTTAGCCTACCTTGTATGCACTCATTTTTAGTGCATTATTGTTACAACATTTGTTTAAACCCAAGTTAATTATCTAGTTGATTACATGGTTGCTAAGTCGAGTCATATCCTTGTACATATTGTTTTGGGACGATTGGGACTCATGGGTAAAGTACTAGTGTAATGGAGTAATGGGGAAGAACATCATTTATTACCCCCATATGTGCTAAATATTTTAAAAGTACTCCAAGTTTTTCAATTATCTTAATTCGAGTCATTAGAATAGTTATTTGTAAAGTTATGTAAAAATTCAAGTGTAAGGGGATGCAATGCCCCTATGATGTATTATTTTGGATGGTAGGGCAAAAGTGTATGTCAAAAAAAAAAAAAAAAAAAAAAAAAAAAAAAAATCAAGAAAAATACAAAAAAAATGAGAAAAAGAAAAATAGAAAAAACATACGGACTACCATCCCGTTTTATTTTATGTTTATTTTATGTTTTTGTTATTTTATCATTAGCTTAAGATCGAGTCTAGTCTTGGCTTAGCAACATTGTATAGTACATGTAATTGATCAAGATTTTTAACTCGCCACCAGTAAAATATCCTTTATCCAACAAAACCGTGTTTTCCTTTTCCCTACACCTAACGTTATAACCCATTTAAAAGCCCTCTTTGATAGTTTATCTTAGGTGCTTACGCCTAGTGGAGGAGGTTTTCGATCCTTTCCCAAGCCTATGGTAATCTATTTGCTATGACAGGTAGTGAGAGATATTTTCCATTTTCATTTATGAGATTTATTTTGATGACACTTGAGAGATGTGAGTATCTAAACACTACTTGTGAGGTGCTAGTTTATAATCTCCGTGCTTATTATGATTGAAGTGGAACGAATATTTGTTGTAATTACTTTTATGTTAGCATTAAATGACCCCTAACTTGTATATTGATTAGAATAAAAGCGCATTTGCTTGAGGACAAGCAAATCTCAAGTGTAAGGGTATTTGATGAAGCGAAAAGTGTACCGCTTTTAAGGGGTCATTTAAGCCTTAAATCGTATTTATTTGATCAAATATCGCCCTAAATCGTTTCTTTTGTCATTTTAGGTACTTTTGAGGAGAAATCTGGAAAAGGAGGCATTTTGGACATTTTTGGAGCATTAAAGTGAAGAAAACGGCAAAGTCTCAAGAATCGGCTAAAAGTTACTCTTGACGGCGTCAAGATTTACTCTAGACGGCGTCATGCCTTGGCAAGAAAAGTTGGACGTGAAATTTACTCATGACGGGCCAGTGAAAATAGCATGTGAATTCTGACGGCGTCACGCTTTAACTTGATCAAGGGCGTCACGGCTTAAATCATAAGGGGACGGCGTCACGTTCATGGTTGGACGGCGTCAAGCCTTGATAAGCCAGAATGGATTTTTGAAGAGCTAAAGAGGGACGGCGTCAAGATGGTCATCCGGGAACCCTAAAAGCGGCGAGGTGACGGCGTCACACTCCATAAGGTGACGCCGTCAGATCCAAAAATCTATATATAGTTTTCTAATTTTTTGTCATGAGGGAGAGCTTAGTGTGTGGAATTTTGGGAGAAAACCCTAAGACGATTTTAGCTACTTTTTCAGGGCTTTTTGCCTTGAGATCTTCCATGTTTCATTGAAAGATAAGTTATCAATTAATCATTCAATATGTCTATGTGTTGTTTGATTCTATCTTATTCTTGTCTTTTGTTTAACATGTTAGGCTAAATTTATCTTGTGTTTGCTTAGATCTAATGAAACCTAGCTATTGATTATTGGTTGTTAGTGTGTTATTGGTTGTATTGGATGATTGTTTATCTATGTTAGGCTTAAGAAAACTGGCTAACTTCCTATTCGGTAACTTGCTTGAACGTCTTAAGAAACATGAACCAAATGCGTACTAAAGGTTTTTATGGTTGTATTTAATACACAAGCGAATTCTAGTGATCCCATGTTAGGAGCTTCCTAGCCGGCTCGACATAGGAGTGAAGTAGGAGCTTGTAGAGTTGGGGAAGTAAGTACGCCACCCCACGAATGGTATTAAGGAATACACCCGTCATCCACGCAACTAATACACACTAATTAACCGGTAAAAGATAGTTAGGGAGTAAGGAAATCTAAGTAAACACATTTCTCTACACATAAGTTTCTCACCACATTTTATTTTCAGTTATTTATTTTATTTGCATTCGTAGTAATTTGGGTTAGTTGACTAGCAACTAATTCCGCCCACTCCTTCAAACCCGAGATTTTACTTGCTTTCATAAAATTATAAAAACATAAAAAAGAATCTTCCTCAACCCTTAGACCTAATTAGAGTAGCCTTTCATACCTAACGAACACTATTCCCTGTGGAGAACGATCAATCCCCCGTACTTACCACTACACTATACTACATCGGTCAGGTACACTGCCTGGTGGGGTTGTAAGCCTCTTGAGATCCCTCGAGAGGTAAAACCTGTTGTAAGGTTACAAAACCACGCAATCAGGGGGATGAAAACCGGTGTTTCATTTTGAAATAACACTCGTGGAATCAATGGAGATTTAAAACTCTTTTTCTGTTGAAACTTGTTTGAGAAGCCCGATGTCTCTCCTGGAGTTTTAAAATCTGAAGGAGAAGATTTCCATCTAGAGTTAAACCTCATGGGTTCTCTTTGAAGATTTAATTTTGTGATGAATAGAAACCTTCCGGTATTTGGAATGTTCAAAGCAGAGTCATTCTTATGTTGCAGCGAAAGCATTTCTGATATTGAATATTTGAAAGGTTTTGAACGACATTGCTTTGGTCTCCATACTTGCTTTACCGGTGTAAAACGAGAGTGTGGAGTTTGAAAAACTTGATTCTTTTCTTTTGAAGCATTTGGGGTTTTTAAACAACTTTGTTTTGGTCTCCACACTTGCTTTACCGGTTCAAAACGAGCGTGTGGAGTTTGAAAAACTAGAGTCTTTCCATTTGAAAACTTTTGAGAAGTAAGTGTTTCAGAAAAATTAGGTATCTTTGAAAACTTCCTTCCTTTTTGCAAAGAATAGGTTGTAAACTGAGAAACCTTTTTCGAAAATGGTTTTGAAGATTCACCCGTGTAAACCTTCTTCGAAACACTTCCTTTTGGTTTAGAAAAGTTTGAAGCATTTGACATTGAAACCTTTTGAGGAGTAAATGTTTTGGAAAAATTAAGTCTCTTTGAAAACTTCCTTCCTTTTTGCAATGAATAGGTAGTAAACTGAGAGATCTTTTTTTAAAATGGTTTTGAAGATTCACCAGTGTAAACTTTCTCTGAAACACTCACTTTTGGTGCTGAAACATTTGAAAGATGAGCTTTTCCCTTTGCTCGATTAAGAGTATCAAATTTCACCTATAAAGCATTATATGAAGTTCTCAAATCATTGTATTCTTTTTTAAGAGAAAGATGATCTTGTGATGTCAATTTTGATTCTAAAGAGGCAATTTGCTTCAAAAATTGATCTTTTTCGGCTTTAGAATCATCAATCTTGCAAGCAAGTTGTCGTTCGTATCCAATATTTTCTTTTTCAAGTCTTTCGAAATAACTTTCAAACTTGGTTGTTTTGTTGAAAAAATCAGTTTTGGCATCCTCAAAATCGTTTGTTTGTTGGGAAAAAAGCATTTCAAACTCAACTACTTTTGTTTGAAGCACACGATTTTCATTTTCAAAAAGATACATTCTCTCCCCCATTTCCTTTTCAAAATCTGGAGTATTAGAATCGAACAGGGGTTTTGGAAAGGAAACTTTTGTGATTTGAGAATCAACCTTTTCCTTTTTCATTGATTCAATCTTTTGAAAAACATTTTCAAACTTTTTATCAGCGAATTCAGACAATTGAGACTTCAAATCTTCGGTCTCTTGTTTTTTCATGTTTGAGTTTTGTGTCACAACTCGTGAACGTTTGATTGAATCAAATAGATTTTTGTAAATCTGTTTCAAAGGCTCAATCTCTTTTTCGTATTTAGAAATTTGACACTTCATTGACACATTTTCATCATCAAGTTTTTCAAGCTTTGACATTGACGAGTGCCTGTTTACTCATCATTTTATGCCCATATTATACATAAAAAAAAATGCTAAAAACGGCCAAATATACCAATTTAGACTGCAGATATCGTTGGTTTGTGTTTTTAGGTATTTCAGGTACAAAGGATTGATAACGGAGCGAAAATGGGCATTTTTGGATCGTCTCGACAATATTTGTGCATTTGATCAAGTGAAGACGAAGTCAAAATCAACTCTCAAAGAATATCAAAATGTCAAAAATGGTCCTTGGAAATAATTTTCAGATTTGGCAAAGTTGGTCCCTTAACTTAAAACCAATTCCAATTCTAATCCTAACCTAAACCAAACCTTTTTATCCTAAAACTAAAAACCCAGCTATAAACCCAGCCCAACAAATCACAAGCCCAATCCCACAAAAAAACCCAACCCCGTTTTTATTTAACTAATCCCTTAGTCAAAACCCAGTCAACCCCCTTCCACTCCCTTTCCCGCCATAGCTAAACCCACTCACCCATGTTTCGTGCTCCATGTTCCCCCCAGCCACTCTACTCCAGCCACCCTAATTTCCCCCCATCACAAGATACCTTTCCCTTTTGCAAGTTACCAATGCCATTACCATTTCCACGCTGGAAATCCACCAAGTGACTATTTTGGCGCCAAAAGTAATCCAAGGGATGAGATTGCACAAAGTTGATCGAATGGCTCAGAGGCTCAGAATGAAGCATAAGAAGTACAGAAGATAGAGAAGAAAACCCTAGTTATTCTAGTATAAATAGAATCCTTTGTAAGCCAAAGTGGGCAGTTAGCTTTTAGTTTAGTTTAAGCTGTAATTTAAGTTTGTAGTTTTTAAGTTAATTCTCAGCTATTCAAATGTTCATGTAATCTCTTTTTCAAGTTTAATACAAGTCTATTTTCAGTTAAAGAGCTTGTCCCTTTTTTTTCTCATATTTGCAAAATATCTGATAAGCTTGTATAAGCTATCAATATAGCTCAAGCTTATTAAGCTAATCCATAGCTTTAATAAGTTTTAGTTAACCCTTGTTGCACTTTATAAACTCTTTTCAGTTTCAAAAAAAAAAAAAAAAAAAAAAATGAAAGAAAAAAAAAAGAATAATAAAGTCAACAAAAAGTCAAAATGGTCAAAGAAGCTGGAGCATGGTGAATTGTGGATGGCCATGGGTTAGAGCTTCTTGGGGAGCATTAGGGTTGTTTAGAGAGTAATTTGGGTGTCAAGAATCTTGCCCTGTTTTGAGCAAGAGTTTTTGTAAGTATCATTTTTCATTAAGTTACTATTCAAACTGCTTATTAGCTTATTCTCTGTGCTTATTTGCTTTTTAGTAGCTATTATCTGCTTTATTCTGTCTTTATTTGTTTTTAGTAGATTAACTGTAGTTATAACATCATTAGCTTTAGTTTTCTTAAAAATCTCACAAAAAAAAAGCCAAAAATAGCCTAAATCTAGAATAGCTTATTTAGGTGCTTATTTTCTGTTAAATCTTGCTTTTAGGACTTAATGCAACTTAGTATATGTGTGTCTTTCAAACTTGTAGCTTAAAATAGGACTTAGAAGCTTTAAGCTAAAAAACAGCTTGTTAAAGGGCTGTTTGGTTCAAGCTCTTAAATGGGTCAATTTTGAGGTTACTGTTCATGTACACCCTTGTGAAGTTTGATCTGGCCTAAAATGAGTTAGATTAGTTGTTTGTTAGATTTTTTGAATTGATTTGAATGATTTCATAGTTTGGAGTTTGTTGTTATAAGCTTGAAAGTGAAACTGTCCATTATAGCTTCTTATAAGAGATAAGCTCCTAGGTACTGATTTTTGCTATTTCTTAACTCATTACAATGGGTTAAGTTAAGATTCAAGAGTTGGAATCATTTAACCAAGATTTGAGTGTTGTTGAATAAAAAAAACCAAGTCTGCGCATCAGTAGCCAATTCTCCCATTCAGCCTATGTTTTTCATTTTTCATTTCCTCATTATAAGCACAATTAAGCTGAAACAGATTTTTCTCAGCTGCAAATTCTGCCATTTTTTTTTTCATAATTAGTGCCCAATTCAGACTATGTTTTTCATTTTTTATTTCTTCATTATAAGCTCAATTAAGCTCAAATTTGGTACAATCACTCTTGGGTAGCTTATCTATTTGATCCACATTTTTTAGATTTTTTTTAGCTTTAGATAGCTTTTTCTGATCTGCAAAATCACCTCAGTTTGCCGAATTTTTAATGAATTTTGCCAAGTTCAGCCCATGTTTTTTATTTTTCATTTCCTCATTATAAGCCCTTTTAAGCTGAAATTTGGAACTTAAGTTATTTGCTTGCTTATGCACTTATTCCATATTTTTAAGATTTTTTAGGATAGCTTTTTATCAGCTTTTTCATAGCTGCAAAAAATGCTCAGTAGCCCATTTTTGAGCCTGCATAAGCCTTTTTGCTTAATTGGACTTGCATTGCTTATCTGCTTATTTCTGTGGCTTATTCTGAGTTCATTGATTCATTTGGATTATGCCTAGTCTGCTTTAGCTTATTTCATTTCTTTTTGTAGCATAGATTAGCTTATAGCTTATTAGACTATAGCCTTAGCTTATTTTCTTCTTTTTCATAACTGTTCTATTTACCTTAGCTTATTCTGAGCTTATTGGTAGTTTTCAAAAATAGTTCTAGTTATAAATAGTGCTTATTTACTAGTGCTTATTAGGTTTTTAAAAGAAAAACAAAAAAATAAAATAAATTTACAAAAAAGCAAAACCAGGGTTCGAACCCTGGTCACTCAGCTCACACCACACACACACACCCAACTGCCCTACGGTCTTTTTCAGTTAAGACTTGCACAAATTTTTATTTAACCCTTCTTTGGTGTCTTTTGCTTATTCCACTCTTTTGCTTTATAACTGCTTATTTCAATAAGCAGTTAGCCCAATTTTATTTTCCATAGATTCTAATTATCATTAAGTAGTTTTCTGGAATTTTTCATAATTTTCCCTTTTCATTTTGTATTTTTAATTTATTTTTCTTTTAAATTCAGTTTTTAATTCATATTAAATTAAATAAAAGCCAAAAAGATATAATTCTTTTTTCTAAAATTTTCTTTTATCATTTAGGACTTAAGAAAAATAGATTTGCACACGTAGGGGGTAATTTTTAAAGATTTTAGTTTTTAGGCTCGTTTTTAGAATTCCCGGTTAACGTTTTTAGCGTAACTTGATGTTTGCTTAATTTTCTTTGTATATTTGCTTTTCATATCTCAATTAGAATATTAAAAACACAAAAATCCAAATATCATCCTTCAAGCACTTTAATTCCAAACCTTACACGAAATCCTCGATTCACACCTCGCTGGGACACGACCCGGGTAATCACTTGCCCGGTATCTCATATCGTATTCACGGGTTTTGCAAGTTGGCTTTTTTCCTAAAGGGTTGGCTTGTTGATTCCCGCATATCCGATATATATTTTTATAACGAATCAGTTTTTGGTGCCTCTGCCGGGGAGGTTGTGTTGCGACAATATCGTTAAGTTTTTAACGATTAGTGACTTGAAGATCCTTCCTCGTGAAGTTATCATTTTATTTTGTATATATTTTCTTATGATAACCAAAAATTTTGAAAAATCACAAACACTTTTCCTAAAGTGTTAAAAGAAAAAAAAATCAAAACCCAAAAATATTTTCTTTTATTTTTCTTCTTTATCCTCTTAAACCGTTTAATTCTATCTTCTTATCCCTCTTTAATGTTTAATTCTTATGTCGTCACCGAATATTCCTTATGCAAATTGTGGGGGTCCTCATGACGATTATCAATGTCAACCACGGAATCAAGAACCTAATCCTTGGTATAATACTTTCGGTTTATACAATTTCCAACCCCCACAGTATTCCATCATTCATCCTCATGAAAAATCTATGGGAGAATTACTAGCCGAAGAACGAGCTGCTGAAAGGCATTCCAAATTTCTAACGGCTTCCATTCTCGATGAATATGATGAGGATACTATTCAAATGAAGGAATATTATGAGAATTCGTGAGCTGCAATCACACCCGTCCAGAAAAAGCAGGAAGATAAGAGTATTGCAGAATTGCTAGTAGAAGAGCAAATGGAACGTATAAAAGCCATTTATGCTAGCAATAATGATGAGGAGGATGACGAGGAGAGTGTTATTCCTTTGAGCGATATCATTTCTCAACTCCCTCAGTCTATTGCAATCACATCCATCTTACCGACTATGGACTCCGAGGACTCTCTCATTATGGGGGATGAGCATCTTAGCACTATTCCTGAAAAGGAATCGGACGAATTCATAAAGTCTAGTGTTGAGAACCTTTTCCCAATCCCAAGTGAGTCTGAGGATATATCCGATAGTGAATGTGATTGGTCTTTTTGTGGTGATTATCCTCTTGACACTTTGGAGGATTCTTCCGGGATTTTCTCTAACCCTCTTTTCAATTCCAACGATGATTTTTCCTCTAGTGATGACGAATCACTTTCGGATGAGGACGTTCCAAATGAAATTATCAAAGTCTATTCGAACTCTCTTTTTGAATTTGATGACGAGTACTTTCCCAGTAACGTAAATCCTCTTTTTGATGAAGTGTTAGAGAACGATGAGGTCAAGGACTATATTATTTCTAAACTTGATGATATGACTCAATTCTTAATCCCGAGATTCAAAAGGACATTCTTTCTCCGACATATGTGACATTTCCCTTTGAGGATCGCCATTATATTGACTTCACATATGTCGTTCGAATTTTTCTTCCTTTCTTCACCTATACGGTGACTTGTCCTTTCTTTCTCTCCTTCGGGAGTGAAGATACCATCTTTGACCCCGGCATCTCATTCATAACTTCGATTTAGAGCCGTGGGTATCTCATCGGGGTGGAACTTTCACGTACTTCAAATGCTTTTCCAAACATCTTGAATGAAAGTCCGATGGAGATTTCCTTTTTCCACTTGCTTCCCCATGGACCAATGAATTCGGGGTCGAGTCAAGCTAGTGACTCGGTTAACAAAAATATTAGCACTTCATGGGTGACAACCCATGTTTCTGACTTCTTTCTATTTTCTGACACTAAGTGTGGGGGAATTCCTCTACTGTGCTTTGCTTGTGTTGTTTGCTCTTATTTTCAGGTTTCCCTTAGATCGTGATGATTGATGCGCCTGTTTTCAATCCAGCCGCCCAATATCCGATCTTTTTGCTAACGATTATTTAGGGATATCTTTTAAATCTTTTTTTGTGAAAAAGAGAATTCTTTCACACACTTGGCTATTAGTATTACCTTTTTATGTTCTAAGTGTCGGTATAATAGCCGGTAATTTTAATATTGAGGGCAATATTCAATTCTAAGTGTGTGGGGGGGGGGAATTCTAGCGAATTTGATCACATGTGTACCTTCTAGTGCCCTAGTATCCTCGTTTTGACCAAAATTTTAAATTTTTTTCATTTTTAAATAAGAAATTGCATGAAAAAGAAGTGATTTGCACCCAAAAAAAAAAGTGTTTAGTCTTGATTAGGTTAGAACAAGGGGAATCCCGACTCTTCCAGAGTGTTGATCTGACTGCTTCCTTAACGATTAGACTAAGGTTTTACGATTTGTGCAAATGAAAATGCTAAGCGTAGAGTAGTTGGTTCTCTTTAGAGCTTATACAAGTAATCTATGGGTTTTCCTCCCAGAAGTTCTTAATCTGAATAAATTAGTGTTGTTTTCAAACTTTTGAACGTTAAAATCATTTTGTTACGCAAAACAAATTTTTATACAATTTTGATATAGAGTCCAAGTTCAACTTTTTATTTAAATTTTTGAGAAAGCATATTTTCCTATACATCAAAAAATAAAAAAGTAATAATAAAAAATAATATATATATATATATATATATATATATATATATATATATATATATATATATATATATATATATATATATTATATATATGTAAAAAAATGAAAAAATGAAAAAATAGAATGATATTGCAAAATAAGAAAATGGAATGATATTGCAAAATGCAATAAGTGATAATGTTGCAAAAATAAAGATGTATATATTGTTTATATGAATAAATGTAGGAAACTTGCTTTTTCTTAAATTTAAATCGGAAGTTGAACTAGGATTCGTCAATTTTGTCATAAAGGTTAATCGGTAATTTGGTAGATTGTTGATTTCAAAGACCCCGAAAGCTCCGGTACTATTCTCTGTGAGGTGTCAAAAGCCTGGTCACCTAAAACCAACTGGTTTGGGATGTGCCGAGAAGAAAGCCGTTACATGGAGTGATCTCACCTTTGAGTCTCTAATCTCTAAATGATCGTTGTTGTTTATTTAAGTTTTTAATACTAACTAAGTGGGAATATCCAAAATCTTTGAAATCGAAATTCCGCTGATTCCGGTACTATTCTCTGTGGGGTGTCAAAAGCCTGGTCACCTAAAACCAACTGGTTTGGGATGTGCCGAGAAGAAAGCCGCTACATGAAAAAGGCCCTTTTCGATCCTTAGATTTTTGAGGTTCCCGGTAAATTAGTATTTGACTTAAACAAATAACAACATAATAAAAGTCGATTTTTGCGGTCAAAATTTTGAAAATATGCACACTCACCTAACTTGAATAAATTGTGGGAGTGAAAAGTTAAGTTTCGGCTTACATAGATTATTAGTATAAGTAGTTTTAGCATTTTACAAAAACATTTGCACAATGATTTTAAGCTTAGTTGGGAGTATAAAAAAGAGGATGACGATTACAATTCCCTGGAGACACCCATTTTGTGTGAATCCTGTTCCATGATACCATTTTTGGAAATCAAGCTTTTTATCTATTTTTGTTCTAGTTTAAATTTCTTGCATTGAATAAAAAGTCGAAACGGGGTATGCTTGGTATTCTTTTGATCATTTCATTACTTTATATGATTGGATTGCTAGGGGCTAGCAATTGATAGTGTGGGGGATGATGAGTGCCTGTTTACTCATCATTTTATGCCCATATTATACATAAAAAAATGCTAAAAATGGCCAAATATATCAATTTATAATGCAGATATCCTTGATTTATGTTTTTATGTATTTCAGGTACAAAGGATTGAAAACGGAGCGAAAACGGACATTTTTTGATCGTCTCGACAATATTTGTGCATTTGATCAAGTGAACACGAAGACAAAATCAACTCTCAAAGAATATCAAAATGTCAAAAATGGTACGTGGAAATAATTTTCAGATTTGGCAAAGTTGGTCCCTTAACTTAAAACCAATTCCAATTCTAATCCTAACCTAAACCAAACCCTTTTTATCCTAAAACTAAAAACCCAGCTATAAACCCAGCCCAACAAATCACAAGCCCAATCCCACAAAAAAAACCCAACCCCGTTTTTATTTAACTAATCCCTTAGTCAAAACCCAGTCAACCCCCTTCCTCTCCCTTTCCAGCCATAGCTAAACCCACTCACCCATGTTTCCTGCTCCATGTTCCCCCCAGCCACTCTACTCCAGCCACCCTAATTTCCCCCCATCACAAGATACCTTTCCCTTTTGCAAGTTACCAATGCCATTACCATTTCCATGCTGGAAATCCACCAAGTGACTATTTTGGCGCCAAAAGTAATCCAAGGGCTGAGATTGCACAAAGTTGATCCAATGGCTCAGAGGCTCAGAATGAAGCACAAGAAGTACAGAAGATAGAGAAGAAAACCCTAGTTATTCTAGTATAAATAGAATCCTTTGTAAGCCAAAGTGGGCAGTTAGCTTTTAGTTTAGTTTAAGCTGTAATTTAAGTTTGTAGTTTTTAAGTTAATTCTCAGCTATTCAAATGTTCATGTAATCTCTTTTTCAAGTTTAATACAAGTCTATTTTCAGTTAAAGAGACTGTCCCTTTTTTTTTCTCATATTTGCAAATTCTGTGATAAGCTTGTATAAGCTATCAGTATAGCTCAAGCTTATTAAGCTAATCCATAGCTTTAATAAGTTTTAGTTAACCCTTGTTGCACTTTATAAGCTCTTTTCAGTTTCAAAAAAAAAAGAAGAATAAAGTCAATAAAAAGTCAAAATGGTCAAAGAAGCTGGAGCATGGTGAATTGTGGATGGCCATGGGTTAGAGCTTCTTGGGGAGCATTAGGGTTGTTTAGAGAGTAATTTGGGTGTCAAGAATCTTGCCCTGTTTTGAGCAAGGGTTTTTGTAAGTATCATTTTCATTAAGTTACTATTCAAACTGCTTATTAGCTTATTCTCTGTGCTTATTTGCTTTTTAGTAGCTAATATCTGCTTTATTCTGTCTTTATTTGCTTTTAGTAGATTAAGTGTAGTTATAACATCATTAGCTTTAGTTTTCTTAAAAATCTCACAAAAAAGCCAAAAATAGCCTAAATCTAGAATAGCTTATTTAGGTGCTTATTTTCTGTTAAATCTTGCTTTTAGGACTTAATGCAACTTAGTATATGTGTGTCTTTCAAACTTGTAGCTTAAAATAGGACTTAGAAGCTTTAAGCTCAAAAACAGTTTGTTAAAGGGCTGTTTGGTTCAAGCTCTTAAATGGGTCAATTTTGAGGTTACTGTTAATGTGCACCCTTGTGAAGTTTGATCTGGCAAAAAATGAGTTAGATTAGTTGTTTGTTAGATTTTTAGAATTGATTTGAATGATTTCATAGTTTGGAGTTTGTTGTTATACGCTTGAAAGTGAAACTGTCCATTATAGCTTCTTATAAGAAATAAGCTCCTAGTTTGGAGTTTGTTGTTATACGCTTGAAAGTGAAAATGGAATCATTTAACCAAGATTTGAGTGTTGTTGAATAAAAAAAACCAAGTCTGTGCATCAGTAGCCAATTCTCCCATTCAGCCTATGTTTTTAATTTTTCATTTCCTCATTATAAGCACAATTAAGCTGAAACTTGGTACTGATAATATTGGGTTGCTAGTGCACTTGTTACATATTTTTTAGAATTTTTATATTAGTTTATTAACAGCTTTTTCTCAGCTGCAAATTCTGCATTTTTTTCATAATTAGTGCCCAATTCAGACTATGTTTTTCATTTTTCATTTCTTCATTATATGCCCAATTAAGCTCAAATTTGGTACAATCACTCTTGGGTAGCTTATCTACTTGATCCACATTTTTTAGATTTGTTAATTAGCTTATATAGCTTTTTTTTTATCTGCAAAATCACCTCAGTTTGCTGAATTTTTAATGAATTTTGCCAAACTCAGCCCTTGTTTTTTATTTTTCATTTTTTCATTATAAGCCCTTTTAAGCTAAAATTTGGAACTTAAGTTATTTGCTTGCTTATGCACTTATTCCATATTTTTAATGTTTTTTAGGATAGCTTTTTATCAGCTTTTTCAAAGCTGCAAAAAGGGCTCAGTAGCCCATTTTTTAGCCTGCATCAGCCTTTTTGCTTAATTGGACTTGCATTGCTTATCTGCTTATTTCTGTGGCTTATTCTGAGTTCATTGATTCATTTGGATTATGCCTAGTCTGCTTTAGCTTATTTCATTTCTTTTTGTAGCATAGATTAGCTTATAGCTTATTAGACTATAGCCTTAGCTTATTTTCTTCTTTTTCATAACTGTTCTATTTACCTTAGCTTATTCTGAGCTTATTGGTAGTTTTCAAAACTAGTTCTAGTTATAAATAGTGCTTATTAGGTTTTTAAAAGAAAAACAAAAAAATAAGAGTGAACCCTGGTCACTCAGCTCACACCACACACACACCCCAACTGCCCTACGGTCTTTTTCAGTTAAGACTTGCACAAATTTTTATTTAACCCTTCTTTGGTGTCTTTTGCTTATTTCACTTTTTTGGTTTATAACTGCTTATTTCAATAAGCAGTTAGCCCATTTTTATTTTTCATAGATTCTAATTATCATTAAGTAGTTTTCTGGAATTTTTCATAATTTTCCCTTTTCATTTTGTATTTTTAATTTATTTTTCTTTTAAATTCAGTTTTTAATTCATATTAAATTAAATAAAAGCCAAAAAAATATAATTCTTTTTTCTAAAATTTTCTTTTATCATTTAGGACTTAAGAAAAATAGATTTGCACTCGTAGGGATAATTTTTAAAGATTTTAGTTTTTATGCTCGTTTTTAGAATTCCCGGTTAACGTTTTTAGCATAATTTGATGTTTGCTTAATTTTCTTTGTATATTTGCTTTTCATATCTCAATTAGAATATTAAAAACACAAAAATCCAAATATCATCCATCAAGCACTTTAATTCCAAACCTTACACGAAATCCTCGATTCACACCTCGCTGGGACACGACCCAGGTAATCACTTGCCCGGTATCTCATATCGTATTCATAGGTTTTGCAAGTTGGCATTTTTCCTAAAGGGTTGGCTTGTTGATTCCCGCGTATCACGCATATCCGATATATATTTTTATAACGAATCAGACATCCAAGGGTTTTCAAAAGACTGCTTTTCCTGATTGTGTTGTAAAGCTAGCTCAAAGTCAATGCTTTGTGCTTGACATATTTGAAAATTTTGTTCAAGAGAGAATATTTGACGTTTAAGTTTCTCTTGGATGTCGCTTGAATCTTTTAAAATTCTCTCATTTTCGTGTCTCAACATCGCATTTTTCACTTTTAAGCTTTCAGTCTTAACAATCAACGATTTATTACAAGCAGTTTTTTCAAAATCTTTCAATTTTGCTTCCAAATCAACAATGTTGTTAAGATACGAGTCTTCCCTGTTTTTCCATCTCGTTCTTAATGTTTTGTAATCTATTTGACATGTTGAGACCTTTTTTGTTAATGTTGAAACCTCTGTTGTTAATTTTGCAATTTGGTTTTGAAGGTCAAGCTTTTCTTTTTCCAGTTTTGAAACCTTTTCATTGTTGGAAACTAGTTCTCGAATTTGATGTTGCAAATCTTGTTCTTTCACATATGATTTTTGAAATGCAACTTCAAAACTGTATTCACGATTAGTTTTTGTATCAAAATCATTTATACGTTTTCTAAAATTCTCGAGCTTTTCAGTTAACGACGTATTTTGTGCTTTTAGTTCACAATTAATCTCATTACATCGAGCAACTTCGGTTTGCATATTCTTGATTAATAAAGTCATTGAAGCACATTCTTGATCATGATTCACATTGTCATGTTCAACCGTACCTCCATTAGGATCCATATGTGGAGTCTCAGGAGTAATATTTCTATTGTCTTGATTCACCATATATGTGCCGTTAATGTACTCAGGTTGTCCATGACTTTGTGTCTCATGAGAAAAAACATTATCAAATATATTGGTATCATCAGTTGATTGATGTACCTTAAGCAATGTGTCTGAACAATGTGAAGGTCCGACATCAACAACTACAGTCTTCAAACCATCCTTACAGTTGAGTTTCCCGTCAGCATCCGAATCATTCCCTGGAGTGCTGCTTTCTTTCTGTTGTTCTGATAATGCACTGTTACCCGTGAATACCAAATTATCATTCGATGTCCCTTCATTGTTGACTGTTCTTCTTGTATCTGCATTTTTCTTCCAGTCTCTCGTTCATTCAATTCTCTTTCTCGTTTCTGCATCTCCATTTCTTTGAATTCTCCCTCCTTCAGCATATCTCTCAGATGAAGTGATCTTGCATTAAGCACCATTTCTAGTATGTTCATTAGTTCAACAAGCCGATCTCTAAAAGCTTCAGCATCCATACTAGTGATGTTCTCTTTCCATATCTTGCTTTGTGATTCATAGTCCCAAGAAGTCTTGAACACTCTAAAATCAGTGGTTATAAACCCATTTAACTGTGTCTTGAGCGCTCTAAATCCTACCATGCAATCACTTCCCTGTTCAATTTGCTTCTCTATTTGAACTGTGTTGTGCTGGAGTTCCCTTTGGAAGGTTAGAAGGTCCATTTCAGATCCGAAGAATATTGTAAAGGAGCTCCACGTTGGAAACCCTTTTAACTCATTCGAAATGTGCCAAATAGTTTTCTTTGTAGTGCATTGAAAGCTTTACACTTTTAGGCATCTCTCTCCTTTTTGAACTTGATTCCATTTAATTTCGGTGTGAAATGAAAATGGATCTTGTAGACGATAAATAAGTATTTGTGTTTTTCAAATTAATCTTTGACAATCGTACACGTTTTCCCAATAATAACTAGCACAGTAGTTAAATCCACACGAACCCGAATAATCTCAACCCAAAATAATTATCACTCTCAATTTCTCGAAGCTCAATCAAAACCGTGGTCCAAACATTATACCGAATACAATCTCTAACCAAATTTTAGTCCAACAAATTAAATTATACAACTAAAGGATTTGGACAAAATGAAAACTCTATCAAGAGTTTAAAAGAATTCGTCCCCTTTTTGTTTGATTTAATGGCCGAATAACTGCTTACTAAAGCCCCAAAAATACACAAATCGTCCCCTTGATTGAATTATCAGCCCAAGTACAAACAAAATAATCCAAGCCCACTATCAAACTAACACTAAACGTAAAATTTTGGTATTTAATACCTACTTATCACAACTTAACCTAATCTTTTGATATCCTAAACTAACGCAGTCAAAATAACTCTCCTCTCAACCTACACCAAACTAAACGCAGCCTCCACTTTACTTTCAAATAACAAACAAAATCCGCCCCTTGTTCTATCCATGTAGATCCGAAACACAAACAACACTTAGCTCACATTTAACCACAAGATTCGTCCCTTGTTTGCTCTCTTTGCTCACAACATCAATACCATGGATCTTTTTTGTTTTTAATCGAAGACACAAGCACAAAGACGATGCGGCTTTAAGATCTGTTTAAGTGTCTCACAGGTAGGTGTAGTATGTGTATTTCGATTTCAAACGTTTTTCTTTTATCTCAACGAAACAATGAAGGAATGATAACAATTTTGTTATTGTTTCTTTCTTTTCAATTTCGAATATTTAAAGAGAAGTTTATTCTTCTAAAACAATCTATGATGGGTTGTGTTCACACGGAAGGTGAAGGAATCTGAGATCTATTTATTTTTCTTTTTCTTTGTAGTTAAGATTTAAAAGATAGTTGTTTTGTGAGTTGAAGAGTGATGGTTTTGGACGATGATGGATCTTTGATGTAATCTGTTCACACGAATAAAATCTTTAAAGTTTGGTAACGAGTGAACAAGTAACTGAGATCTTGAGTCCCTTTGATTGTTGTCGATTCTTTTTCGTTTCTTTGCTCGAATGAAAGGGAGGATGAAACGATGGTGTTTTGTTCTTTTCTTGAAGTATTCAGATATTCAAAAGAAGTGTTTTATGCTTCTATAGATCGATGATGGTTTATTTGTTCAAGCTCAGAAAATCTTTAAAGGTTTCTAGAAAAGTTGAACAATAACTGAGATCGTGAGTCCTTTTCTTTTACGTTTTGGGTCTTGTTGGGATGTTTGTTGTTAGACGTGAGGGGGCAAGTAGGGACAGTGGCGGTTTGTGTGTTAAGAGTTGGGCATTAGGGTAGGTTGGATTTGTTTGAAGTTTATTGCTTATGGGTTTGATTCTTGTCTGCACTCGTCTACTTCTTGGTCTTATTCGTAAACTTAGTCCTTGGTCGTAAACTTGGTCCTTGTTCGTAAACACGGTCCTTGTTCGTAAGACTTTGAAAATCCAATAAGATCTTTCAAACTTATCCAAGCTAGAAAGATAACACAAGTCGAAGTATTCCACAAGCTTATCCAAGCTAGGGAAGTACTGAATGCACCTTGATTGTTGAAGAAACTGAAGATTGGAGAAGTTCGTAAACTTCACTCTTACTTGTAAACTTCACTCTTACTCGTAAACTCAGGGTTTTGACCAACCTAATTCGTAAACTAAGGGTTTTGACTTTTTGACCACTTTTCCGATGACTTTTCGTCACCATAAAAATTCCACGCTAAATAAACTCAAAAATAAGCTCGTAAGAAGCTGTTTTAGACCTTAAAAACTAGTTGTTTGGGACCTTAAAAACTACCATTAAATTTACTTTGGGACCTTAACTACGCAGGATAAAATAAGCTGTAAATAAACTACTGTTTTGACTCGAAATAAGTTAAATAATAAGCACGAAACAAAACTGTTTTGACCAAATAAGCATTAAAGTCTAAGCTTTGTTTTTATCAAATAAGCACAAACTAAGTAGAAGGAAGCTGTTTTGGACATAAACTTAACTTTTAAAACTTTTAGACTTTTGGACCAAATAAGCTTGATATAAGCACGAAATAAGCAGAAAATAAGATACGAATAAGCACTAAATAAGCAAAAAAAAAAAAAAAAAAAAAAAAAAAAAAAAAAAAAAAAAACGAGACTTTAAAAACACAAAAACTTCCAAATCATCTTCTAGCTCTGATACCAATTGTTGGGATCCCTTCTAATATCATTTCACACATATGAGTTATGTTTAAAGAGAAGAAGATAATATGTTTTAGAGAGAGAGAACTAGAGAGGAAATAAGAGAGAATTTCTCATTCCATTTCAACCAACAACCTCTCAAATGAGAGGATACATGCTTATATAGTCATTACATAAGGAAGTTTAAAGAAGTGTGTTGTTGTTACATCTCTTACTTATTTGAAATTAACGTAAATACTATGACTAAACTAGACGGCACACTTCTACTAACACGTAGACTATATTTTTATGATTCTAACGATCTATTACATGACCATATTACAAGACTCATTGACTCGATAATGATCGTCACTTTAAGGGTTCCCAACATAGGGTTTCGATAATTTTGGGAGTTTTTTACAATTACTTTGTTTTTTTCAATTAACTTGTGTTAATTGATAGATATGTCTTTTAATTTCTTAGATCTAAAAGATTTTTTGAAAACGCCTAATTTTTGAAAAAATTAGGGTTTGGGTAATTTGGGGCTTTTTATAATAAAAGGTTCCTGTAATCGATTAAGTGTGTTTAATCGATAGATCTGGTGTTATTGGTTCGATTGGAGGTGGTTCTGGTTACTTTCCCTAATTTTGAGAAATTAGGATTTGGAGTTTCTTTGTTCTTGGATCTAGGAATTGGCTGTGAATCTGCTATATCCCTTGACTAATTGAATCAAGGGTGTAGCAGGTCTGGTATTCCGCTACTGTTACTTTTGCGTGCGCTATAACACCTCTCACACTCTATCTTTTTAAATTATGTCTTTATTTTCTTTCTTAGATTGCTGGAGGATAGGATTGGGTTTATTGGAAGTTGAGGTTGTTGGTTGTTAAGGTTGTGTGTTATCTGTGCTATCTGTTTTTATTTATTATTTTTGTTGTGTTTGTGTGCACCCTTGACCTACCACATTAGTGGCAAGGAAAGCCTATGAACTATTTTCTCTTCCTTTTTGAGTGTTTGATTGTTTCTTGTATTGTGTTTCATCATGTCTGTTCATAATTCACCTCATAATAATCCACCTGCTTCTGTTCATGCTTCTGATGAAGAAGATGATGTTATTGAACCTGTTACATTAATAAGTAAACTGGATTTAAGTCACCCTTTGCATTTACACCATTTGATTTTGCCACCTTAACTGTGATTTCTGTTAAACTTAAAGGAACATAAAATTATAATGTTTGGTCTTGTGCAATGTTTTTGGCTTAGAAGGCAAAAATAAAACTGGTTTCATTGATGGTACTTACACAAGATCTAATACTGATGATGTGTTGCCTAGACAATGGGATAGGGTAAATGTTGTTGTTTTAGGATGGATCCTTAACTTTATCTCTGAAGAGCTTTTCCTAGGCCAAAGTTTTTCTAAAAGGGCTTCAGATGTCTGGGATGAGCTTAAAGAAACATTTGATAGAGTTGATGGTTCTATGACTTTTAATCTGCATCATAAAATTAATTCTCTGACTTAGAATGGAACCACTTTAGCTGAATACTTTAATAAGCTGAGTACCTTATGGAAACAATTTGATGATTTAATTCAATTATCTAGGTGTACTTGTCATCCTTCTGGTGATTTTAAAAAGCATAATCAACTTATGCAATTCTTAATGGGTTTGGATGATACTTATATGCAAATAAGAAGTAATATCTTATCTAGAGATCCTTTACCTAATGTTAAGGGTGCTTATGCTATCATTAGTAGTGAGGAGTCACATAGGAAAGTGGTTTCTAGTAGTACAAGTAGAAGTCATAATTCTGCTTTTGCTACTAAAGTTGTTAATCAATCTAATAACCAGTCTAATAATCCAACTGCCAATTTTAATAAAGTGACTGATAATAGAAAGAATTTTGGTTCTGGTCCTGTTATTGTTTGTGAAAACTGTGATTTTAATGGACATACTCAAGAAAGATGTTTTAAATTGATTGGATATCCTCCTAATTTTGTAAAAAAGGGTAACAGTAACAGATTTCAAAACAATAACAAGAAGTTTTCTAATAACAATTCTGTTGGAAATAATGTTGGGTCCAGTTCATCTTCTGGTTTTACAGATGAACAACTTAATACTCTCAATGGAAACAATGTGCAAGCCAATATGGCAGGTACATATTATAACAATAGCAGAGTTTTTAATCAAAATTTTCACAAATTGTTTTGCTCAAATAGTAATTTGCAATCTAAAATTACTTCTAATGGTAAATTTGTTGACTCTGGTGCTGATCAGCATATGACATACAGTGATAAAGATTTAATTAATGTCTTTGATATTTCCCATCTTAGAATAAAGGTTGGCCATCCTAATGGGACTGAAGCCTTTATTTCTAAAATTGGAAATCTCAAGTTAACTGAATCTTTAATTATGTATGATGTGTTGGTTATACCTGAGTATTGTGTTACTTTGATTTCTGTTCATAAACTTGCTAAGGATAATAAAATCTTGGTTGCCTTTGATGAGAATAAACGATATTTTTTGAATTAGGATTTGAAACTAGGAAATGTTCTGGGGATTGGTAATCAATGTGGTAGTTTGTATTATTTCAATACTGGAGGTATTTCATTTAAGTGTGATAACTCTGACTTTAAAACTTGTCTTTCTCAATATGACTAGCACTGCAGGCATGGTCACCCTGGAGACCCTGTTCTAAATGTTTTAAAAAATGATTTACAATTTGATTCTAAGGATAAATACATGGTTTGTGAAATCTGTCAAAGGGCTAAACAAACTAGAGAACCTTTTCCTTTAAGTGATCATACTACTTCTCTTTTTGGAGATCTTGTGCATTTAGATCTTTGGGGACCTTATAAGGTTGCTAGTAGAGAAGGTTACAAATATTTTTTGACTATTGTGGATGATTTCACAAGAGCTGTTTAGGTATATCTTATCAAAACTAAAGATGAAGTTGTTCATTATATCACTGTTTTCTATAATCTGATTGAGACTCAGTTTAAAAAGAAAATTAAAAGTTTTAGAAGTGATAATGGAACTGAATTTGTAAATCAAACATTAACTAAGTTTTGTAATGAAAAGGGGATTACCCCATCAGATCTCTTGTGCATATACTCCACAACAAAATGGGATTGCTGAAAGGAAACATATGCATCTTTTGAATGTGGCTAGATCTCTTCTGTTTCAGGGGGAATTCCTCTTAAGTTTTGGACTGAATGTATTCTTACTACCACTTTTCTTATTAACAGATTGCCTTCTTCTGTGCTAAATGGGAAATCTCCTTATGAAAGGATATATAATAAAAGGGCTGCTCTCTCTGATTTAAGAATGTTTGGTTGTTTTTGTTTTGTTGCTATTGTTAATAATAATGACAAGCTTAGTAGTAGATCTGAGAAATGTGTGATGATGGGGTATTCTAATTCTAAAAAGGGATATAGGTTATATAGTCTTGATATGCATCAGTTCATTTTCTCAAGAGATGTAAAAAAATTTGAGTCTGTTTTTCCTTTCAAGGATTCTATTGATAAGAACACAAATGATTCTGAAAATGTTTTTCAAGATTTAAACCATCGAAACTTTTTTGATATTGAAAGTTGAAAACCCTGAGCTACCCAATGATGAAAAGAGAGTAGACCCTAATCTGAATAGTGACAGAATGTCACCAAGTGAAAGCAACTGCTCTCCTTTATCTGGTAGAGCTCTTGACACTAGTATAAGTGATTCTTCTGATGGTAAACCAGAAGATGATATCCAAAACAGTGACAGTTCTTTTGCTGATAAGGATGAGATGGTTGCTACACTTGAAGAAAATATTAATTCTGAGGGTAATTTGAATCAAAATTAAAATTCTCCAGTTCAAGAAGCTGTACCTTTGAGAAGGTCTTCTAGGCCTTCTATTTTTCCTCAAAATTATAATGATTTTTTTGTTGAGTCTAAAGTTAAGTATGGTATTGAAAAGGTTGTTAACTATTCCAAACTTAACACTAGAAATTATTGTTTTACTGTGAGACTTAACAAAAATCATGAACCAAAAAATTATTTTTGAAGCCTCTAAATCTATTCATTGGACTGATGCTATGAATAATAAAATTGAAGCCTTATATAGAAATAACACCATTGAGATTACTGTTTTACCTCATGATAGGAAAGCTATAGGAAGTAAATGGGTGTTTAAGATTAAGTATAAGTCTGATGGAGAAATAGATAGATACAAGGCTAGAGTTGTTGCCAAGGGCTTTAATAAAAAGAGGGTGTTGATTATGAGGAGACTTTCTACCTTGTTGTTAAGATGGTCATTGTTAGATGCTTACTTAACATTGATGTTCAAAATGATTGGCCTATTTTCCAATTAGATGTTAATAATGCATTTTTATATAGTGATCTTAATGAAATTGTATACATGAAATTACCTGAAGGATTCTTTCCTGATGGTGATAACAGAGTATGCAGACTTAAAAAGTCTTTATATTGTTCGAAACAAGCCCCTAGACAATGGAATGCTAAACTCACCTCTGGTATTATTGAAAATGGATTTAGTCAAAGTAAAAGTGATTACTCTTTATATACTAAATCTGATAATGGTGTGTTTATTGAATTGTTTGTTTATGTGCATGATATAATCATTACTGGGAACAATATTTCTGAAATTGAAAATTTCAAAAGTTTTCTTAAAACAAAGTTTCTGATTAAAGATTTGGGAAAACTGCAATATTTTCTTGGTATCGAAGTTATTTATACAGATAAAGGAATTTTTTTAAACCAAATAAAATATTGTTTGGATTTGTTAAGTGAATTTGGTATGCTTGGCTGTAAGCCTGCTAAGACTCATTTGGAGTGTAAACTTGTTATTACCAACCAGGCTACTAATGATAATCCTTTACTTGATAACATTACTGATTATCACAAGCTTATAGGAAATCTAATTTACTTAACCAATACTAGGCCTGACATTTCTTATGTTGTACATTGCTTAAGTCAGTTTATGCACTCTCCTCTCAAGTCTCATCTCATAATTGCCTTCAAGATTCTTAGATATCCGAAAGGGGCTCCAGGTTTGGGTATTCATATTACTAAGAATTCCGGTATGTCTCTTCTTGCTTATTCTGATGCTAATTGGGCTAAATGTGTTGTGACTAGGAGATCTGTCACTGGCTATTGTGTTTTCTTATGTGGGTCCTTAGTCTTCTTGAAAAGTAAAAAACAATCTACTCTCTCTAAAAGTTCAACTGAAATAGAGTATGGAGCTCTTGCTTCAGTCACCAATGAAGTAATTTGGATTTTGAAAATCTTAAACGATCTTAAAATAGAAAGTCGCTTACTTGTATCTCTTCACTGTGATAACAATTCTGCTATTAAGATAGTAGCTAACCCAGTTTTTCATGAAAGAACCAAACACCTTTAGACTGATTTACACTTTGTTAGGGAAAAAATTTTAAGTGGTGTGGTTAAAACAGTTAAAGTAGATTCTGCAAATCAAATTGCAGATATCTTAACTATAGGGTTGGATGCATTGCAACACAATTTTATGGTAAAAAAGCTTAACATGTTTGATGTTTACCAAAAATCAGATTAAGGGGGGATGTTGAGAAATAAGGACCTAATCTGCTATCTGGTTTAACCTTAGGGACTTATTGTGGTTGTTTTATCTTTCAGTTAAGGTCCTTTGGATGTGTTTTAAGTTAAGCTGCTAGAAGTGTTGATAAGTTGGAAGATATGAGGCAATTGAAATAATGAAGAAACACGGAAGGGGCTTTATTCAAATATTCCAAGGACTAGAAGCTACAATTTGTCTACTCTTATAGCTGAGACTATATAAGCTGATAACTCAGCTTTGTCCTTCATTATGTGATACGATTTTCTCTCTCTCACAAGAATACTCTCTCCACAAACCCTAAATCTGTATTATTGACCATCTTGATCATATTCACTTTGTTACCTTGTTTCTGTATTGATTACTTGATTGAGATCAAGTATTGTTTTCAGTCTTAGTTGTATCTGTTTGAGAGCAGTTTTGTATTGATTCTTGTTTATATCAAATCAAGAAGATTTAGTGAGGACCGGGAAGGGTCCCGGCCCCCTAGGCCTAAGCTCGTTAGTGTATTTTTTCGCGATGTCATGTGTTAATTTTGTTTTTTTTTTCATCTCGGCCCTCCTATCTAATGTTTTTCTGGAAAAAATTTTGTTTCGGCCCTCGCACAAAAAAAATTGCTAGCTCTGCCACTGTAGGCGGCCTAGCCGATTTTCCTTTGGATGTTTCCGGACTTATCCTTGGATATCCCAAGATGTTTACCCGGTGAGGTTTGAACCCTGGGCTTTTCTGAGACCTTAAGGACGCCCCCACTATGCCACGTTAGAGATGGTTTAACACTTTATCCAAAACCAAGTCTTCCATATACGGAAAAACAAAAAAGGGTTCAAATTCAACTATCTTTACTCAAATATCTACTAAACGTTTTCCTTAAGAGCCTGAGAAATCGAATGTATAAGATTAGAAATTCTATGATTGTACGCACTATATTTATATCATAAACAACCTTAAAAAACAATCTCTAAGCGTTTAACAGCATATTGAAATCACTTACGACTTTAAATGTTATCACCAACATGTTAATGAAGAATTTCATTAGACACCTTGTAGTCGTTACATAATATTAAACCGATATTTCACATCAATCGTCAATGAGTTTGAAATTACACAAAGCTAGGTCGTATCCCATCCGGTGGTTTTGTACGTAAAAGACCCAATAACCATAACCATATATATGTAAGTTTGAAGTGTAAATTAATATGCAAGAACACGATAATAGATTCCATAACATCAACATTGAACATGTAAATTATGAAGTGAACATATATGCACGTAAAGTAGAATATCAAGAGATCAATACGAATGAAATGAACTTTATAGACTACTACATAAATTTTAGAAGTTGGAGTCAGCCAAAAATCGTGTGTTGCTTGGTAAATGGAAATGGCGTTTTCTTATGGAAAAGGATGCTCTTTGCCATCTCAACGCATATGGAGACCTAAAGTGAGGTCTCAAATTACGGCCTTAATTTTTTAGCCTGATTCTTGTCCTCATAGTTTCAGACTTTTAATTTCCACAAATTTTGCAACTCTTTAGCAATTGTAAACTGAAACATTTTTATTGGTAACATATTTTTACGGTACCTAAACTGTAAAATGTTTTAGCTGCAGTGGTTTAAATTTTGTATTCTAGATGTTTTTATAGTCCCCAGCATCTCGCTAGTTATTTTAATATAAATTTCTTTGCCGTTCAAAAAAAATCCATCAAAATCAAACCTCAAGTCATCTCCAAGCTGTCCCTTCACATTTTTCGGTCATCACATGTAGCCACCTTGTTCGGTCATCATATCTGACCACATTACACCTTGGCTCAAAGATTTGAGACCTGAAGTTTGCATATCCGAAAGCCTCAAAGGGACTTGATATTGTAGTGATCCAATTGGCCCATTATTACATAAGTGCTATTAAAACTTTAAAAACATCAATTAAAAAAAGAATTTCAGCCCTCTTGCTACCATTATATCACAAAATATATGTTATTCTTTTCGACAATCCTACTATTTGATCACGGTGGATAAGTTCATGAGCCAGTTGTCACATTACTCGAACGAAGTGAAGCGTGCTTTTGGGCATGACTCACTGCAGGCGGTAAAAAATGTGTCACACGATTCAAGTTTTGGCGAGTTAGGCAACTCACGCCTTTTAGCTTTTGGCCACCGTGTTTTATCTTTTTCTTACTTATGTTACATCTCATGTTAGAAGCAGATAAATAGACATAATTACTATGCATTTCTTCCATTTTCAGTGTTTAATTACACATTAATCAAGGGGCAATACAAGACATATGGAGTAGCGTTATCATTCGAATGCAGTTTGTAACAAGTCAACATGTACTCTACTTGGTGCATCAACTGTCATGCGCATTTTTAAAGCTTTAAATATGTCAGATCAACAACATATAATACTTAACGAGATGGGCTACGCGCCGCCGCGTTGCGGCGGGGCATTGTTTCATGGCGTTGATTATTGCACGGTATTTTTTTTTTATGAAAGTGGGTCCAACGGTTGTAATTGCTTTTTACACTTTAGCTTAAGGAGCAACGGGTCAAACAGGTTAAAACTCGCCAAAGTGTATTCTTCGCATAAGAGCTGAATAAAATGATTTGCATATTGTTTGTTTGCAATTGAATAGGCTCAATGGTTTACACAGAATAATTGGTAACTTAAAAAGACCCTACGCACCTGGTTGCAACCAAGTTATTCTCTCGTCACCTCTCACAAACTCTGTCAAGCCCTCCTACTGAATTAGATGCCTTGACAATCTTCTTTGGTGCAGCAGATGCAACTTGCAAAAGTATATACTTCAGTAAGCTTGACCATAAAACATACCTCAAAAAGGACTTTTTTTCACTCAGCCTCTACCACCAACAAATTTGTGTAATGCACCGATGAGCTTAACGGTAGCATTTCTAGTAGCAGCAACACTTGATCCAAGAAAAACGACCATTCCTTCCAGAAAATTGTGTAACCTTATGCCTGCATAAAATAAGATAAAAAGGTTACCACTAAGATGGGAATATACAAAGAAAATTTTCTTGAAGAGTTCAAATTTACAGTTAGATAAATAAGAACCACATATCATATGTAAGTTTTATCTGAAAGGAAGGGATAATATTTACCTTCTGTTGTGATAATTTCAGTAAATAAAACTTGACGACTATAGTTTTTCATGATATCTTTGGCCCCTTCATCTCTATGTTTCTGTAATTGTACACATAAGGTTATGTATGCACACAGTATCCAATAACAGCTCAAGAGTATAAGATTTAGTTGGATAACAAAACGTAAACTATTTGTTTTTCGAGTCAAACGTAAATTATTTCGGTAGTTAATAAAAAATTATTGGCTAAAAAAATGATGTGTAGAAAGTTGTGTTCTTGACATAATGCAAATATGGTTCAGGGTATATTTGCATTTTAGAAAGTACCGTCTCACCCAAAGATTTCCTTATAGAAATCCAACGGAAGTTATAGCGCTATGGGTCAAATCAAAGAAAGATATGCTTAGCACAATGCCTGCAGCAAACTCCTGCACCAGAAGCATTGATATCTTTGACAATGCTGTTAAAGATTAAATAGTTTTTTTCGAATATATATATATATATATATATATATATATATATATATATATATATATATATATCTTGCGAGAACCATCTTATCTGCGAGAACTGACAGAACCATCAAAAACATACATGCACGTCTTTTAAAATAAAATAAAAATACATGCAAATCATCAATAATCGTAAGAATCCACCTATGTTCTTCAATATCATCATGAACTCATCATCTTTTTTTACAAAAACCTTACACACGGCCGCAATATTGTCATTGCACGCCTTATAAGAACATACATGCACACCTTCAAAGAAAAATTTTGTATTTCCAATTTCTTATCAAATTCTTTACAAAACATATATGTTGTTTTTATAACATATGTGCAAAAATACAATTATTGAAGGCGTGCATGTATGTTTTTTGTGGTTCTGTCAGTTCTCGCAGATAAGATGGTTCTCGCAAGAAAGCCTCACTATATATATATATATATATATAAAGTTTGGAGCTTTAGTCAAAATCATAAGAAGAGCACATGTTGACCATGCAGGATCAGTAAAAGAATTTAGAAGCAAACACAGTTGAAAAGTTGGATCTCTAAATAAAGAAATATGAGCTGACACAGGAACATGGCGACAAACATACCCAGTATTCTCTGGTGTTCGCACATTCCTGATCTTGTACAGGCTCAGACGTGTACGTATATAATCGACATCCGCAGCGCGTTTTGGCTGCAACCACAATTCCAGTTGCCTCGCCAAGGAACGCGCGTCGAAAAAATGTAACCGTACAAACGTATCATCATCGCCTGAGTGACATGGCTGCAACCCAAAAGTAACATTTAAGGGCGAAAAAAGTTACAGCGTCTGCCGTCGTCAGGACGTGTCCATTCGAGTGACACCGATTAGTAATCATAAGAAGCGAATACACTCGCGGTGGCTGCAAACCTAATAATTTGCCCTGCGAACACACAAAGATCCACTACTATAACCGGGCATATAAATTCATCAATGCCTATTATAACCAATAGACATCGCGCTAACTAAGAACTCGCCAGATGCAAAAGTACGTTACACAAACCTGTATGATACCAAACGTGTAACTCAGCAAGCATGGTGAAAAATAGCAACATAAACAAACATAAACGTACCAAGTAACGAAGCATTCGACGACACGGTTGTTCTAATCCAGTACCACAAACCCCCAAAAGAAGCAATATTTTTGGGGCAGGCCAACGCACGTGGACCAGGCTAACGCAAATTGGAAGACACAAATTTGATGTGAAGGATATGGCAAAGTTATTGATGGTGTATAATATCAGGCTTCAGATAAAACAGACCTGCAAAACATGTTTCATCTGGTATAGTTAGTACTTATGTCTGTAACAATGCACCGGAACAAAACCGGAAAATATCTAAGAGACATTTTAACTAAAACATGATGGGAAACATACCTGATATTCTTTCACGTTCACATATTTTTGATCTTCTTGAGGCTCAGATATGTACATATATAATCGACATTAAACGCATCCCATGGCTGCAACCACAACTACAGTTACCCCACCAAGGAACGCGCATCGAAAAAATGTAAGTGTACAAAGTTATCATCATAGCCTCAATAATATTGCCGGAAATTACTAATGAAGAAGCAAATTTCAGAGACCCGCTTCGTCAGGCATCATTTAGCCCATTATCTTCGACAATCACCACATATATTATACAGCAACAATAAGTTTCGTTTACAGTGACATGAGATTTGCATATCGAAACTCCCGTTTAAGATCTACGGTCAGAAAATCTGAGACGGTGGCTGCAAAACAAAGGTGGTTGCTTAGTCACCATTTATACTATGCCTTCCGGTCTTTGCGCTGCCACTCCGTTCAGATTTTCAAAGACCCATTTCGTTACGGGCAAATTATAACAATCATCAATATAATGCAGCAGCAGGCTGTAATTTTTCGTCAACCCATTTTGTCTGCACCGCTTAAAGGTCACAAATCCACCACATCAACCATCCCTACGACGATAAAACACACAGACAAACGAGTTATAATTTTGCCACGGCCCTTCCACAAAACACTTAAAACATAGTAAACCATATCGATTGGAAAAAATCAGACCTTTAATAATTGTAAAAAAATTAAAACTTTATCTTTTCCAATACAAACCTCAAGAATAACACATATTAAAGGATAAACAATGGTCAGCAGGAAATGACACCAAAGACGTCCAAAAATCTAAACTTCAACACCAAACAGCAAAAGAAAACCGAAAAAAAAAAGTACATCACACATATACAACAAAACACAACAAACATCTGAAAAGAAAACGACACAAAGAGATAGAAACATACCACAGGCGAGTGAATCGCACGGGGAACGCAAGAAAAACGGATTCAAATCGCCAGAGATAAGCATGGAAAGATTGCTTCTTAACTATACTCTAAATGGGTATACTAAAAACAGTAACAAATATAGATATAAAATTCATGTCTGTACAAAATTTAGCAAATATTCAAAATGGGTATACTAAAAATAGAGAAAGAAATCTTATGAAGAACTTTTTCTAAAGCAATATAAACAATAATGATAACAGCGCCGAAGATAAGCATCGAACCATTTGACGGCGTGTGGTAGCAGAAACCCCCAACAGAATATGTACCGCCGATAATCTTCTTCATCTCCCTGCTTCCGATAAGAATGAAAGAGACAGAGAGGCGGTGAAAGAGTGCTGGTGAATTCTAGAGTATGGATTTATCAGATCGTTAATATCAAACCAAAAAAAAATGTTGGGCCTGGATAGCAGCAGTGGGCTGGGCTTGCAAGTTAAAGATGACGCAAAGATTACGTCAAAGTCAACGGCACAGTCAACCGACGCTCTATAATATATATATAGTAATTTAAAAAAAAGTTGTTAAAAAAAACTGTCATAATATTTTTAAAAAATTTTGACATTTTTTTTGAACTTTTTTGAATACTTTTTAATAGATTTTTTTTTTTTTTTAATTTCTTGACAAAAAAGATTTTTAAAAAATATTTGTTAAATTTCTGTCAAAAAATTTAGCCAGATTTTTTTTTAAAACTTTTATTAATATTTTTCGCAGAATATATATGTATATATATTTTTGACATATTTTTTTTTTTAAATTTTTTTGACAAAAAAAGTTGACATTTATATAAAAAATTTTGGAAATTAAAAAAAAATTAAAAAAAAAAAAAAAAAAAAAAAATCCGTCAAAATTTTTTATAAAATTAAAAAAAAAAAATCCTGTAAAAAAAAACATGCCAAGAAATCTAACAAAAATCTAGTAAATAATTTTTTTGTCAAAATTTTTTATAAAAAGAACTCCGTCAAAAAGTATTCAAAAAATCTTAAGAACTTAAAAAAAAAAAAAAAAAAAAAAAAAAAAAAAAAAAAAAAAAAAAAAAAATCTGCCAAAAAGGTTTTAAAACTTCTGTCAAAAAAAAAAAATTTAAAATTCGGACAAAAAAAAATTTGAAAAAAAAAGGAAAAAAACACAAGGACTAAATCTGTGATACGAGACAAACCACAGGGATCACACGCTTAAAGATACGAGGGTATTAATGTCATTTCAACCATCCTTGACGGTCAAACTAACAGAAAAAGTGGTCAAGGGATCAAACCCAATACGGGTCAAAACTACAGGGAGAGGACCCGTTAAATTTTTTTGCGAGGGACCATTTTCGTTAAACCCGACAAACCACAGGGACGATTTATGAAATTAACTATTTTAAAGTTTTAACTCTAAATAGTAAACATAAAATTTACCGGGGACCATTTGTCTCTCCACAAAATTAAAATCGAAATGGCACAAATTTGACCAAAAAGCCAACGACTTCAACTTCAATATTTAATACAAGGTAGCCAAAGTTTCGTAAATAATATATTGACACAATAAATTACAGGACATCTCTTTGGACTTTTTGCCACCATGATATCACCACACACGTGCATTTATTTATTTCACTGCCTCCTTTAGACCAAAACCTCACATTTTACTTTCATTTACTTGTAATGAGGATTTAATAAAATGCCTAAGGTCAAAAGAAATTTTAATGTAAAGTAAATACACTATATGAATAATTTAGAAAAACTTCAGTGGTGTATAGTGACATAATCTCCTAAAATTTCTTCCTTGTTCATCTGCCTAATCACAAAAAAAATTTGATATTTGGAATGAGCTATTTATCATCCTTATCTCAACTCTTTATCTATCCAAATGTTGAAAGATATTAAGAACAAAGCTTGAGAGGATAAATCATTTCCCTATTTATATACCTATATATGTATCTCTTCACTTGTCTAGTTTTGTTGAAGATAGTTCTTTTTGAACGAGACAAAGTACTATTTTTATCCATCTTTTAGAGTTTTGAACGAGTCAAACTACTATTTTTCTAATACCTCAAATGGGACAAAACTATACCATACTATATACAAAAGAGTTTAATGATGTATACGTAATAACAGAAAACTACGTTGATATTGTGTGTAAATGAACACACATATCATTATTAAGAATAGATAACTAAAGTTATCTTAGCCAAACAGTATGTGAGTGGCTCAACAAAAGTTTGCTGAAGATATTTGTGATATATGTAATGTAGGTCGTAAAAATTTGTCGCTAAACTTCTTTTATTAGAAATAGATTAAAAAAAAGAAAGAAAGAAAGAAAAGAAAATATTTGATCATCCTTGAAGCCATAATAAGTACTTTTGAACACGCACTTGCAAACACCTATTGGAAGCCAAAAGGATCATGAGCAAGTGAACAACATGTGGAATCTATAAAAAGAACCTTACTGTAAAAAAAATGAAAGACTGGATAGTATTAACAAACGAGGCACCAATGAGAGGCAAAAAAAAAGAAAAGAACTGTATAGAACAAGAAGCAAAAGAAAAGAAGTAAAGAAAGAAACCAAAAACAAAGACCAAAACCACTAAAACTACCCACTATCAAACAAAGCTCTTTCTTAGAAATCCGGCAACTCCAATTCAAAGGTATATGCTTGCATCTAGCATAGATCCAAAGCTTTGATAACCTCCGAATGAAAGGAAAAATATCTTCATTTTTTGCATCGTTCAAAGTGTTGGAAGTTGGTGAGCCCAGAAGAGGGTGAAAATAATCATTGACCTAACTACGTACTAATGAATAATTACCGGATATCGCTTAAAATCGTGTTATCACTTTCCAAAGTAAACTATTCGACCATATTGCTTGGGTATCACGAATATCTACTTGGGATAAGACCAAATGTTTGTTATTGAATTAGGCACAAATCAATAACCCTTACGCATCCAAGTGTTTATGTTTTATGTATATTCCCTTTCATGCATGATTTGATCTTCCTATTTATAAGAGAATACTCATAACTAGTCAAATGAAATTATGAGGATTAATTGGCCCATTAATCGCCTCATAATTATCCCCATTATAGCTAATAGTGGTTATATGACCAATTAAACGTGGTCATAAATGCAATTTTAACTGCCACTTGAATAGGTCAGAGTAGTTACATACTCATTCCAGCAGTACTAACTTAGTACTAACAGTAGCAACTCTGCTCCAGCAGTACTAACTTAGTACTAGCAGTAGTAACTCTGTAAAGGATTGAACCTTCTGATGAGTTACTTCCAACCACTATCAGAGTCAGGGTAATCAGGGACTTAATGGGTGTACACTCCGTACCTCCAAACCCATTTTCAAGTATGATCATATCCCCCAATTGAACTAAATTTCCAACAATCCTCCCCAATTTAGTACAATTCATTTTGCATGAAAATTAAACATTAAACAAAACAAGTGCATAAACGAAAATATCCTAAGGATTGAATTTCCATCTTAGTACATTACACGTTCAAATATTTGAGAATCAGGGTGTTCTAAGAATTGAACCCTTCAACCCATTTGAATACCTGAAGATAAAATACACACAAGTTTTCAAAAACTTAAACGCTCTTGACACTAAATAAGCCATGTGTCCATATCCAATTCACAAATGTTGTAAGAGTCAAAAGTCCAAAGCTCCCTGAAGCGGCAAAACTTCAACATTCACAAAGGTGGTTCCTCTTTATTCATGCTCCTGCTTAGCACTTTTTCAAAGAAATTAACCATTAAGAAGTAAAGACTTCATCCTCCTTTCCAGCAGGTTTCGAGCACAACCTTGGGATGATTGTAAAACATGTGCTCTAGTCCGCTGAATGTTCAGCTTTCCACATTGAACTCAACTCCCAAGTTTCCTCAGGAGGGAGTTGGGTGTCTTAGCATTCAGTGACTAAGTTGGACCTTAAACCCATCCTTTTAGCAGACTTTACGACCAAGTCTCTAGCTAAACCATTCGTCAAGTGATCAGCTAAATTTTGTTGAGATTTAACAAACTCTATAGATATAACCCCATTCATGATAAGCTCACGAATCATGCTATGCCTGACACCTAAGTGTCTAGACTTCCCATTGTACATCTGGCTATAAGCCTTTGCCAATGTAGCTGCACTATCACAACGGATAGAAATAGGTGCTATATGTTTAGGCCACAATGGAATCTCAAGAAGCAAGTTTTTCAACCATTCAACCTCTTTACCAGCAGCTGCTAAAGACACAAATTCAGATTCCATTGTTGAACTAGTGATGCAAGTTTGCTTATTGGTTGCCCAAGAAATTGCACCTCCACCAAGTAGGAATACCCAGCCACTGGTAGACGAATTGTCTTCAGTGTTACTGATCCAACTTGCATCAGTGTATCCTTCTAATACTGAAGGATAACCAGTATATGAGAGACTATAATCCATAGTTCTCTTTAAATACTTCAGTACCCTCTGAATTGCTTACCAGTGCTGAGCACTAGGATTACTAGTATACCTGCTCAGTTTTTCTACTGCAAATGCAATATCAGGTCTTGTACAAGTCATGGCATACATTAGGCAGCCAATCACCCTAGAATACATAAGTTGAGATACAACCTTGCCAGTATTAGGCATCAGCTTCTCAGTTGTATCCATAGGTGTACTCACTGGAGTACAATCAGAGTGGTTGAATTTCCTCAGTACCTTCTCAATATAATGAGACTGAATGATAGAAATTCCCTTACTCTCATGTTTGATCCTTATACCAAGGATAACATCAGCCTCCCCCATGTCCTTCATGGAGAACCTTGATTACAAAAATTCTTTTGTCATGTCAACCTGATTTTGGTCAGTGCCAAAGATCAGCATGTCATTAACATATAGACAAATGATGACTCCTTTACCAGATTCAACAAATTTGCTATATACCCATTTTTCAGACTGATTAAGTAAATAACCACTAGACAAAACCACTTAATCAAATTTTTGATGCCATTGCTTAGGTGCCTGTTTTAGTCCACAGAGAGACTTAATCAGTTTACATACCTTGTTTTCATTGCCAGGCATGATGAAGCCCTGAGGTTGGTTCATATAAACCTCCTCATCCAATTCTCGTTTAAATCTGAAAACGTAGGTTTAAAACGTGTAAAACGTAAAATGAACGAAGTTTACGTAAAAATGAGAAAAGTAAAATGTAACTTTTATAATATGATTATTATGAACCTAAAAGGTTTGTAATGTCTAGATTGGGCCTAGTCTAGTGTCGGTTGATGTTAAATGCTCGTTAAACCTAAAACCATAAGTGTTTAAAAAATCAAGGAATGATTTTATGGTCAAAGGAGGAGGGAAATAAATTTGACTTTTTCCAAAAGGTAATAGTGTCTAAATGCCTTAGAAAGTGTGGTGCATGTATAGGTTAAGGTTGCGTATAAGTAAAAATGCTTAAAACGCAAGTTTAGTTTTGTAAATCACACGGTCTATTTGGTAAAATTGAATTTAAAATTTAAAAATTCCATAAATGATTATGAGTGAACTAAAAAGTAATCTGATGTGATAAAAATCTCAGAGTCGGTTTTCGTTATGCACAGGATGTTTAAATGGCGTTTAGACCAAAACGTAAATTTAAGACACGGTTTCTTAATAACTTTTGCGAAAATGACCCGAACAGTGTCAAACTTTCATGTCATCATCGAAATAGGTTAACTTATGAGAATGAAAAATAAAAATTCGAGAGTGAATAGTAAAAGTGAATATTAAAAATATGAGGATGAATAGTAACCTGAATTACGAAATGTTACAGTCTTACCACCTTAACGGGAATTCCGTCCTGGAATTCAGTGTGTGTTATCTGGTGGTGAGGAGTCTAGAAAACGTTTTGGATAGTTTCGGGATAAAGGACGTATCGTACAATATCTAAGTCAACTAGAGTTCGAAAGAAACGTAATATTGTGAAATTCTACATACTAACTTATCTTGTTCTGGTATTTCTCTATAAACCATGGAATCATATAATGGGTTCAGATAATGATGTGGTATGTTGATTATTAGAAGAATGTAGTGTACTCTTACCATTATTCTTAGGTAGAGATTTCAAGTTTGCTTTAAAAATGTTAAGAGATTTTTAAAGAGTTATGGCGGAATAATATTCTTAGAATCTTAACAGACTAGTACTTCTAAGGAGTAAATAGAAGAATTGATAGTAGTTCGGATTATCTCATAAATGAAAACTTCAAGAATGAAATTAGGTAGTATAAATAAGATCTTAAGATCTCACTGAGTGGTAAGATACTATCGTCTCTCTAGATCTTTTGAGTGAATTCTGGTGATTATCGGGTTCAAGTTCATACTCCTGTCATTTCGGATATAAATAAGCCCACTTAGCCACAGCCGATGTGGGATTTTTCTAGGGTGTTACAATCACCCCCCCCTTAGGGACTCATCGTCCTCGATAAGGTTTGCCCCACCATCCTGAACGGCTCTGGAGTGGCTTTGATACCACTTGTAACACCCACAATTTCGTGATACACAACAGAATTCAAACTGGGTGTTACTTCATGGCACAACAGTTATAACAATAGAAAACGAACTCTAATTGAGTCGTTTTAAAATATTTTTAATTCGAATTATATAAATATCAAAGTTCACAAAACTGAGGTCCCAATAGTTTCAAGGTTTAAAAATTACTTTAAATGAGTTTTCGAATGATAATAAAATTTATAGCCCTCTTGAGTATCTATGCTCCTCCGTACCAGCCTCGTTCATTATGGACCTGAGATACATGCTTAAAACAGTCAACACAAAAGTTGGTGAATTAATAGAGTTTATAGTCAAGAAGTTGAACACAATTATTCGTAGTGTGAGCTATAGACTCACACTCATAGTTGAAAACAAAACAGTTATTATTACACTTAGCTCATGATACCGAAAACATTAACAGCGCATTAATAGAAATTGATATAATAGTAACAGTGGCCCTAGTAGGTAATTTGCCGTTATACCTAGAGTTTTTCAAATAGAGTGTGTTTGTTTACCGGACTTGGTCAAACAAACGGGATTTGTCAATCCCGATAGGCCTATCCACATTATTCGCGTTCACTTCACTCGTGATTAATGGTTCATGATGGTAGGGATTTAAGTTTGGCAATAGTGGTACTTGTGCAAATAATACATTCAGATATAACATACAATTTCAAAGCAATGTGTTCTGTTTAAAAATATCATATATCCCCCCCCAAGGGTTTGTAAAACAATTAAGTATTAGAAAGTGGGGCTATAAACTCACCGTGAGTTGGATGATGGTTAGTGCTTAACGGATTTGATGGATAAGCCAGGAAACCTCTAAGTGCAACCTAAAATAGAATGTTGCGACTTTGGTTTGGAATAATGTCTAAGAAAACATAAACGAGCCTATATATGTCTTTATATTGATCATGATGTAGTACTTGGTAGGTTATGTATGTCGTCTTATAGAAATGGTTTATGAAACATTTATAGTTTATATACCTCGGACTACCGTTCGGGACATCATAATTCAGAGGTCATGTAGTAAACGTTCGAGGAGCTAGGACACTTTAATTTGTCAATCCAGCAACTCGTCGATCTGTTTACCCAAATGAAGCCCCTCATATGAAGCTCCCTAGTTTTGTAGTACTTGATATGGAAAGTATATGTTTTGCTTGTTTGATTCCGAGATATATATATATATATATATATAAGTGTCAAAATGATCATATAGTTTGCAAACATAAGTTATAATGTTGTTTGGTTATGATTAGGAAATCATAATGGTTATTACAAGTTATGAGTATGGTTTCATATGTGAAAACTTATAAGTTAGAATTTATTATTTCACTTGTGAAAAACTAGTTTTCACATGTGAAAACACTATTCCGAAAGTAAGGTAGGTGGTTTTATTTGACAAAATTGATATTTATAATTATATGATGAATGTGGCAAAGTTTCATGAGCTATTGACATCGGGAAAAGTTCCTTTTGTGAAATCGTTTTGTATATGTTTTGGTTTGCCAAGGTTAAGGCGTTGGCTAATGGTCTTGGCTTAGGAAGCCTTGAGGCCTTAGCCGTGGCTTTGGTCTTGGCTGCCAAGGCCTTGAGACCTCAGCCTTGGCCTTAGCCGCGGCTGTGGTCTCGGCCTAAGGCCTTTAGGCCCTTTGGTTTGCCTTAGCCGTGCGGCTAAATATATAGTTATGTGGTTATATAAAATCTGTTAAGATTTGTACAAAAATAGCATTTTTTTTTTTGCTTTTTCCGGACCTGTGCACCGAAGTTTTTGAAGAAAACGTCGTTCCGGACAACTTTCGTGTTTTAACTTTTCGATGAAACGGACCAGAAGTTCCTCGAATATTGCCAGTACCCTTGATACACTATAAGGTGGTTAAACCTTGACAACTTTGTGTATATGATATGTTGTGTTAATATGATTAAGTGCGCGGAATTCACTCAATCACACTTAGAAGGTTGTGTATGTTGTGGAAATGGAATTGTTATGTTTGTTAGTTAGCAATGAACACATAAAGATTAACACCAAACGATTCAATATTATTAATGATAATAATACGAGTGATCTTGAAATATCACTAGGGTTACAACCTTGAATCTTAAGTTTTTCTAACTTGTGATATTCTTGTGTTTGTTCTATGTCTTAACAGTTATGAACTTATCAACTTATCTATTTTATGCACACATAATATCGAGTCTAAGATCTTCTTTTATAGTCCAAGAAGATCTTTACATATTGCTTAAAGTCTCGCCGACTTACTTGTTAACTTATCTTGAGTGTGTCAGTACATAAGATACAACATGTATCTGTGTACACAACTTGTTAACTAAGCACATGGGGTAAGATATTATCTACCGTATATTGTTGACTTTAGTATACTAATATCTTTTCAATACTTATCCATCTAGCAGTCTCAACTCAACAGTATCAACTAGCAGTTGGAACTGTTAGTTATAACTTGAGCAGTCCTAAGATATACACCAGCAGTTGGAACTGTTAGAGTATTCTTCTCAGCAGTTGGAACTGTTAGTTATAACTTGAGCAGTCCTAAGATATACACCAGCAGTTGGAACTGTTAGAGTATTCTTCTCAGCAGTTGGAACTGTTAGTACTTGTAATCCTTGAGACTTAATCTTCAGAACATTTAATTCTCAACAAATATCGTGTTTTTAATTCTGTTACAGCAAGGTTTGCAGTTTTTCAGTTTCAGATTTTTGGTAACTTTATTTGGCCGTATCTTTTGACTTGTGTGTCCGTTTCGGGTGATTCAAGTTGCTACGGTTTCGTTTTAACCTTGTCTACAACAATATATAAATTACCAAGTCTACATGTGTCTGGTATTATGGCAAAATTTTACATAAGTTCATTAGTTTACACTAGTTAACATAATATAGCATAAAATGTTTTATAAGTTTTAACTTGTTTTTATAAACTTGTACATCATGATCAAATATAGAGAGCATATATAGTATAGCATAAGTATGAGAAATAATGAGTGATGATGTTGATGAGTATAAGCTAGGGCTTACAACTTTTGGCTTTCAAAGAAAGGATAAATAAGGATAAGGACTAGGATTAGAACACAACTCCACTCTTTAGAAGTCTTCCACACTTCTTGAGAGCTTGTAGGACTTATGCTAGACCTTGGTTACTTAAGTAGCTTTAAACTTAAGAGAAACCACCAAAGGTTTGCTAAGAATTGATAAGGCTTGCAAAGGACTTGATATGGATTACTTGTATCTTCATTCTTGTTGTTATTCTTGAAGTAGTAAGCAAAATATGAATGTGTATTTTGTGTGTGATGTTGTGAATGACCAAGAGAGGAGGGGAGGGGTTTATATAAGGTCTTGAGGAGGTGTTAAATTGCATGAGTCACCTTACTTACTAAGTAAGAAAGACATGTGTCTTTAGCTTAAGAAAACTTAGTTATTAAGTTAGCATACTTGTAAACATCCTATAGATCAATGGTCATTATCAAGCCACCATGCTTAATGACACATAAAAAACACCACCTATGGCTAAAAATGAGGAGGTTGAGAGTTTTGGACATTTATCTTGCCTTTACGGAGTGAGTTTTGGTCCCGGTAATCGCTAATGGTAAGTATTTAAATCACAAAACGTAAAACCGGGTATCGTAAAAATATGAAACTTGTAGAAATGGTTAAACTCATCAATATACTCATTATTAACTTATAAAATGAGTGATAAGTTTAATGGATCGCGTAAATGCTGTTAAATTTGAAAACGTAGGTTTAAAACGCGTAAAACGTAAAATGTACGAAGTTTACGTAAAAATGAGAAAACTAAAATGTAACTTTTATAATATGATTATTATGAACCTAAAAGGTTTATAATGTCTAGATTGGGCCTAGTTTAGTGTCGGTTGATGTTAAATGCTCGTTAAACCTAAAACCATAAGTGTTTAAAAAATCAAGGAATGATTTTATAGTCAAAGGAGGAGGGAAATAAATTTGAATTTTTCCAAAAGGTAATAGTGTCTAAATGCCTTAGAAAGTGTGGTTCATGTATAGGTTAAGGTTGCGTATAAGTAAAAATGCTTAAAACGCAAGTTTAGTTTTGTAAGTCACAGGGTCTATTTGGTAATATTTGAATTTAAAATTTAAAAATTTCATAAATGATTATGAGTGAGCTAAAAATTAATCTGATGTGATAAAAATTTCAGAGTCGGTTTTCGTTATGCGCAGGATGTTTAAATGGCGTTTAGACCAAAACGTAAATTTAAGATACGGTTTCTTAATAACTTTTGCGAAAATGACTCGACGAGTGTCAAACTTTCATGTCATCATCGAAATAGGTTAACTTATGAGAATGAAAAATAAAAATTCGAGCGTGAATTGTAAAAAATACGAGGATGAATAGTAACCAGAATTACGAAATGTTACAGTCTTACCACCTTAACGGGAATTATGTCCCGGAATTCAGTGTGTGTTATCTGGTGGTGAGGAGTCTAGAAAACGTTTTGGATAGTTTCGGGATAAAGGATGTATCGTACAGTATATAAGTCAACTAGAGTTCGAAAGAAACATGATACTGTGAAATTCTACATACTAACTTATCTTGTTCTGGTATTTCTCTATCATCCATGAAATCTTATAATGGGTTCAGATAATGATGGGGTATGTTGATTATTAGAAGAATGTAGTGTACTCTTACTATTATTCTTAGGTAGAGATTTCAAGTTTGCTTTAAAAATCTTAAGGGATTGTTAAAGGGTTATGGCGGAATAATATTCTTAAAATCTTAACAGACTAGTACTTCTAAGGAGAAAAGAGAAGAATTGATAGTAGTTCGGATTATCTTATAAATGAAAACTTCAAAAATGAAATTAGGTAGTATAAATAAGATCTTAAGATCTCGTTGAGTGGTAAGATACTATCGTCTCTCTAGATGTTTTGAGTGAATTCTAGTGATTATTGTGTATGTCTTCTTATAGAAATGGTTTATGAAACATTTATAGTTTATATACCTCGTACTACCGTTCGGGCCATCATAATTCAGAGGTCATGTAGTAAACGTTCGAGGAGCTAGGACACTTTAATTCGTCAATCCAGCAACTCGTCGATCCGTTTAACCAAATGAAGTCCCTCACATGAAGCTCCCTAGTTTTGTAGTACTTTGTTGATCCCAGTTATGCACTTGATCGAATCCTTTAGCTTGTAAAGGTTTAGCTATGCTAGATAAATCTAACACAACTAGGTATAGAAACTGTCTTGGAATATATTAAAGTTTATGCAGAATCTAGACTTTAACCTTAAGAAGAACTTTGTATTGTATGTAACAGTGAACAAGAATATCAAACAAAACACTTCAATATTATTAATTATAAGAATACTTAGAAGTATTAGGGTTTACAACCTTGAAGTTTTCTAAAGAATCACGTATCTATCTCTATGCCCTAGGGCCTCCTTTTATAGACTAAGCAGTCCTAGTCGGCTTACAATTACTTGTTATACAAGATAAATCTTTAAAGAATCTTTTCTATATTTATCTAACCGACTATACAAGTTTATCTTATAAGCAGTACAAACTAAACACTCTTGCAGTTGTATCTCTAACTCTAGCAGCTTTAACTCTTCAGCAGTAGTAAGTTAATACTAGCAGCACTAACTTTTCTTCTAGTAGCACTAACTACTTTGAATATTTTTCTTCAAGTTCAGTAGCAATTGTAACTCTGAAAGCAGTTGTAACTCTGAACTGGCAGCAGTAACATTTAGTCTAGCAGTAGTAACCACTTAGTGTATTTTCTTGAACATCTTTAGCAACACTAGCAGCAGTAAAATACATAAGCAGTTGTAACCTTTGTAGCTAGCAGCTGTAATGACTTAGAGCATTTCTTGTGAAAAGCTTTAGCAGTCTTAACCATGCAAGCAGCAGTAACTCTAAAACCCAACAATCCTCCCCTAAACTTTATATTTTCCCCTAAAATCATCAAGTTTCAATCTAAGCTCAAACAAACACTAAGAGGATGCTTCCAAATATTTAATTCTATTTCTTGTCCTTGGGTGCTAGAATCTTTTCCATCTTTTTGAGCAGTTGATATGCTATTTCATCATAAGGATACTGAAGTTCGAGTCTTCTTTTTCCATGTAGCATCTGATGTAAAAAAGCCTTCTGATATTATAGAGGATAATCCTTTTCTACAAGCATGTAAATTGTCATACTATGTACATCCAAAGCATGAACTCCACAGGAATAAAAAGTTTTCCACTGTAGAACTGTGTTGTGCTTTAGAGTTCTCCACTCCTCATCCTCATGATGTGGTTCAAACATCACTTTCAAATATCTCCAGATGACTCTATCATAAATTTGTTCTGGCCTATTATAACCAAACTTTTCTTTATACAGCTTCCATAGAGTTACCATATCTTCTCTATCAAAATGATGAACCATCTGTAGAAAACTAACAAACCTCACAGATGTTCCATCGGCTCTCTTGATATCCCAATATGCTGTCTTACCATGTAATCCAGAAGTAAAAGCAACAATTGGTTGTTTGACATTGAGAGGAACTGCATCCATGACTTCTTCTTCATTGACTAATGCAAGTTCTATATGAGCTTGCATTTGTACTTTATCACTTTTGTTTTCTACATCAGCCTCATATTTTTGCTCACTCTGCCTTATGCTCTGTTTCTGCCTGCTCTTTTTGTTCAGATTTTTTCTTTTTACTACTCTTCTTATCCAGTTCTTCTCCTGCTCTTTTAGAACTCTTCCCCACTTCTTCAGTCTCCATAGGTACAAACTTCTCAGTCTTTCTCTTGGCAATTTTGTATAGTTCTTCAATTTTGCCATCATCAAACTGTGATAACACTTTTTGTTGTCAATTATCCACATTCTTGAGGTATACACACATGAGAGATCTTCTTTGTGCTTTGGTGGGTGGCTTGTTCGTCTTTGCTGCTAACCTTTGAGGTGCATAAAATTTCTTCCTTTCATCAATAAGCTCTTTCAACATTCTAGCTCTTTCATCAATTGAGTACTGCTCTTGTTCTTCTTGTGTTAGCTTTTGGGCAAGTTCCCAATCAGCATCACACTGGGCTCTTTCTTCATCCCATGCAGCAATCAATTCTAAAGTTTTAGCTTCCTTCTCAATAGCAATTCTCCTTTGTTCCAAAACTTTTTTATTCTCCTCTTTAAACTCTTTAGCTAACTGTTCTGCAACCTCAGCATCAAGTTGCATTTGCTTTATTTTGGAAAGTGGTTTCTCCATAGGCTCTTCACTAAGTATAGCTTTGCCTTTGCCTTTGTCTTGTGGAGGTGGTTGTGTAGCTTTTGGTGTAGAAGATGGCTCTCTTATTACAATTCCTTTGACTGATGGTTTGACTTGTTGTTCAGTAGTAGAAACCATTTATTTGTCAGCAGTAGTAACTTCTGTTGTAGCAGTAGAAACGTTTGCACTAATAGCACTAAGTTGGTTATTAGCAGCACTAACATCTTTACTAGCAACACTCTCTACCTTAGCAACATTATCCATAACCACTTCATTCCCTTGAGTATCAGCAACCACATACTCATTTTCCTCACTCTCTGCACCAAATTCAGCACCCTCATCATCCTTAGCCTCCCTTGAAGCTTGGCTTTCAATCCTCCCCTGTTTGGGAGCATCCTCCCACAAACAGATAGCTTCAGAAGAACTAATCCTTGGAGTTGTGCCCACCTTATGTACTCTCTTAAGTTTTGGAGTTCTTGACCTTTTGATACCTTCTAAGAATCTAACCCTTTTCTTCAAAGCTTTAATTTTACCACCTTGAGAAGCAGTCAGTTGTTGTAGGTCAAGAACTTGTGCAGACAGTTTGGTACAAGTTTCCATCAATTCATTAAGTAGTTCAATTCTATCCTCACCACTTCGGCTTATGTTACCTAGCCCGAGAGGTGGATCATTGGAAGTGTTAAGTTCAGCCTCAACCCTAGATTGAGCATCTGAACCCCCCATATTTTCCATTTGACTGGTTCCTTCACCTGAATCAGTTCCATGGGAACCAGACTCATTAGAAGTTGTCTTGGTTTGGGTCTTATTGATGGTACCACTGACCTGTGCTGCTTCTAAGCTAGACACAGTAGTGGCAGCCCTTACCAACATGTCATTCTCCACACCAATGACAGCCTCATCTGCAACAATGTAAGTAGAACCACTAGCCTGAGGTAGCTCAGTGTTCTTTGAATGAGTCCTACGTTTGTATGTCTTTTTAGGTTGTTGTGATAATGATGCCAAAAGTGTGGGTGTGTGATAGGTAACAGCTGGGATTGCTGAACCTTCACCCTGAGTTTGTTTAGCAAGTTCCAACATTGTAGGAAACAATGGTGTAACTGTGCCTGAAAAATCTTTTCCATCCCTCCTCATGTTAGTGAAAACCTTTTTAGTAAGAAAGGGAGTGGGATAAAACCTTTTATGACTTTTCTTTATAACAAACTGATTGTCCAAAAAGAGTTGTAAAAACCTTGGATAGATAAAATATTTGCTTGAAAAACTATCCAAGTTCTTAACCATACTATCAAAAATTAATTTAGAAAAATTACATCTTTTATCATTATCAGCCAAACAAATTATAGCAAATGCCATATTGCTACTGAATTCATTCCAACCAGTTGTCTTTGGACTAAGACACACTAAAACAGTATGGATTAAGAATTTTCACTGATGAGAGAAGTTTCCTTTGTAAAATTTTAAAGCATCAGTTTTCCTCTCATATCCCATTAGTGAAAGTTTTTCAAAAATTGTAGCATTTGGAAGATTCTCAATTCCATTAGCATCTCCTAGAAGAAGATCTCTTCTAATAGATTCCTCAGTAATGAGTATCTTCTGCCCATCTACAAGGGCATGAATTTGTACTTCCTCATTATAAGTTTCGACCTTAGTAGACGACCAAAACTGTATAATGTTGGAAGTATATATAGTTGGTTTTACTGTTAAAGCAAACCTTATATAACTTGCATTAAGGAAATCAATGATTTCAGTAAAATCTATAGACTCGTTAGACTTTTCTAAAAATGCAACATTATTGTGTGGTTCAGTAAAAGTTAAGTGCGACATGATGATTTGATTTGGGGATTTTTCGATTTGATGATAAAAACTGAATTAGGGTTTAGATGAGAGTGAATTATGTGCGCGTGAAACTGATTATGTGAATCAATTGGGGATTTATACCCTTTAAGTGAAAAGTTACATAACCATACCCTGCACTCTAAAACCCAGCAGCAGAAACCTAGAAGCACTAAGTTAGACTTAGCAGCAATAACTTTTAACCAAAAAAAAAAATTCTCAGCATTATTTTCCCAATATCTTTTAAAACAATACTGCACCCATATATTTTGAAGGAATTAAGTGTGAAGGATGACACTTAATCATTTTCGGTTGCATTTAACCTTTGGTTGTGTGAGAACCATTGATGTCAGTATAAATACTGCATGTGATCAGATAGACTCATTAAAAGAGCCTTCTTGACAGGGTTTCCAGCTCGTGGCAGATGTTGCCTCTAACAAAAATGCATTAGATTCACTTTTGCTCGCTGTTCTCTATACCGAATGTCCTTAGACTAACTCATTATACTAATGAAAGTATAAAATGGTAAAGAGTGAGTTAGCTCATTTACTATCTGACTAACTATGACCATCAATTCATATTCAAAATAGATTGATTTCAATAAAAGACTTTAAAGAACTTCCTAACTCAGGTGTAAACCTTTGTCAAGAGATTCCCAAATCCATTCTATCATTAATCAGATGCACCACAGCAAACAAATCACCATTTTACTTCTCACACACCATCAACACCAATCATATTGCTTGCTTAACCTGCAAATGTTAGTCCAAAACCAAGAAAAACACAAGCAATAACACATTACACCATCTAATTATACTCAGCAGTTATTTAGAAAAACTAGTAGTATTAACTAGCATTTCTAAGTATAACTAGCAGTATTAACACAACAGTTTTAAGTATACTAGCAACACAGTATACTTAGCAGCAGAAACAATTTATTGGCCTAATAACAATACTAATCCTTTCAAAACTTTACAAAAACACAAAGAGATAAGAATTTTCAAATATTTATCATTCCAATACTGACAACCAAAAATTGAAATCTACCCACATCAAAAGCTTTTGTGAGCAAATCTGCAACATTATTATCAGTATGGATTTTAACAATTTCAATTAACTTCTTTTCATAACAATCTGTTATAAAATGATGTCTTATCTCAATATGTTTTGTTTTTTAGTGATAAACAGGATTTCTTATAATGCACATAGTACTGCTATTATCAATATATATTTTAGTATGCATAAAATTGTACCCATAATCCAGCAATTGATTCTGAATCTAGAGCACTTGTCCACAGCAACTTGAAGCAGCCACATACTCAGCTTCTGTTGTGGAATTTGCAACCACAGTTTGTTTCTTGTACTGCCATGAAATTAACCTACATCCCAAAAACTGACAACCTCCTGTTGTTGATTTTCTATCCAAGCTAGCTCCAGCATAATCACTATCAGTGTATACAACCAAGTCAAAAGGTGAATCTTTTGGATACTGATGTGTTCGGATCGTGCATAAAGACTTGATACGTTCACACGAGGTTTTAAAATTTATAAACATGAATTACCGATTAATTAGGAACACATACGAGCAAGTATACTCGTCCGTTGTAGTAAAGGTGGGTAAGTCAAGATCGTCCCAAGAGACTTGGTTGTACTCAAGTGTCGTTTGTTTGTTTAAGCAAGTAACAAGTTGATGGTTATGATTGTCACGGATCAAACCAACAAGAAAAGCAATATGAGAACAAGCACACAAAGAACATACATGTTTGGCAATGATAACAAGTTAGTAAGAACTTGGTGTGAGCCTTAACTAGGACGTGGAGTAAGGACTTGGTGTAAGCCTTTACTAGTTTGGAAAACATATTATCATTGGTATTCCTTTCGGCCTCTAGAACCAATAATTTAGCATTTTATAAATCAAATATACATAAGTCTTAATCAATTGGTCATGTCATAAAACTCATGCCTAAACCAACAACAAACAAAGATGTTCTTTCGATCCCATAACTTTGATGTTATTAATTTGGAAGTATTATCATTGGTATTCCTTTCGGCCTCTAGAACCAATAATTTAGCATTTTATAAATCAAATATACATAAGTCTTAATCAATTGGTCATGTCATAAAACTCATGCCTAAACCAACAACAAACAAAGATGTTCTTTCGATCCCATAACTTTGATGTTATTAATTTGTGAAGTTCCATTTACTTGATGAACACATATTCAAAAGATGTCCTTCGACCTTTAATCCAAATTAAACCTTCACTTGTCATGTTTATTAAGTTTCTTATACAATCGTCACAAAGTACAAGACCAAAACATTCGTCGACTAATGAATTGAAATCAACCACTATTGAGAATCCCGTCGACATGTAGACTCAACCATGATTAATCAAAACAATAAACAAGACAATATCCAATTTAACCAAATATGATGTTATCAAACAAACACTAATTATATCCAAACATCCTATTATCACAAATTATCATATAAACCAAACAAGCACATAATAATAATCACATCATCAACACAATCATAGAAACCAAACATGAATATTATTAAAAGAGAGATCATACCAAAGTTTATAATATGAAATATAAAAGTCCTAGCCTTGCTCCATAGCCAAACGACCAAGCCAACCACCCAACACCTTTGGAAAGGTGAGGGGCGGATAGAGAACTATTTCTAGAGAGTTTACATGATAGATGAGATAGGTAATTTTGAGTTGTGTGTAAAACTCTTACAAATGAGTCCTATTTATACTAGAACCAAAGCCAGGGGTATTAATGCTCAACTTGGCCTCCAAGGAGAGTGGAATGGCCTAGAATACACTTGGGAAGGATCTAGAATTGGTTTGTACACGTTTGGAATCTTAGTAGTGAAGTTTTAGCATAGCAGTCACCTCCATCCGATCGGTTTTTGCTCCATCCGATTCGGATGCGGGCTCCTACCGATCGGATGGTTACATCTGTGTTGTAGAACTTTTTGTTAGCTTTCCGTGGCCGCTTGAATCATCGAAATCCGAGTTCGTATGCTCGAGTTATGGCCAAAATGGTGAAGGTGTGTCGGGAACAACGAGTCTTCCATTATTTCTTCGTTTGAGCTTCTTTTCTTCATTTCTTTCCTCGTTTTCCCTCTTGTGCTTTATTCTTGAGTCTTTGGAGTGACAACTTCATGACTTTATCTTCTCGAACATACTCCAAGAGACTCTCATTTGTCGGGAACTCCTCGTACATGCATAAATCTTCGTTTATTGATCATTTCTTCGTCTTTTTCCTCGTTTTCTTGTACTTGAGCTTCCATGAACCTAAAATGTAAATTATACTCCATTAAGTACCATAAGTTCATAAAAGTGACCAATATATATGCATAAAATCCACAATAACGCTCCTAAAAACATGTTAGATTTGAGCGTTATCAAATCCCCCACACTTGAACTTTGCTTGCCCTCAAGCAAATCTAAGAAAAGAAAAATTAAAATTCAAACCTAAATGACAAAACGAAAAGAAAAATTGAACTTTTGAAAACTTTAACGAGGCATCTATCCGATCGGTTTGCACTTCCATCCGATCGGATGGACAATTCGTAGAAACATGCAGCATGCCAACCGAATCGGGTGCTCGAACATCCGATTGGTTGGACAGAAAAAAAAAAAAAAAAAAAAAAAAAAATTTATATATATTTAATAATAAAAGAGAAAATAAGCGAAAAATGAGCGCAAACTCCCCCACACTTAAGGGTTTGCTTGCCCTCAAGCAAATATTAAGAAAAATAAATCCCACATGGTGCATGAAAAATGATGATTATAAAAATTATGATGCAAATCTCCCAAGTACAAGTACAAGATACGATTCATCATTTTTAAGCGTTATAGTGAAAAACCGAGATGTATGACCATGGATTTTCTTGCTTGAGCAACATTTCTAAACACCTCACGAAAAAAGAACGAAGTATAATTCACTCAATCACTCATTTATTTAGGTAGTGGAGTATATATAAGAGAAATCACACTCATCGCTCAGTCATGATCCGTTTATTACCATAGGCTTGTACAAGAAACAAAACTCCACCGACAAGGCGTAAGCACCAAGTGTAAACATCTAAAGAGGTCTTTTATTCGGGTGTAAGGCTTAAAGGGTAATATCAGACTTACGTGCAACTATCTTATGCAAAACATAATAGCTCGCTAACAACGAATTCTTGCATCACCAAATAACGGATGGTCACTAAGGATAACCTTAGATCACTAACAACGCTACCTAATTCCTCAAGAAATCGGATGGTCACTACATGTCAATACACTTGATAATTTCACAAAGTCAAAAGGGTAGGGATAAGGCATGGGAGTATTTATGAAATTGGTTTTAAAAGAAAAATAAAGTCAAGTCTAATACCCATGTTGCTAGTCACTAAACAAACCGCAAACCCGTAAATGATTATAGTTAACAACTTTCTCCTCTTCACATATCGATCACCAAATATATATGTATATCACGTCTTAGCACATTGGCTAATCGATATCTCAAACATACTTCATCTTCCTTCATCTTCATAATAATATAGCACATTGGCTGTAATTGTCATCACACATATTTTTTTCTTTCTTTTTTTTTTTTTTCTTTTTCTTTGATGACTTATTCATTTTTTTTTTCTTTTCACATTTTTTTTCAACACCTCTCTTCCATACATAACATCTCCCCCACACTTCGCATAAGCACACCACAAAAATACAAAACATAAAGGTGATCAATCTTCATCTTTGTCGGAATGGCACATTCAAATAACAAAGTGTAACCAAACTATTAATCATCAAAAACAATCCAACATACCAAGCAACTAGCAACCAACCATTTAGACTTGGACAAGGGTTAGGCTAAGGTTTAAAGTGTAAAATATTTTTGTATTTTTCTGGATTTAATCAAAAATGAAAAGGATGGCTCGGAGGGTTTAACTAGGGGTATCTAGCGTTAAAGATAAACGCTAACAAATGGGTCCATATGGGTGGTTAACTAACCGATGTGGCTAGCTAATATATCATTAGATGCAAAAAGGAAGGCCATTTGGTTTTATTCCGAAGGGTGCCTCTTTATCACACGAATACACTTATATCACACGAATGCAATCTTACTGCGGTCTGGTAATGATTTACAAGTACAAGTTCTAGAATAAATAAAATCACCGGCACACTCATAGCAAAAGATCCAAGCATAAAAGATGTATGCTATATATAGAATAGGCTCAAATCCTCACAATTTAGTGGAAAGGGCTATAATATGTGCTAGCAAATGTTATCGATCCCAGAATGGATTGCAATATTAATCGGAACACATCTCGAATTTTTCAAAATTACATATTTCACCAGTGGATTGATCCAGTTATTCTAATATATTATCCTAAAAGCGTAAAAACAATTAGATCACAAGGGCAAACAAGCATACAAAATTTAAATTGGCCCAAAAAAATTATAAATTTGAAAATTAGTTTCGCTCTTCCACTATCTAACTTTCCCCCACACTTAAGTTACGCATTATACTCATTGTGAAAAATAAACTTCAAAGCATGTAATGAAAATAGGGAAAATAAATAAGTAAATAAATAATCCAAGAGAAACGAAACTTCCCGGGCCAAGAAATAGTGATCGAACTCCATATGATAAGGTGCTAAGCAAATGCTAGCATAAGCTTGTGAGATCAATCGATTTCTCGTTCAACAAAACATCTCCACACCAAGTATAGTGTCACCAATAATCCAATCTCCAAGAGCTTATTAAATCTGCAAAAATAAACTAAACTACAAAAAACGCGTAAAATCCTAAAACTCACTTTCGTAGGCATCACGATTGCATTTAGCGTATGCAACAAGCCTTTTAAACCCCTCGGTGGCCCGAGTGGACGAGTGAAGTCTCGTGAGGGTTTCTAGAGAACATACCCACAAAGTTCAAAACATATTTATTTTATTTTTAAAACAAGTACTTATTTATTCACAATGTACTAATTTAACAAAATTAAAAAAAAAAACAATTTAAGTAGAATAAAAGAAGTGATACTCTTGCAAAAACCAAAAGACATTTAAGATAAAATAACTACACTTGCTTAGACTAGTATACAACTCTTGATAAGCATGATTGTGACAACGTTGCTAGCATGTTGGTTATGATAATTAGTTTGATAAACTAATCTATTGTTTTTACAAGTTAAACCTTCGTCAAGATTTTAGTTTATAAAAACAAGCATTAAGACTAACCAATCAATTCAAGATCAACTCAGGGTTCATAAGCTTGAGATAACAAACTTAAACACAAAAATAATCTTTTGTTTATCAAATACGCTTAGGTGGTTTTCAATCAATCCAATTTGATAGACAAAAAGTATTCTTATTACAATCACAATTAAGTTTCTTTTGTTTAACCAAGAACAATGGTTACAAAGCAATCATTCATAGACAAATGATTATAACTAGTTAAATAACAATAAATCTTTTGACCTTTATTATTACTAACTAGTCAAACTTGACCAACAAATGCCACTATGAAACTTAACCACAATTGGATCTTAGAATTGACTTGAAATTGAATTAAAACATGTTATCACAATCATACGCAAATCACTAAGCAATAAACATCATCTAAGCAAGTGCACAAAAGGACTAGACACTCATGGCAAACATAAACATGAACTCGATCTAAACACAAACTCACAGGAACACAATACGAAAAATGAAAATAACTCTTTTTTTTTTTTTTTTTTTTAATTTTACCGAACTGACCATCCGATCGGTTATCATTCCATACGATCGGTTGGAAGTTAACAAAGTTTACCGAGAGCCACATCCGATCGGTAAGAGTATCTAACCGATCGGTTGGGTTTGTTCAATTTTTACCGAGACGACCATCCGATCGGTAAGAGTATCTAACCGATCGGTTGGACAATTCGTAAAACATGCAACTCGCCAACCGAATCGGATACTCGCACATCCGATTGGTTGAACAGATCGTAAAAAAAAACTTTTTTACTTTTTTTTTTATTTTTTTTATTTTATTTTTTATGACTAACAAGTTTTACTAAAAACTTTTTATTGACAAAATAAAACAAGAACACAAAAGGTAACGAACATGAAAATAAACACAAGAAAATAAAAACACATAAACACATATGTACCGACACTTAAAACAAAAAACAAGCAAATAAAAGCACGATCACAGAAAACGACAAGCACATAGACGCAAGCAAACACAATTAATCACGTAACACAAATCAAAACAAAACAATCTAAAACAAGATAGTCTTATTCCAAATTAATACGAAACTAATCCAGACACGAAAAACACAAACTAGAAAGAAACACAAAAACATGCAAGAGATCATATCTAAAACTCACAAAACAAGAAAAACAAAAACTAGAGAAAAAAAAAGAATTGGGACAGAAGATTCCAACCGAATCGGTTACGGGCTGTATCCGATCGGTTGAGATGGTTTGGGTGGTCCAGCCGAACGGTTGAATGTCAAACCGATCGGATAGAAGGCTCGGTAATTTTTTATTTTATTTTATTTTTTTTTATATTTTTTTTTATAAGTTTTATTTATAAACTTTAACTAACATAAACCAAACATTAAATACTAAAGAAAATGAAAAATAACAAAACTTAAAAACTTTTTTTTTTCTTTACCGAGAGCTCCATCCGATCGGATGGGAATCCATCCGATCGGATGGAAATCCATCCGATTCGGTTGGGATTGTTTGGGTGGGTTTTGGTGGTTTTTTTCGCAAACACTTTTGAGCACATTTAGCAAGCAAACATTTAAATGAGAATTTTTAGAACACATGAAACCAAATTTTGATGATGTTGGGATTTGGCTTTAGCAATTATGAGCAATGAGAAAATTATTAGACAAAGAGCAAGAAGCGCAATCATGAGAAAACAAGCAAACAAGCAATCGATCAAACATTTTAAGCAAACATTTCAACAAACAAACGAACACAAAAATACAAACGCAAGTCCCCGGCAGCGGCGCCAAAAACTTGATGTGTTCGGATCGTGCATAAAGACTTGATACGTTCACACGAGGTTTTAAAATTTATAAACATGAATTACCGATTAATTAGGAACACATACGAGCAAGTATACTCGTCCGTTGTAGTAAAGGTGGGTAAGTCAAGATCGTCCCAAGAGACTTGGTTGTACTCAAGTGTCGTTTGTTTGTTTAAGCAAGTAACAAGTTGATGGTTATGATTGTCACGGATCAAACCAACAAGAAAAGCAATATGAGAACAAGCACACAAAGAACATACATGTTTGGCAATGATAACAAGTTAGTAAGAACTTGGTGTGAGCCTTAACTAGGACTTGGTGTAAGGACTTGGTGTAAGCCTTTACTAGTTTGGAAAACATATTATCATTGGTATTCCTTTCGGCCTCTAGAACCAATAATTTAGCATTTTATAAATCAAATATACATAAGTCTTAATCAATTGGTCATGTCATAAAACTCATGCCTAAACCAACAACAAACAAAGATGTTCTTTCGATCCCATAACTTTGATGTTATTAATTTGTGAAGTTCCATTTACTTGATGAACACATATTCAAAAGATGTCCTTCGACCTTTAATCCAAATTAAACCTTCACTTGTCATGTTTATTAAGTTTCTTATACAATCGTCACAAAGTACAAGACCAAAACATTCGTCGACTAATGAATTGAAATCAACCACTATTGAGAATCCCGTCGACATGTAGACTCAACCATGATTAATCAAAACAATAAACAAGACAATATCCAATTTAACCAAATATGATGTTATCAAACAAACACTAATTATATCCAAACATCCTATTATCACAAATTATCATATAAACCAAACAAGCACATAATAATAATCACATCATCAACACAATCATAGAAACCAAACATGAATATTATTAAAAGAGAGATCATACCAAAGTTTATAATATGAAATATAAAAGTCCTAGCCTTGCTCCATAGCCAAACGACCAAGCCAACCACCCAACACCTTTGGAAAGGTGAGGGGCGGATAGAGAACTATTTCTAGAGAGTTTACATGATAGATGAGATAGGTAATTTTGAGTTGTGTGTAAAACTCTTACAAATGAGTCCTATTTATACTAGAACCAAAGCCAGGGGTATTAATGCTCAACTTGGCCTCCAAGGAGAGTGGAATGGCCTAGAATACACTTGGGAAGGATCTAGAATTGGTTTGTACACGTTTGGAATCTTAGTAGTGAAGTTTTAGCATAGCAGTCACCTCCATCCGATCGGTTTTTGCTCCATCCGATTCGGATGCGGGCTCCTACCGATCGGATGGTTACATCTGTGTTGTAGAACTTTTTGTTAGCTTTCCGTGGCCGCTTGAATCATCGAAATCCGAGTTCGTATGCTCGAGTTATGGCCAAAATGGTGAAGGTGTGTCGGGAACAACGAGTCTTCCAATATTTCTTCGTTTGAGCTTCTTTTCTTCATTTCTTTCCTCGTTTTCCCTCTTGTGCTTTATTCTTGAGTCTTTGGAGTGACAACTTCATGACTTTATCTTCTCGAATATACTCCAAGAGACTCGCATTTGTCGGGAACTCTTCGTACATGCATAAATCTTCGTTTATTGATCATTTCTTCGTCTTTTTCCTCGTTTTCTTGTACTTGAGCTTCCATGAACCTAAAATGTAAATTATACTCCATTAAGTACCATAAGTTCATAAAAGTGACCAATATATATGCATAAAATCCACAATAACGCTCCTAAAAACATGTTAGATTTGAGCGTTATCAGATACCAAAGGCCTAATTTGGGTTGACCTTTCAAATATCTAAAAATTCTTTTCACAGCATTAAGATGTGAAACTTTTGGTGTGACTTGATATCTTGCATAGGCACACACTGCAAACATAATGTCAGGTCTTGAAGCTGTAAGATACATCAATGAGCCAATCATTGATCTATATAAATGAACATCAACTTCTTCACCATCTTCATCTTTGAGCAGGGGCTTGGAAGTTTCCATAGTTGTCTTTGCAGGCTTCACATCAGTAAATCCAAACTTCTTCAAAATTTCAGCTACATACTTATCTTGACTGATAAATATGCCATCCTCCTTTTCCTTAACTTGTAACCTTAAGAAGAATGTAAGTTCACCCATTGAACTCATCTGAAATCTTTCATGCATTAGCTTCTCAAATTCAACACATAAAACCTTGTTTGTTGATCCAAAGATAATATCATCAACATAAACTTGAACTAAAAAGATATCATCTTTGTGTCTTCTGATAAGCAATGTTTTATCAATTTTCCCTTTACAAAAACCATTATCCAACAAGTATGTTGACAATGTGTCATACCAAGCTCTGGGAGCTTGATGTAAACCATATAGTGCCTTCTCTACCTTGTAAACCTTGTCAGGAAAATTAGGATCTTCAAAACCAGGTGGTTGTGAGACATAAACTTCTTCTTAAATAGTCCCATACAGAAAAGCATTTTTCACATCCATTTGATACACTACAAAGTCTTTGTATGAAGCATAAGCCAAGAATAATGTTATAGCTTTAATTCTTGCAACTGGAGCAAATACTTCATCATAATCAATACCTTCTTATTGAGTATATCCTTGAGCTACTAACCTTGCCTTGTTTCTAATCATAATACCTCTTTCATCCTTTTTGCATCTGAAAACCCACTTAGTACCAATTGCCCTCTTCCCATTAGGCAAATCTACTAGAGTCCAAACTTCTTGAAGCTTGAATTCTAGAAGCTCTTCTTGCATAGCTTCCACCCAGCTTGGATCCTGTGATGCTTTATGTTCATTCTTGGGTTCTATTTGTGATAGAAAACAAGCAAACAAACAGTTTTGAAGGTCTTTGTGACGGTTTCTTTGATGAAGGGATCTAGCAAAGAAACCATGTTCCTTTAAATCCTTTATCATTTTTCTTGTTTGAACAGCAGATTTTGGTTCTCCAATGATTTGTTCCTTAGGATGATTCTTGTGAATTCTTGTAGTTGGAATATGACTGATAGGAACTACATCTTCCATATTGGTTAAGTCAGCCTCAGCACCAAGTACATCATCATTAGTATCAGGATATATGTCTTCCAATGCTGGCATGTTTTGATCATCTAGATAGTCATCATCATCAAAAGATATGCCTTCCTTGTTAGCAACATTAACACTTGGCTTAGCAGTATTAACAGAGTTAGTACTGCTAGTGTTAATTTCTTCATTGGCAGCAATAACACTTGGCTTAGCAGTATTAACATAGTTAGTACTACTAGTGTTAATTTCTTCATTAGCGACATTATCTGATACATCATCCTTTTCTTGTTCATCAGTCTGCTTTTCTTCATTAACCACTTTATAATCATCAGAAGATTTTACACTATCTTCTTTATCATCTTTTGGATCTTCAGCAAGATCATCTTCTTGTGAACTCTTTGACTCTTGGGTTGAGAAAGGTAGATCAGCAGTCCAAATAGGCAGCAAAATGTAATCTTTGCCAGGTCTTGTCTCCTTACCAGCTTGCCTGCATCATTACTTGCTTTTGTACCTGCAAAATTGTTAGACTATGTACCTGCAACAACTGTCACATAATTCATAGTCTTGGTTAGTGAATCAATATCAAACAGCCAGTTTGGTCCACTCCCTGCAACATTAGGTGTACTCTCACTAAACCTAGCATGCAAGTTCTCTTCCACTTTCCTGGTCCTACTATTGAACACTCTAAAAACTTTGTTATTTATTGAGTATCCAACAAAAAATCCTTCATCAGCCTTGCCATCAAACTTGCCTAAGTGATCTATGGTATTCAAGATAGTAACAGGACATCCAAATGGTCTTAAGAAATCTAGCAATGGTTTTCTACCATGTAAAAGTTCATGAGGGGTCTTGTTGTGAGGCTTAGCTACTTTACTTCTATTCTACACATAACAAGCAGTATTAATTGCTTCAGCCCAAAAAGTAGTAGGTAATTTAGAATCAGCTAATATTGTTCTAGCAGCCTCAATAAGTGTCATATTCCTCCTCTCAGCAACTCCATTTTTTTGAGAAGTTCTAGCTACACTATACTGTCTCTCAATACCTTTCATCTCACAAAACTGGTTCATATCCCTATTCTTAAACTCAGTTCCATTGTCACATCTTATCACTTTAACCTTATGATTTACTAGATTTTCTACCCTGGTTATAAAAGCCTTAAGGATTCCACCGGTTTCATCCTTAGATGCTAAGAAGAAAACCCAAGTAAACCTGTGGAAAACTAGAAGGGGGGGGGGTTGAATAGTTTTACCGGTTTTTAATTAGTTTTAAAAACTTTACTTGTGAAAAACTTTGATTCGATTCTTATGTGAAATCAATAAACACCAATAAGAACACTAAACAATAATATCTAATATAAACAATAAATATAAAGAAATAAGATGGAAAGATCAAACTGAGACAAAGAGATTTATAGTGGTTCGATCACGAAGCTCTTCTTCGCCCTACTCCACTCCCCGAGTACCAAACTCGAGAGTTCTAAGCACTATGTCAACAAAGCTCCCTTCAGGCGGAGAAAACCGTACAACGTCGCTTATCCTTATTTCCGACACTAAGCTAAATGTCGAGTACTAATCTTAGCTAGTACCAATCTACCACGATCCTTACTAAATCACACAATCAACACACTTGACTCGATCTACCCTTGATCCACTTGATCAACACACAAGCCCACAAGCTACAAGAGATCTCTAAGATCTCGACAAGATCACAATGGTCTACTCTCACAAACTACACAAAAGAAAATCAACTTGGTGTATGATAGGATACAACAAGTATGTAACAAGTGTTACAAGTGCACTAACTATAACTACAACACTTTGTATCTTCTTTGATACTTTGTGTTCTTCTCTTGCACTTGTAGAGGAATGAAGATGATCACTTTGTTGGATGATTGGATCACTCTTTAAACAAAAGAAAACTAAACTAAATGATCAAAAGGGAGAAGATGTGATAAGAGTTGTAAACTCAGAAAGTTGTGTGTGAAAAAGAATGCCCAAAAACTGTGAGGATGGATGGTATTTATAGGCAGAAGAAATTTGCCCGTTATAGGGTCACGGTACCACTAAATACCACACGGTACCACTAAATTTAGTGGTACCGTGCCAGACAAGGACGCCCTAATTTTTGTTTTTAGTGGTGAAAGTTTATTTTAGGAAGTTTGGAGCTGATATTGGGGGGGGGGGGGGAAATAGCTGTTATGATTTTTAAACTTATTTTTCCAATAAAACATTTCTTTATAATTCAAAAATAATTTGTAAAGTATATTTTTGAAAAAAATGTTTTGTCACATTAAAATGTGAAGTTTGAAACACAAATTTACTTCTTTGATCATTTGTCAAGTTGTAAATTTGTTTGTTCATACCTAGAGTGATTTACGTAGAAACGGGATATTTCGACTAAAAACTTGTTTTCGTTAATTTTGACGTAAAGTGTTTTCACATTTTGTTATCATCAAAACGTAGAGTTATCGAAAGATATAAATAACAGATTTAGAACATTATTTGCATCAACAAAACCTACTATAATCATCTGTGACAACTAGGCAATATATCCTTTTCATTAAACTTTTTACAAATGTTGGTCCAAATAAATCCATATGCAACATATGTAAAGGCTGACTTATAGAGTTCACTGCTTTGGTCTTACAAGAAGCTCTGTGTTGTTTTCCCTTCCGACAAGTAACACAGATTTCAGTATTTTCAAAAACTTTTGAAGGTAACCCTCTTACAAGGTTTCCCTTAACCAATTTATTCATTGTTTTGAAATTTAAATGTCCAAGCCTTCTATGCCAAACCTTAGATTCATCAGATGTGGCCTTTGCAATGAGACAAGTCAAACCTCCTTTGGGAACCATATTCTTTAAATCAACACTGTATATGTTGTCTGTTCTAGGAACTTTAAGCAAAACATGACTTTCATCAGCCAACTTAAAGTCAGGAGATAAGACAAAACATTCAGTGTCAGTAAAAAGAACACTATTCTTTTTGTCACCTATTTGTGAGACACTAAAGAGATTAAACTTAAGCTCTTTTACAAAGTACACATTATCAAAATCTAATTTACCAGTTTTTATTGTACCTTTTCCTGTGATTTTTCCTCCTTTGGGATTACTCTCAAAAGCAACATATCCTCGATCAATTGCTTCAAAATCTTCAAGATAGGACATGTTTCCAGTCATGTGCCTTGAGCATCCGCTATCAAATACTCCTTTATCCTCTAATTCCACCTGTGGATTGCCCTGCACATAAAGTAAGAAAATCAGTTCATTTTGGGGACCTAAGCCAATACTGACTTGGATCTGCCTTGTGCATCAACATAATCATACCTCTTTAAAACTATGGATGCACTGCTATTTTTGAAAACATGATTGAAAACTTTAACTTTTGGTTTTCAGACCCAAAAAGCTGAGGCCTTAACAGCACAAAAATGATTTCCCAAAACAGTATTAGTTATTGCTTTTGGCTTAGAAGTATTAACTACTGCTTTTGCCTTAGCAGCACTAATTGCTGTATTCTTTTGAATGGGCCTTTTTACAATTGAGTGTGCTTTATTTGAAATATTGACAATTGTTTAGCACCATTCACTGTTCTTTTTTAGTTAGCAGTACTAACTGATCTAGCAGTATTAGTTACTACTTAGAATATTTTTCTTCAAGTTCAGTAGCAGTTGTAACTCTGAAAGCAGTTGTAACTCTAAACTAGCAGCAGTAACATTTAGTCTAGCAGTAGTAACCACTTAGTGTATTTTCTTGAACATCTTTAGCAACACCAGCAGCAGTAAAATACATAAGCAGTTGTAAGACTTAGAGCATTTCTTGTGAAAACCATTAGCAGTCTTAACCATGCAAGCAGCAGTAACTCTAAAACCCATGTACTTGATATGGAAAGTATATGTTTTGCTTGTTTGATTCCGAGATATATATAAGTGTCAAAATGATCATATGGTTTGCAAACATAAGTTATAATGTGTGACAACTCGTAATTTCAGGCCATTTTCCAAACCTCGACAATTTACTATTCATCGTTCCCTATTCATGGTCATCATTCATCATTACGTAAACTAGGTTTACGGGTATTCAAATGCGCATAACCAGTATGGTTTAGCCGCGTATTTATGTATCATCAGTAACATCATCGTCAATTTAGGTCATTTAAAGTTAAATGTGATATTTTTTATAAAAATATCATCCTTGTGGCATTTTATTCTTACAAGCTATGCATAAATAGTACCCGGTTTAGCGATCATTTGCGTTTTTAACAACGCATGAGCCGTGCTTAGAATTTCTATCTGTTTTCATGTTATTAGTAGTTTAATATTCCATTATAATCTCCTATTATTCAAAAATTTCTATATTTCACATTTTCTGTTTCATTTCACGATTTCGTCAAATTTTGGTGACAACTCGCGTTTAATGTACAATTAATTCAACCGACACTAGAGTATGTCCAGTCTACACTTTTTATACAATTTTGGTTCCTTACAATTCTATTTTTAAAACGTCACTTTTCACTTTTTTCATTTTACGTAAACCTTGCACCTTTTACGTTTTACGTATTCTAAATCTTCGTTTTTAGGTTTCAATTATATTTATACCCTCAGATGAACTCACCACTCATCTAAAAAAAATAAACTAGGTCAAGATAACAAGTTGTTATATTTTTAGAAGTTTTACATTTTTACGTTACCCGGTATCGCATTACGTGTCTCAAAAATCCTACGTTTTAAATACCGGGGATCAAACTACACTCCGTAGCTCAAATTTTATATATATCAACAACCAAAACCCACTCACCATCTTATGTGGCAGATTTTGATCATAACAAAGTCACACCTTGCTTTAAACTTTCACACTTAGCTTTCCACTAAGTGTAAACCATCTACATTAAACCATTGTCTTCATTTGTAACATGCAAAACCACCAAAAATAAACTCTCTCATCCATTTATCTTGATATGAACGACTAAAAACAGCTTCAAACACCAAATACATCCCAAAAAATCGCAAGTTCTTGTATAAAGAATGAAGACTTTATAGTTCTAATCTTGTTTCTTGATTTCCTTCACTCAAAACACCAATCAATCTCATCAAATCTTAGGTTTTCTTGGAAGTTCTTGGTAAGAGTTTATTTAATGGTTTTAAGGTGTTTAAGGTCTGATATTCTAAGGTATTATCAAGGGTAAATCAAGGTGAAAAAGTTGGGTAAAAGGATTGGAGCATTAGGGTTCTAATTGGTAATTATTAGGCTAGTTGTTCTTGTTCTTGATATTTTGTTTCTCCTCCATAAAATCTTTGTAAGGAACCAACACTCATCTTTTCTTTTCTCTACTGTTATCATATATTAAATTATGTATTTTATATGCTACATAAGTTGTTGATGCTTGATTATACTTGGTACACACTTTAAATTACAAGAAAACCCTAAAAGGACTTAACTTGCAAAATAGTATTCTGATCAAGGGTAAAAACGGAATTAACTGGACTGATCAGTAGACTTTCGGCCTAAGGGAAAAATATGGGGTTGTAGATCTATGTTTTGTGGTCATTTTCCTAGGTGGTGATCCCCGTGACGATACCCGATGATTAAGATATGATTTTTGTGGCAAAAAACAGTAAGATCTGATGTACTGTTCCCATTTGGGGCAAAACTCAAGTTTTATTGCATAACTTTTTAAATAGCAAATATGTAGCCTTATCTAGAGAAATAGGGCTATCATCTCCAATTGATTTCACCTTCATAGGGTCTGTATATTTCAAGATATGGCCTTTTTGGCAAGACATAAAACTCAGTCAATATCACCATTAGGACTGACTTGTAAACAAAAATTATAAAAAGTGGTTATACTTGGATATCTTTGAGTAAACTTATTTTTAAAGTAAATTAGGGACTTAGAGGAAACTAGGGATATAAAGAACATAATTTTTCGACTTATGGCTTGCAAGTTATGAATTTTTGAAATTGGACAAGTTATAAAAATTCCATCAGATTTGGATTAAAAGATTAATAACTTGTATATTTGAACATTGAGTTTTTATTTTGAACCACCAAAGATATTTTGGACCCTTAGACATAATTTGAACCTTTTGACTAAAGATTGAACCCTTGAACTTATTTTTGACCCTTATGACTCATTTTGGACTTAAAGTCAAAACATGGTTTAAAACTTGAAATTGGGTAATAAGTATATTTCATATTTGTAATCATTTTAAAAGACAAATTCAACATTGAAAGTTATTTAAACATTATGTACCAAGCATAATTGAGGTTACAACTTACATGGCATATTGAGAGATATGTATCATTATTTTTTAAGCTAAGACACGCGTATATATATAGGTTGCTTATATATATATATATATATATATATATATATATATATATATATATATATAGGTTGCTTGTAGGATTCTCTCAGTTATTTCTTCATTATCTCACTTGATCGTGCACTTTGTTTTCGGTGAGTTTCATGGCCCCTACTTTTACTTGTTTTGTAACTATTTTTGGGGGAGAATACATGCTCGTTTTTAATTAAACTCATGCTTGTTTGACATGAAACGTGATTTGTCTTTCAAACATTATTGATTGGTTAAAATACTTGAGTCGTTGCTCGGAAGTATTTTGTGTTTACATTTTTCACCCTTGATCATTTTCTTATAGACACTAGTACATTAAGCTATTTCATATTGCCTAGGTTATAAACCATTAAGCGCGAACATTGTGATTAGAAATTTTGGTTGTCCGGGTGTTTCCCCACTTGACTGATATGTCAAACGTAGTATTGTGGTTTCCCACTTGACTGATATGTCAAATGTGGTACTGTGGTTTCCCCACTTGACTGATATGTCAAACGTATTGTGGTTTCCCCACTTGACTGATATGGCAAACGTAGTATTGTGGTTTCCCGACTTGACTGATATGTCAAACGTGGTACTGTGGTTTCCCCACTTGGCTGAGATGTCAAACGTATTGTGGTTTCCTCACCTGACTGATATGTCAAACGGACTGTGGTTTCCCCACTTGACTGTTATGTCAAAGTATGCCCAAATTAGAATCTTAACGCTTCAGTGTCATGAAGTTTAGTTGTTAATAACTCTATATATATATTGGGAATATATTGTTCATTTAACATTTGTGGTTCACAAATCATTTGACGTTCACATAAACCATATCTTATTTAGTAGTGGGTTGTAATCACACAAGTTGCAAGTCTTGTATGGGCGGGGCTTGGAACTGGGTGGATTTACAATGCCTTTGCTGGGAAATCTTCATTCAAACGCTTTACACTTTACAATAAACTCTACGAACTCACCAACCTCGTGTTGACACTTTAGCATGTATTTTCAGGTATTAAGCAATAGCACGCTACAGGAGGCTTTTGGCAGGGCATGACATGGTCATAGAAGACTCTGATAAACATTTGGGACCGTTTAACTTATTTAAAGGCCTATCTCCGCACTACTTTTAACAATGTAAATTCAACACTTTTGTTAAACAATTTTATTCTAAATGATTGAGGTGAAAACCGTTCTTTGCACTTGTGTTGTGATACCAATTGAGTTGCACCCCAGCGACATGTATGCTTCCGCTGGACCCGAATCTGGGGGTGTGACATAATGTTGTTTGGTTATGATTAGAAAATCATAATGGTTATTACAAGTTATGAGTATGGTTTCATATGTGAAAACTTATAAGTTAGAATTTATTATTTCACTTGTGAAAAACTAGTTTTCACATGTGAAAAACACTATTCCGAAAGTAAGGTAGGTGATTTTATTTGACAAAAGTGATATTTATAATTATATGATGAATGTGGCGAAGTTTTATGAGCCATTGAAGTCAGGAAAAGTTCCTTTTGTGAAATCGTTTTGTATATGTTTTGGTTTGCCAAGGTTAAGGCTTTGGCTAATGGTCTTGGCTTAGGAAGCCTTGAGGCCTTAGCTGTGGCTTTGTCGTGGCTTTGGTCTTAGCTGCCAATGCCTTGAGACCACATCCTTGGCCTTAGCCGCGGCTGTGGTCTGGGCCTAAGTCCTTTAGGCCGTTTGGTTTGCCGTAGCCGTGCGGCTAAATATACAGTTATGTGGTTTTACAAAATCTGTTAAGATTTTGACAAAAATAGCCTTCGTTTTGCGTTTTTCGGACCCGTGCATTTCATTGTTTGAAGAAAACGTTGTTCCAGAAGACTTTCGTATTTTGACGTTTTGATTAAACGAACCAGAAGTGCCTCAAAAATCGTGTTTTTAATTCTGTTACAGCAAGGTTTGCAGTTTTTCAGTTTCGGATTTTTGGTAACTTTATTTGGCCGTATCTTTTGAATTGTGTGTCCGCTTCGGGTGTTTCAAGTTGAAACGGTTTCGTTTTAACCTTGTCTACAACAATATATAAATTACCAAGTCCACATGTGTTCGGTTTTAAGGTAAAATTATACATAAGTTCGTTAGTTTACACTAGTTAACATAATATAGCATAAAATAATTTATAAGTTTTAACTTGTTTTTATAAACTTGCACATCATGATCAAATATAGAGAGCATATATAGTATAGCATAAGTATGAGAAATAATGAGTGATGATATTGATGAGTATAAGCTAGGGCTTACAACTTTTGGCTTTCAAAGAAAGGATAAATAAGGATAAGGACTAGGACTAGAACACAACTCAACTCTTTAGAAGTCTTCCACACTTCTTGTGAGCTTGTAGGACTTATGCTAGACCTTGGTTACTTAAGTAGCTTTAAACTTAAGAGAAACCACCAAAGGTTTGCTAAGAATTGATAAGGCTTGCAAATGACTTGATATAGATTACTTGTATCTTCAATCTTGTTGTTATTCTTGAAGTAGTAAGCAAAATATGAATGTGTATTGTGTATGTGATGTTGTGAATGACCAAGAGAGGAGGGGAGGGGTTTATATAAGGTCTTGAGGAGGTACTAAATTGCATGAGTCACCTTACTTACTAAGTAAGAAAGACATGTGTCTTTAGCTTAAGAAAACTTAGTTATTAAGTTAGCATACTTGTAAACATCCTAGAGATCAATGGTCATTATCAAGCCACCATGCTTAATGACACATAAAAAACACCACCTATGGCTAAAAATGAGGAGGTTGAGAGTTTTGGACATTTATCTTGCATTTACGGAGTGAGTTTTGGTCTCGGTAATCGCTAACGGTAAGTATTTAAATCATAAGACGTAAAACCGGGTATCGTAAAAATATGAAACTTGTATAAATGATTAAACTCATCAATATACTCATTATTAACTTATAAAATGAGTGATAAGTTTAATGGGTCGCGTAAATGCTGTTAAATCTGAAAACGTAGGTTTAAAACGCGTAAAACGTAAAATGTACGAAGTTTACGTAAAAATAAGAAAAGTAAAATGTAACTTTTATAATATGATTATTATGAACCTAAAAGGTTTATAATGTCTAGATTGGGCCTAGTCTTGTGTCGGTTGATGTTAAATGCTCGTTAAACTTAAAACCCGAAGTGTTTAAAAAATCAAGCAATGATTTTATGGTCAAAGGAGGAGGGAAATAAATTTGACTTTTTCCAAAAGATAATAGTGTCTAAATGCCTTAGAAAGTGTGGTGCATGTATAGGTTAAGGTTGCGTATAAGTAAAAATGCTTAAAACGCAAGTTTAGTTTTGTAAGTCATAGGGTCTATTTGGTAATATTTGAATTTAAAATTTAAAAATTCCATAAATGATTATGAGTGAACTAAAAATTAATCTGATGTGATAAAAAATTTTAGAGTCGGTTTTCGTTATGCGCGGGATGTTTAAATGGCGTTTAGACCAAAACGTAAATTTAAGACACGGTTTGTTAATAACTTTTGCGAAAATGACACGACGAGTGTCAAACTTTCATGTCATCATCGAAATAGGTTAACTTATGAGAATGAAAAATAAAAATTTGAATGTGAATAGTAAAAATACGAGGAAGAATAGTAACCTGAATTACGAAATGTTACAATATTAAGCCTGAACATATGATTACACAAATAGCCAAAACCATTAAACACACAATGTTTAGACAAAACAAACTTATCAGATTCAATAACTTGTTTAAAACCATGATTATTCAAAACACTACTTGAAACCAAGTTTTTCCTTATATCGGTAACATGAATAACATTGAACAAAGTTACAATCTTTCCAGAACTAAAACTAAGATCTACGCAACCACGACCATGCACCAGGGCTGTTGACTCATTTCCCATGTGAATAATAGAACCATCATTCAGTGACTCGTAAGTCTTGAACTAACGTCTATCTTTGCGCACATGAATAGTTGCTACAGAGTCAACCCACCACGCAACATCATCATCCTACACATAGTTAGATTCAGATACATATGTAACATAATAAATCTGAAAGGATTTATTAAACATCTTCTGACCTTTAAGTGAGTTGGCAAAACCACCACTCCCTGAACCACTAGTTCCTGAACCATTGGCTTTACCACCAACCTTAATACCTTTGTAATCCCATTTAATGTAACCAGTTTTGCCACATTTCCAAATAGTAGGTGTTTCTTTCTTGTTAGGGTCAGCCTTTGTGTTATCATGATGTTTGCGTTTGCCCTTGTTGTCATTGTACCTGGTGGAGTTGTTATGTTCCACCATATTGACAACAGATGCACCAGTAGCATTGCTACTCTTAGGCTTGTCATTATCCTGCGCCCTAAGGGATTCCTCAATACGCAGATGACTGCCCAACTGAACAAGAGTCAGTTCTTCCTTCTTGTGTTTCAAAGTATGCTTGAAATCTTTCCAAGAAGGAGGTAGTTTATCAATGATACAAGAGACTGAAATAGCCTCATCCATGTTCATTTTATGTTGTGTAAACCTTCCAAGTATACCAAGAAGTTCATTGTATTGTTCCATAACTGGTCTTGAATCAGTCATTTTGTAATTTGTGAAATTACTTACAAGAAACTTCTTACTTGATGCATCCTCAGCCATATATTTGGCATCCAAGGAATCCCATAGTTCTTTGTAAGATTCAACATTCTGATAAATATCAAAGAGAGAATCAGACATACCATTGAGGATTAAACCTCGTTGTTAGGATTGGACACACGATTAAGGTGGTTAAACCTTTTGTTCTTTGTGTGTATGATATATTGAGTGAATATGATTAAGTATGTGGAATCTACTTAATCACACTTAGAAGGTGATTTGTGTTATGGAAATGGAATGGTTGTGTTAGTTCTATGACAATGAACAATGAAAGATTAACACCAAACGATTCAATATTATTAATGATAATAATACGAGTGATCTTGAGATATCACTAGGGTTACAACCTTGAATCTTAAGTTTTTCTAACTTGTAATATATTTGTGTTTGTTCTATGTCTTAACAGATATGAGTTCTAATAATAACATACAACTATTCGATTTATGCACTTATATCTACTCATAATATCGAGACTAAGATCTTCTTTTATAGTCCAAGAAGATCTTTACAATATAGCTAAAGTCTAGCCGAACTACTTGCTAACTTATCTTGAGTGTGTCAGTACATAAGATACAACATGTATCTGTGTACACAACTTGTTAACTAAGCACATGGGGTAAGATATTATCTACCGTATATTGTTGACCAAAATACAAATAATATCTTTTCATACTTATCCACTTAGCAGCAGAATGTACATTAGCAGCAGCAATGTTAACACTAGCAGCAGAAACCTTCAGCAGCAGAATGTTAAGCCTAGCAGCAGAATCATTTATCGCTAGCAGCAGAATCAAATGTTCTAGCAGCAGGAACAAACATTAACAGCAGGAACCAAATGTACTAGCAGCAGAATCACACTTAACGTTTTTCTTTGAATAGAATCCGATATTAAACTTCTTGAATATTTAATTCCCAACAATCCTCCCCTAAACATGTGAATCCATTTCAACATGTTTCTGAATTAAATTATGGATTGTGAAGATCTTTCAAACACTTCTGTTCTTCAAGATTGAATATCTTTCTCAGTAATTCATCTGCTTTGTTCTTTGACTTTAACAATATCAACACATTGCTCCAATCTTGGACTAAAAGATGGTGCAATTTCCTTGGATGGAGGAGTTATAAGAGGCAATGATGTTGTGTATCTTGGATGCTTGTTTCAACAAGTGAAATCATCTATCAGCATGCCTTTGCAAGTGATGAACAAACGTGGTAAACTGAAATTGAAACTTTTCTTCGTTTGACCTAGATATAACTTTCTCCTTTGGAATGTTCTTGTCATTTTCAACCTCCATGTCATCATCTTGTATGCTCTTGTCTTTTCCTCCCTTACATTGGGTTTGTCTTCCTTTCTTGGGCTTTTATTTCCTCCCCTGAGATGTTTCCTCCCCTGAAGTAAATAAAAATTTTATCCTCCCCTGTTTGGAAGATCTCTCACCATCATCCCATCATTATCTGATCTACCAATGTGAACTTGTTTTTTGACAATGTTGTACATGAAGCCATCAATTCCTTAAGAGTTTAAGTTACTGCCCTCATCACTTCTAGGTGTGTTAACTCCTATGAGAGGTGAATCAGTGGACATTTGATTCATGGTCCATCAATGGATGGCTTTTGTGAATCTTTTGAAAATCCTTTTAAGAAATTATTTGACTTAGCAGTATGTTCATGATTTTAGAATTGAAAAATCATACTGCTTTCAACCATTTTGAAGGGATTAAGTGTATAACAGACACTTAATCAAAATTTCGGTTTAAAGCAACCTCTGGTTGTGTGAGAACCAATGTTTTCAGTTATAAATAACTGCCTGTGTAAAGATAAACCTATTCAAAAGGCTTTCTTGACAGGGTTTCCAGCTCATAGTAATTGTTTCCTCTAACACAAGTGTTAGATTCACTTTTACTAGCTGTTCTTTCTATCAGATGTCCTTAGACTTACTCATTATACTTGAAAGTATAAAATGATAGAAAGTGAGTTGCATCAGTTACTATCTGATCAACTAAGTCATCAATTCAAAGTGAAATTTCATACTTAGATTTCAAGAAAGAAGTTTTAAGGAGTTTTAAATTCCCAAACTCAGTCCATCATAAACCTAAAACGTAGCAACTAATATAATCATTTTGCTGCTTCTATTTCACTTGAAACATCCTTTGTGTTCACATGTTCATACCTGAAATTGTTAGTCTAAAACCAAAAGAACAATGTACAAAGTACTTGTTTTGTATTAGAATAATCATAGGACTAACTGTATGAATAACACATTTTAAATTTGTACTAGAAGCACAAACTTTTGTAATAGCAGTAGTATCTTTTAAAACTAGCAGCACAATCAAAAATTTATTTACAAAAACACAAAGTTCAAAATCATTGAGGATTAAGCATTCCAATACTTGCTACCAAGTACTGAAACCTTCCAACATCAAAAGCTTTGGTTAGCAGATCTGCAAAATTGAATTCTGAAGCAATTTTAAGTACTTGAATTAATCTTTTCTCATTGCAGTCTCTTATAAAGTGATGTCTAATTTCAATGTGTTTTGTTTTAGAATGTTGCACTGGATTTTTAATAATATAAATTGTACTACTATTATCAATATGAATAACAGTGTTTAAGAAATTGTACCCATAGTCAAGGAGTTGGTTTTGAAGCCATAGAACCTGACCACAGCAACTTGCAGCAGCTATATATTCAGCTTCAGTTGTTGAATTTGCCACACTTGTTTGTTTCTTACACTGCCATGAGACAAGTCTACACCCAAGGAATTGACATCCTCCAGTTGTTGACTTTCTGTCCAAGCTAGCACCAGTATAATCACTATCCGAAAATGCTACCAAGTCAAAAGGTGATTCCCTTGAATACCATAGACCCAACCTTGGTTGACCCTTGAGATATCTAAAAATCCTCTTGACTGCAGTTAAATGAGAAACCTTTGGAGTAACTTGAAATCTTGCACAAGAACAAACAGAGAACATGATATCAGGTCTAGATGATGTAAGATACATCAAGGAGCCTATCATAGATCTGTAAGTGTGTACATCCACATTTTCTCCATCTAAGTCTTTTAGAAGTGGCTTCTCAGAGTCCATTGGTGTGCTTGCCACTTTTGAATCAGCAAATTGAAATTTTCTAAGTATCTCTGCAACATATTTGTCTTGACTAATAAATATGCCTTCAGATGATTGCTTAACTTGCAAACCCAAAAAGAATGTAAGTTCTCCCATAGAACTCATCTGAAACTTATCATGCATAAGTTTCTCAAACTCTAAACACATCTCCTTCCTAGTAGATCCAAAGATAATGTCATCCACATACACCTGCACTAACAGAAGATCCTTCTTGTGTTGTTTGATGAAAAGTGTCTGATCAATCTTTCCTATTTGAAATCCATTTTCTAATAAGTAGGAAGCTAGTGTTGCATACCAAGCTCTTGGTGCCTGATGAAGGCCATAGAGAGCTTTAACTACTCTGTACACTTTGTCTGGATGGTCAGGGTCAATGAAGCCTGGAGGTTGTGTAACATACACCTCTTCTTCAATTTTACCATATAAAAATGCACTCTTGACATCCATTTGATAAACTGTGAAGCCTAAAAATGATGCATAAGCTAAGAAAAGTCTAATTGCCTCAATCCTTGCTACTGGAGCATAAACCTCATCATAGTCTATTCCTTCTTCTTGTGTGTACCCTTGGGCTACTAATCTAGCCTTATTTCGAATCACTATTCCCCTTTCATCTCTTTTATTCTTGAACACCTATCTAGTGCCAATTACCTTTGCATTCCTAGGTAAATCAACTAGCACCCATACTTTCTGAATCTTGAACTGAAGAAGCTCCTCTTGCATAGCTTCTACCCAGCTTGAATTATCTAAGGCTTTCAGAATGTTCTTTGGTTCATCTTGTGAGAGAAAACATACAAACAAGCAAGAGTTTGAAAACTCATGCTGCTTTGAAGCATAAAGGGCATCAAGAAGCCCTTGTTGGTCTGAAGACATCAGTTGTTGTCTTGTCTTCACACCTGACTGTACATCTCCAATCACATTATCTAGGGAGTGGACTTTGTGAATTCTTGTTTGTGGAGTAGAAGGAACTTGATAATTTGATGGAAGATTGTTGAAATCCACCTCATTATCTGAGAATTCTGCTTCTTTCATTTCTGAAGGGCCAGAAGCAGAATCATTTGGCCTAACAGCAGAATCAGTAAGCTTAGCAGCAGAATCACCAGCAGAAACAATTTGTTGTTCCTGAGTTTCATCTTCTTTCCTTTCATCTACAACACCTTCTTTAGCTTTGCCAGAAGAAGATTCATCAGTTGTTGAAGTTGATTCCACAATTGTACTTGACCATATTGGCATCCAAACATGATCTTGGTTTGCCTCATTTTCTAACCTTGCCTCATCTGTTGCTTGTGAACCTGAAAAATCATTTGTTTCTGCAACAACAGGCACATAATTCATTGATTTGGTTAGAGATTCTAGATCAAATAGCCTTTTTGGTCCTTGACCTTCTACATTGGATTTATCTTCTAAAAACTCCACATGTAGGTTTTCTTCTACAATCTTAGTTCTTGTGTTGTATACTCTAAATGCTTTGCTATTAAGAGAATATCCAACAAAGAATCCTTCATCTGCTTTACCATCGAATTTTCCTAAATGGTCTAAGGTATTGAGAATTGTCACATGACATCCAAATGGTCTAAGAAATCCTATTGCAGGAGTTCTTCCTCTAAAAAGTTCATATGATGTCTTATTGTGAGGCTGGATAACTAAAACTCTATTTTGGACATAGCAAGCAGTGTTGACTGCTTCAGCCCAAAAAGTTATAGGTAGCTTAGAATCAGCTAACATAGTTCTAGCAGCTTCAATTAGTGTTCTATTCTTTCTTTCAACTACTCCATTCTGTTGTGGAGTTCTAGCAACACTAAATTCTCTCCGAATACCTTTTTGTTTGCAGAAATCATCCATAAATCTATTCTTAAACTCTGTCCCATTATCACATCTAATGACCTTCACTTTCTTGTCTACTTGGTTTTCTATCTGTGTAATGAATGTCTTAAGGATGCTTGTAGTCTCATCCTTAGTAGAAAGAAAGAAAACCCATGTAAATCTAGTATAGTCATCAATTATAACAAGACAATATCTCTTATGCATTATACTACTTACTGAAACAGGTCCAAATAAGTCCATATGCAGCATAAACAATGATTGATTGATATAGTTAAAAATCTTGGGCTTACAAGTGGCTTTGTGTTGTTTGCCTTTAAGACAAGCAATGCATGTTTGATCATTTTCAAATCTTTTGTGAGGTAAACCTCTTACCAAACCATTCTTAACAATTTTATTTATGGTTTTGAAGTTAATATGACCAAGCCTTCTATGCCATTTCATTGATTCATCCAATGTGGCCGTTGCAACAAGACAAGTTAAATTCTTTTTAGGAACAATGTTCTTCATGTCTACACTGTACATATTTCCCTTTCTAGGAATTCTAAGAAGTACTTGACTTTCATTAGGCATCTTAAAATCAGGAGAAAGTACAAGACATTCAGTCTCACAGAAAAGAACATTGTTCTTTTTGTCACACATTTGTGAAACACTAAAAAGATTATAATTTAGCTCTTTTACATAGAACACATCTTCAAAATCTAAATTTCCAGTTTTAATGGTACCTTTACCGGAAATTTTGCCACCAACACCTCCTCCAAAGGTAACATAGCCTCCATCTATTGATTGAAAATCTGAGAGATAAGACTTGTTGCCTGTCATGTGCCTAGAACATCCACTATCTGAGTATCCTTGATCCTCTTCCTGATCATTTGAATGTTCCTGCACATAAATAAGAGTGTTAGTTTCTTTTGGGGACCCAAGCCATTACTGACTTGGATCTGCCTCTTGCATCAATGTAATTTAATCTTTTAAGGACAGTTGATGCAACATTGGATTTTAGAATCCAACATGCGGAGGCCTTAACAGCATTTTCCCTGTTTCCCTTAGCAGCAGAATGAACTGATCGCTTAGCAGCAGAATGAACTGCTAACTTTTCAGTTCTACCCTTTGGTTTCCAAACTTGTTTTTGAACCACTGCTTTTGTTTGAATGGGCCTTAGAACAATCTTTGATGCATGTTTGAAAAATGTTTTTGCACCCTTAGCTGTTGATTTTAGGTTAACAGTCATAGATGGTCGAGCAGCAGAAACAATTTGTCTAGCAGCAGGAACCATTAGTCTACCAGCAGGATCAGTGTTTGAGATAGACTTGTTTCATACTGTTCTGGGTTTTGTTCTATTAACATTAGAACTAGAGTGAAAGTGAGTTTGAGGAATTTTCCTTTTGTGGTTCACCCTATTGTGTTCATACCCAGTCACCCAATGGTTGCAGAAAGCTGCAAGATGGTCAAAACTACCACATGTGTAACAAGCTTTGTTATAAAAAGCAAAGTCATCACCTAATTGGTTAGACTTGAGGTTGTTCCAATTCCTTTGGTTACCTCTGGGCTTGTTGGTGGTTCTATATTGCTCACAATATCTAACTGGTTGCCTAACATGCTTAATGTTTGATTTAGACCTATCAGTATTGTGTTTGACTATCTTAGGAACACTTGTTCCTACTTTCTTAACCACTTCAGGTTTAGACATAACCTGTTCTTCTTCATCACTATCAGTTGTGAAATCCTCAACAACTATAGCATCTAAGTTCTTAACAAAGGACACCTTGTCCTTATAAAGTAAAGTTTTATCTAAACTTTTACTTACTTTTTCTACCTTAAGACTCTCAGTAGTCTTAGAACCATATTCCATTATTGGTTCTTGAAACTCAGGTAAACCTGAATTTCCTAGGTCAATCCCTGGGGGTTTTGGGATGCCTCTATAAGGAGGTGGGACACTCTTATATCCTACTCCTGACTTAGCTCTATTAATCACCTGACATTCTACTTTGTTGTGCACACTTCTAGAAGCATGTTCTAGTGCCTCTGTAGTCAAGTGAATGTTTTCATTTTCCTTTTTGACCCTATCATAAGCTTTTCTCAAAAGCTTAATTTCGGCATCTCTAAAGAATATGTCCTGTCTTAGGAGAGCTTTGTCATCAAAAAAAGCTAATTCATTTTCCTTATAGTGTGTGATTTGTTTCTCTACCTTTTCTAATCCACACTTATAGTTTATAAAGTTTGAAAAGTGCTGCTTAGCTCTTTCTTTTGATCATCATATTGTTTCATTAAAACCTGTAGAGCATTAAGAGCAGTGCAAGTATTTGAACAAGCTTTATGATTTTGTACCTCAGTAGCAGAAAAAGCCATAAGTGCCATCTGAGCAGGAGTTTCTTCTTCATCTGCCATGAAGCTCCAATCAAAACCTAAGCCATCAATAGCTACCATAGCTTTTGGCTCAATAACCTCCTCTGTTTTGGATTTGCTTCCAAAACCTCTATTCTTGCTATCTTGCTGCCTTGGTCTTCTGCACTCTCTTGAGAAATGACCCATCATGTGGCAGTTATAGCACTCTATCTTTGACTTATCAAAACCAACAGCATCAGTGTTGCTGATTATGAGCTTCTTCCCCGTCTTGTGATAGAACTTTTTGGCTCTCATGCTAAGAAGAGAAATTTTCCATTTTAGATCCATTTCCTCCAGATCATCTTCATGGATCTCTTGGAGGTCTTCATAGGAGAGCATGGACCCATTATTCTGACTTGTAAGGAATGCACAACAAGTCTTTTCATCCAAAATACTAATGGTACTACTTGATGAACTAGCAGCACCAACATCATCAACAACTTTCACCTCTTCACTTGATTTTGAGGTACTAGGAGTTGACATAAATGCCTTGTTCCCAGTATTAGAACTAGTACCTCCATTCTTCTTCAAATCTTGCTCCACAATCTTGAAGTTGCTATACAAGTCCATCAGTTCCATGGTGTCTAGATCTGGCTTGTTCTTCCAGACAACAACATGCATAGCCCACTCTTCTGGTAAGCTTCTCAGAAATTTTGAGTTCAAATCTTCTTGAGGCATTTCAATCCCAAGAATAGCAAGTTGGCTCACAATATTCTGAAGCCTATTAAACATGTGGTCAAGAGATTCATTGTATGTAGAGGAGAAGTTTTCAAACTACTACTTGAGCAGTGTTTTGTGGGTTTTCTTGGTGGCTTAATTTCCACCAAACCTGGCAATAATAGCTTCAAATAATGACTTGGCATCTTTGAACTTACTGAAGTTTAAAAGTTGATCATTGGGAATGGTCATCATCAGCATGCTTCTTGCCTTCAAGTCATTTTTCTTCTTTATTCTATCTTCTGCAGATGATGGCTTTGTCTGCAGAGTTGACACCACTTTGCCGTCCACTGTTGATGTAGTGGTGGTAGGCTGGTAAGAGTTTCCATCTTCAATGATTTCCCAAAGTGCATAATCTTGCACTTGGAAATATTGCTCTATCCTCAGCCTCCACATCTCAAACTCATTCTGTTTGAGCATGGGAATCTTTGCAGCAACATTTGTCTGAATAGATTCAACATCCATTTCTTCAGCTTCTTCTTCTAAATCAATAATATCAGCCTGAGCTCTGATACCACTTGTTAGGATTGGACACACGATTAAGGTGGTTAAACCTTTTGTTCTTTGTGTGTATGATATATTGAGTGAATATGATTAAGTATGCGGAATCTACTTAATCACACTTAGAAGGTGATTTGTGTTATGGAAATGGAATGGTTGTGTTAGTTCTATGACAATGAACAATGAAAGATTAACACCAAACGATTCAATATTATTAATGATAATAATACGAGTGATCTTGAGATATCACTAGGGTTACAACCTTGAATCTTAAGTTTTTCTAACTTGTAATATATTTGTGTTTGTTCTATGTCTTAACAGATATGAGTTCTAATAATAACATACAACTATTCGATTTATGCACTTATATCTACTCATAATATTGAGACTAAGATCTTCTTTTATAGTCCAAGAAGATATTTACAATATAGCTAAAGTCTAGCCGAACTACTTGCTAACTTATCTTGAGTGTGTCAGTACATAAGATACAACATGTATCTGTGTACACAACTTGTTAACTAAGCACATGGGGTAAGATATTATCTACCGTATATTGTTGACCAAAATACAAATAATATCTTTTCATACTTATCCACTTAGCAGCAGAATGTACATTAGCAGCAGCAATGTTAACACTAGCAGCAGAAACCTTCAGCAACAGAATGTTAAGCCTAGCAGCAGAATCATTTATCGCTAGCAGCAGAATCAAATGTTCTAGCAGCAGGAACAAACATTAACAGCAGGAACCAAATGTACTAGCAGCAGAATCACACTTAACGTTTTTCTTTGAATAGAATCCGATATTAAACTTCTTGAATGTTTAATTCCCAACACTCTGCAAATGTAATCATCATTCTCCCATTTGCTCCTCCTCCTTATTTGTTCCATAGTAGCATCATCACCATCATCAGGAATAGGAGTGCTCAGAACATACACCACACTAATGCTTGAAAGCAAGAAGTGCATTTTCTTCTGCCATCTCCTGAAGTCCACCCCTTCAAACTTATCAAGCTTGAAAAAGTTTGAAGCCATGTGTATCATAGTAGCACCAGCCATTGATTATCACAAAATAGTTTACTTTGATTGTTGGAAGTTGGTTAGCCCAGAACAGGGTGAAGATAATCAATGACCTAACTACGTACCAATGAATGGTTACTGGATATCACTTGGAATCGTGTTATCACTTTCCAAAGTAAACTATTCAACCCTATTGCCTGGGTATCACGAATATCTACTTGGGATAAGACCAAATGTTTGTTATTGAATTAGGCACAAATCAATAACCCTTGCGCATCCAAGTGTTTATGTTTTATGTATATTCCCTTTCATGCATGATTTGATCTTCCTATTTATAGGAGAATACTCATAGCTAATCAAATGGAATTATGAGACTTAATCGGCCCATTAATCGCCCCATAATTATCCCCATTATAGCCAATAGTGGTTAAATGACCAATTAAACGTGGTCATAAATTCAATTTTAACTGCCACTTGAATAGGTTAGAGTAGTTACATACTCATTGATGAGGCGAAAAGTGTACCGCTTTTAAGGGTCATTTAAGCCCGAAATCGTATTTATTTGATCAAATATTGCCCTAAATCGTTCCTTTTGTCATTTTAGGTACTTTTGAGGAGAAATCTGGAAAAGGAGGCATTTTGGACGTTTTTGGAGCATAAAAGTGAAGAAAACGGCAAAGTCTCAAAAATCGGCTGAAAGTTACCTTTGACGGCGTCAGGATTTACTCCAGACGGCGTCATGCCTTGGCAAGAAAAGTGGGATGTGAAATTTACTCATGACGGGCCAGTGAGTTAGCATGTGAATTCTGACGGCGTCACGCTTTAACTAAATCAAGGGCGTCACGGCTTAATTCATAAGGGGACGGCGTCACGTTCAATAGGTGAGGGCGTCAAGCCTTGATAGGCCAGAACGGATTTTGGAGAATTAAAGAGGGACGGCGTCAAGATGGTCATCCGAGAACCCTAAAAGCGGCGAGGTGACGGCGTCACAATCCATAAGGTGACGCCGTCAGATGCAAAAGTCTATATATAGTTTTCTAATTTTTTGTCATTAAGAGAGAGCTTAGTGTGTGGAATTTTGGGATAAAACCCTAAGACGATTTTAGCTACTTTTTCAGGGCTTTTAGCCTTGAGATCTTCCATGTTTCATTGAAAGATAAGTAATCAATTAATCATTCAATATGTCTATGTGTTGTTTGATTCTATCTTATGCTTGTCTTTTGTTTAACATGTTAGGCTAATTTTATCTTGTGTTTGCTTAGATCTAATGAAACCTAGCTATTGATTATTGGTTGTTAGTGTGTTGTTAGTTGTATTGGATGATTGTTTATCTATGTTAGGCTTAAGAAAACTGGCTAACTTCCTATTCGGTAACTTGCTTGAACGTCTTAAGAAACATGAACCAAACGCGTACTAAAGGTTTTTATGGTTGTATTTAATGCACAAGCGAATTCTAGTGATCCCATGTTAGGAGCTTCCTAGCCGGCTCGACATAGGAGTGAAGTAGGAGCTTGTAGAGTTTGGGGAAGTAAGTACGCCACCCCACGAATGGTATTAAGGAATACACCCGTCATCCACGCAACTAATGCACACTAATTAACCGGTAAAAGATAGCTAGGGAGTAAGGAAATCTAAGTAAACACATTTCTCTACACATAAGTTTCTCACCACTTTTCATTTTTGTTATTTTATTTTATTGCATTTGTAGTAATTTGGGTTAGTTGACTAGCAACTAATTCCGCCCACTCCTTCAAACCCGAGATTTTACTTGCTTTCATAAAAACTATAAAAACATAAAAAGAATCTTCCTCAACCCTTAGACCTAATTAGAGTAGCCTTTCACACCTAACGAACACTATTCCCTGTGGAGAACGATCAATCCCCCGTACTTACCACTACACTATACTACATCGGTCAGGTACACTGCCTGGTGGGGTTGTAAGCCTCTTGGGATCCCTCGAGAGGTAAAACCTGTTGTAAGGTTACAAAACCACGCATCAAGTTTTTGGCGCCGTTGCCGGGGAATAGTTATTGTTTAGGTTGAATTTTTATTTCTATTAGGTCTACTCACTAGATTCCTTTCTAGTGAGATTTTTATTTTATTTTTCTAGGTTTTCTTTAGTCTATCTTATTTCTTTGTGCTTTTGTTTGTGATACCTTCCACTTACCTCATGAGTAACATTGGTCATTTGATCCCTGTTATTCGTGTTTTTCGCCGTGCAAATTTTCTACTACCCGTTCCCGCCCCCATAGTAGCAAACAACAACCTTTCACCCGACCACCACTTTGGTAACAATTCTGAGATGGAGGAGTCTGACCATGAGAATGACTATGTTAGTCCATTTTACTACTCAGACTCCGATGAGGATATCGATAATGGAGAAGTAGTTAACGAGGAATGGGGAAAAGAGGAAATTGATCCCTTTAAGTATGTTGACCCTAGGACTAAGATCGAAAAGGATAGCCTCTTTAACATGCAATTCCCGTGTAAAATTGGTTATCATGATTTTTATGCTTATCTTAACTCGTCTTTGCCTATGAACATTATCTCTCGCGCTAATTATAATAAAATCATTGTAGATGAGCTTGAATATCAAGGAGATAACATTGTTGCTAGGATTAAGCCACTACACGTGTTCGTAGGAAGTTTTGTGTATGTGGTGGATTTTATGGTTATGGAGAACTTAGGAGAATTTATCAATGACAAATTAACCCAAGTCATTTTTGGAGAACCCTTCAAAAGGTTGACCAACCTTGACGAAAAACTTGTGGACGGGTTAATTACATTCTCGGATGGGGATGAAGATTTTGTCTATCAAATGCCCCGAGCACATCCTAGGTTTAAGAACTACCCCATCGAATCTTGCAATCGAATTATGCCTATCGACTTGTTAAGTGAGAATGATAAGAGGAAGGGGCTCAAATATCCACATGAGAAAAATAAGAGATACTATCATGGATGTTTGGAGCTAAATGATGAATACAAGAAAGATGAGGCAACAATTAGATGGCTCACACTCGGATACGTGAGCATAAGCGACACTAGATGAGCCTTACTTTGAGTCTAGCTACAAGACTCGTTAATAAAGAAAAGCGCTTCTTGGGAGGCAACCCAAGCTTTATTTGTTTTATTTGCTTTGTGTGTTTATTTGTTTGTTTGTTTGATTTTATTTGTTTCCGTATGTATGTTTAATTTTTATTCTTATTGATTCATGTTCAAAACTAATTTGTGAAAATGCTTTATTTTGTTTTTAACTTCGTCTTAACTACATATAAAGGTATTTTGCAAAAGATAAGTGTAAGGGAAATCTAAATCGGTTTATTAGAACACAAATTAACATGAATCGTAATAATAATAAATTAACATACATATTCGTAATTGTTTAAGTCAAATGCTTGTATCGATGTCATAGTGATGTTTTGCAGGATTTCCAGGAAGTAAGGTAAAGGTTTTTCCAGAAATTTTCCGGAAACTTAAAATGAAAATTTTTGTCAGGTCATTTCTGACGGCGTCAGGGGTTATAACCTGACGGCGTCAGATTTAATTTTCAGAAATTTTTGAAAGTTTTGTTTTTAGAAAAGTTTTTATTTAAATCTCCAACTTATAATCTCCAGGAATCTGCAAAATTATCATTCCACAAGCATTATATCCTTATATATAGATTTATCCCGCCGATGTTATGCAGGTTTTCGTGTTTGTTTTCTCAGGCTTAACAGGTTATTTTGGACAAGGAGATGTTTATGGAATCAAGCTTATGGCGATGCATTAGTCATGGAGCTTCAACATTCTCTTTGGAGAAAGATTTAACCGTGTAATTTCATTATCCAACGAGCGAATCAGGGGAGTATTTGATTTCATTCTTTTACTTTTTTCTTTTACATCTTTTTATTTTGAACATTGGGGACAATGTTCATCTTAAGTGTAAGGGGAGGGTAAAAGTACGATTTTAGAGAATACAATTGCGCTTGATTTTTGCTTGTTTAATAGTAGATGTGTAATAAAACTAAGAGAAATACTTGATTAAGGTAATTTTAGTGCCAAATTTAAAATTTTTTACAACATATAGGAGTGAAACTTTGATCTTAATGAGCGTCTCACGGATAGGAGTTATATGACTAGCACAAAAACCGTACCACTAAAAAATTTTCCACCCCCAAATATGTGAGGTTCGCCCCTAGAATTGGTAGGAAAAGCATTTATGCTATGATGTGTGTACCGGTAGCACTTAGATTCTAGAACTTGCGTTAGGACCATTCCGAGGCCACAAGTGAGACTACATTCGTGTAGTTAGATTTACTACATGATAAGAGGCATTAGGATTAACCCATTGTTTTACACCTGTGTTTTTGTTATAATTACATTGGCTACATTGGTCAAGTAATTCTCCCACACCCTTTGCGTTGTACTCATTTTTAGTACACGATACCCCTAGTACACCCCTCAGAGCCTATCTTTTCGTTTCGACCTTTAAGCATTTTACTTAAAGGAAGAATTTGTTACACCCTACTAAAATGTACACCCAAATCGCCTTAGCCTACCTTGTATGCACTCATCTTTAGTGCATTATTGTGACAACATTTGTTTAAACCCAAGTTAATTATCTAGTTGATTACATGGTTGCTAAGTCGAGTCATATCCTTGTACATATTGTTTTGGGACGATTGGGACTCATGGGTAAAGTACTAGTATAATGGAGTAATGGGGAAGAACATCATTTATTACCCCATATGTGCTAAATGTTTTAAAAGTACTCCAAGTTTTTCAATTATCTTAATTCGAGTCATTAGATTAGTAATTGTAAAGTTATGTAAAAATTCAAGTGTAAGGGGAATGCAACGCCCCTATGATGTATTATTTTGGATGGTAGGGTAAAAGTGTATGCACAAAAAAAAAAAAAAAAAAAAAAAAAAAAAAAAAAAAATCAAGAAAAATACAAAAAAATGAGAAAAAAGAGCAATAGAAAAAACATACGGACTACCATCCCGTTTTATTTTAAGTTTGTTTTATGTTTTTGTTATTTTGTTATTTCGTTTCTAGCTTAAGATCGAGTCTAGTCTTGGCTTAGCAACATTGTATAGTACATGTAATTGACCAAGATCTTTAACTCGCCACCAGTAAAATATCCCGTATCCAACAAAACCGTGTTTTCCTTTTCCCTACACCTAACATTACAACCCATTTAAAAGCCCTCTTTGATAGTTTATCTTTGGTGCTTACGCCTAGTGGAGGAGGTTTTCGATCCTTTCCCAAGCCTATGGTAATCTATTTGCTATGACAGGTAGTGAGAGATATTTTCCGTTTTCATTTATGAGATTTATTTTGATGACACTTGAGAGATGTGAGTATCTAAACACTACTTGTGAGGTGCTAGTTTATAATCTCCGTGCTTATTATGATTAAAGTGGAACGATTATTTGTTGTAATTACTTTTATGTTAGCATTAAATGACCCCTAACTTGTATTTTGATTAGAATAAAAGCGCATTTGCTTGAGGACAAGCAAATCTCAAGTGTAAGGGTATTTGATGAGGCGAAAAGTGTACCGCTTTTAAGGGGTCATTTAAGCCCGAAATCGTATTTATTTGATCAAATATTGCCCTAAATCGTTCCTTTTGTCATTTTAGGTACTTTTGAGGAGAAATCTGGAAAAGGAGGCATTTTGGACGTTTTTGGAGCATAAAAGTGAAGAAAACGGCAAAGTCTCAAAAATCGGCTGAAAGTTACCTTTGACGGCGTCAGGATTTACTCCAGACGGCGTCATGCCTTGGCAAGAAAAGTGGGATGTGAAATTTACTCATGACGGGCCAGTGAGTTAGCATGTGAATTCTGACGGCGTCACGCTTTAACTAAATCAAGGGCGTCACGGCTTAATTCATAAGGGGACGGCGTCACGTTCAATAGGTGAGGGCGTCAAGCCTTGATAGGCCAGAACGGATTTTGGAGAATTAAAGAGGGACGGCGTCAAGATGGTCATCCGAGAACCCTAAAAGCGGCGAGGTGACGGCGTCACAATCCATAAGGTGACGCCGTCAGATGCAAAAGTCTATATATAGTTTTCTAATTTTTTTGTCATTAAGAGAGAGCTTAGTGTGTGGAATTTTGGGATAAAACCCTAAGACGATTTTAGCTACTTTTTCAGGGCTTTTAGCCTTGAGATCTTCCATGTTTCATTGAAAGATAAGTAATCAATTAATCATTCAATATGTCTATGTGTTGTTTGATTCTATCTTATGCTTGTCTTTTGTTTAACATGTTAGGCTAATTTTATCTTGTGTTTGCTTAGATCTAATGAAACCTAGCTATTGATTATTGGTTGTTAGTGTGTTGTTAGTTGTATTGGATGATTGTTTATCTATGTTAGGCTTAAGAAAACTGGCTAACTTCCTATTCGGTAACTTGCTTGAACGTCTTAAGAAACATGAACCAAACGCGTACTAAAGGTTTTTATGGTTGTATTTAATGCACAAGCGAATTCTAGTGATCCCATGTTAGGAGCTTCCTAGCCGGCTCGACATAGGAGTGAAGTAGGAGCTTTTAGAGTTTGGGGAAGTAAGTACGCCACCCCACGAATGGTATTAAGGAATACACCCGTCATCCACGCAACTAATGCACACTAATTAACCGGTAAAAGATAGCTAGGGAGTAAGGAAATCTAAGTAAACACATTTCTCTACACATAAGTTTCTCACCACTTTTCATTTTTGTTATTTTATTTTATTGCATTTGTAGTAATTTGGGTTAGTTGACTAGCAACTAATTCCGCCCACTCCTTCAAACCCCAGATTTTACTTGCTTTCATAAAAACTATAAAAACATAAAAAGAATCTTCCTCAACCCTTAGACCTAATTAGAGTAGCCTTTCACACCTAACGAACACTATTCCCTGTGGAGAACGATCAATCCCCCGTACTTACCACTACACTATACTACATCGGTCAGGTACACTGCCTGGTGGGGTTGTAAGCCTCTTGGGATCCCTCGAGAGGTAAAACCTGTTGTAAGGTTACAAAACCACGCATACTCATTCCAGCAGTACTAACTTAGTACTAGCAGTAGTAACTTTGCTCCAGCAGTACTAACTTAGTACTAGCAGTAGTAACTCTGTGAAGGATTGAACCTTCTGATGAGTTACTTTCAACCACTATCAGAGTCATGGTAATCAGGGACTTAATGGGTGTACACTCCGTACCTCCAAACCATTTCCAAGTATGATCATATCCCTCAATTGAAATAAATTTCCAACACAAAGCTTTGGCCAAAGCATTTACAACCTTATTCCTCCACTTCCAGACACCCAACAACGCACATTGAAACACCCCAACCAGAACCTTGGATAGAAGAGGCTTGTTAGGGAACCTAAGATAAGCAAATTTCATAGATAGAGAAAGACGAGAATGAAACTGGAGGGTCAAGCCCCCACCAAGCATAAACCTAGCGCCAAATGGGGATAACAAGAGGACACATTACTAGGCAATGAGAGATATATTCATCCTCTGAGTCACAGAATGGGCAGGCAGCCAAACTAATATGTATACCTCTCGCAATCAAATTAGACCTCGTAGGCATCTATTTATAGAAGCCCCCAAACACAAATGTTAACTTTTCTTGGCATCCAAGAGTTCTAGATGTGATGAGGACCAAGACAAATTTCCGCAAAGATAGAGTTTTGGATACGCTCTATCAGGGAACTAACCTTTAAATTACCAGAAACATCACCCTTCCAAACCCATTTGTCATCACCATCAGAAAGGGATAAATTACCTATATGCAAGATTAAAGAAGCCAGGTCATCCAAAGCTCTCCCTGTTGGAGGAGTTCACCACGACTGCATACCTTTCCAGTTTCCTATCTAGCATTGAATGAATCTTTAGTAAGTGAATAAAACTTTGCACTCACGAAAATTATAATTATAGCTGTTGGGCTAGTTCAGAGCCCAGTGGTCTCTTACTAGGATTTGAATATAAAATATCCTAAGTATAATGAAGTCCCCGAATGATTGAACATCCAGGGAGTCATATTCAGAGTTCATAAGAGATTAAAGAAAGTCTCTCAACTTCCTAAGGTTAAACTCGGTAAGTGAAGACCTGAACCTGAAAGAAGATGATGGAGTTAGTGAGTGATGATAATAACTCACTGACTCCCCTTAATCTCCTCAACAATCAAAGACATTTTGAACTTAGATATTTGGAAAAACATCTAAGTATCTAAAAGTTTAGGTGGGAACTATCTGTTGGTGATTTAACAAGTAAATCATATAAAAACATTTATATTGCAGTGGAAAAAGATCAACCAACATGGATCCATATGATGCGTATAATTAATCTATAATAATAACAATTATCGTACCTTTGATGCGTGATCGAATGGATTGAATGAGAGCTTAAAGATTTAACTTGGATTCCCCTTTGAATCCTACGAAACCCTTATAAAAACCAAAGTAGGTTGTCTCTATGAATATCCACACAACACGTCCTCGTATATCACCAAATGCTAGTTCCTTGTACCTCACAATCTTGCTTTGCATAACCTTCTTGTCAAGCTAGATGATCAAAACCGAAAACCCTAGATTGGCGTGTATGTTCGGTCGAATAGGGGAGGAGAGGAAGAGAGGATATTGTTTTCTTTCTATTCAAGTTATATGATTAGAATGAATCCTAATCTCATAATAATTTAAGATAGTTACACTTAATCCCCACAAGTTTTTCCTCCCTTCTTTTTCCTCCTTGTGGCCGGCATATAGACTAGACAAATGGGCTTCCCATTTGTTTTGGTCCAACCCAATTATTAAGTCCGTAACTTAACAATTAGTAGCCCGTTAAATAATTAATTAGTCTAACCAATTAATTAAATGCCCGTTAGTCGATCATGAGATACTTAACTAATATAAATAATGTAACTACTATAATTACATTAAATACATTATAAATAATGATACATCTGTTTATATGTGTGTGACCCTATAAGTTCACGTATTTCTAGCCGTATAATTATTTGTTTTGCTATGAACATTTTCCAACAGCTCTCACTGGCGAACGTCATAATCACAACTAATTATACAAGAAAAGGTTAGCATCTAGCAATACGCCATAGCCCCTAGAAATACATGAGAGTAGTTTCTTAAATGTCTCATTGTAAATATTTTACCGGGGTAATCCCATTTACCGAAAAAAAACATCTCATTGTAAATGGTTTATGATTAATCGTCTTTTTGTTTCGGATACTCTGTTAAACTATGGACATGGATCAGAAGTCACTAAAAATGTTTAACTATTATGTTTCTCGATATAGATATTGAACAATATTACCAAATTAATCAAGATTCATCTTGATTACCTTTGGGCACGGCTATGCAAACATCTGATCAGTTTATCGAGGGGCCCAGTAGTATCTAACTCTAAAAAAACATGGTGGAACAGATCCTATTTTGACTTCACGTATCATTCATGTGCTTCATATCACTCTTGAAAATGGACTTTATAACTACCTTGTTCAGGACAGCGTTTAACCATATCAAATAATGATATTCCACACACGCAAAACCTACTTGCGTCTCAAGTCTGAGGACGAGTAATATACAACCAGTTGTGAGATTCACTATTGACGTCGATCCATGAAGTGAATTCTCGTAGGCTGGACCAGTCCAATGTTTGAGAGGACGAATCAGCCCTTTACTACTTGTGAGGATTGATTAATAATACACTTAGGATGTTAGTCCTTTTAATGTGTATATGATACTTTGAGTGAATATGATTGAGTATGCGGAATCTACTTAACCACACTTAGAAGGATATTGGTTATGGAAATGAAACAGTAATGCTTTTGTGATGAACAATGAACACAGAAAGTATAACACCAAACGATTCAATATTATTAAGAATAATACGAGTGATCTTCACTATCACTAGGGTTACAAACCTTGAATCTCTATTACAAAGATAACTATTTCTGTTATGTTCAACTCTATCAGTTAATATCTAATAGTTACACACTTAAGCACATGCACTTCTCTAGACCCACTTAATATCTAGTCTAAGATCTCCCTTTTATACAACAAAGGAGATCTTTACAATATTGATAAGTCTTGTCAACTACTTGCTTTTTTATGTGTGTCAGTAACTAAGAAACAACATGTTCTGTGTTTACAACTTGTTGACTGAACACTTATCAAAGATATTATCTACCGTATATACTTGACTTTTATACACAAAATATCTTTTTCATACTTATCTAATCAGCAGTAGTATACGCAACACTTATCCACTCAGCAGTAGTATGAGTCACTCCAACAGCAGTATTCAAACAGCAGTACCTTTGTTTGTACTAGCAGTACTAACTGATATAGTTATATCTTGAACAGACTTCAAATATACACTAGCAGTTAGAACTGTTAGTGTATTCTTCTCAGCAGTACCAACCTTGTGAACATTCAATTTCCAATACTAATCTTCAGAACATTTAATTCCCAACAATCCTCCCCTAAACTTGTGATTTATCCCAAATCATCAAGTTTCTTCTGAATTAAATGAGGATTGTGAGAATCTTTCAAACACTACATAGTCAGACTCTTTGATATGAGCTTTTCTTTGTTCTGCAAGATTAACTATCTTTCTGTCTAACTCATCTGCCATCTGTGAATCATTTTCAGCCATTTTCTTTGTCTTCAACACTAGCAGTACCTTGCTCATGCTCCAATCATTGCCTAAAAGATGGTGCAATTTCCTTGGATGGAGGAATTATAAGAGGCAATGGTGTTGTGTATCTTGGATGCTTGAAGCCTGATATTATATTCCCTGTAATTGCTCTAAGAAGTCAAGTCATCTCTCAGCAAGCCATGCAAGTGATGAACAAACATAGTGAACTGAAATTGAAACTGAAAGAGCTTAGAAATAACTTTCTCCATTTGAATATCGTCAATCGAAGAAGATAGATGAATTGCTTCATCCCTTCTGAATATATATAATACTCCAGAATCTTGTCCAAATTTCCAACATGATCTCGAGACAGAGCTTTATCATTTTAAGTCAAAGATGTCCGAACATGAAGAAGAGAGATGAAAGAGCTTATTTCCAGCATCCATCAACTGAACTTCTGGGTCTTGATCAATTTGGGAAATCTTCCTCCCCAATCTTTCTCTTCTGTTTGATCAATTTAAACTTCCTCCCCTGTATCTGAGCATACACATTCACAGTCTTTCATCCTCTGATAATCTTCCTCCCTAATATTTTCATCAATTTGGGCAATCTTAATCTTCATCACCTACATTTGGTTAATCTTCCTCCCATGTTTGGAAGATCTCTCACCATCATCTGAACTTGACTCCTTTGATGAACTAGAAGAAGTTCATCTTCCAATTTGGATACCTTATCAGACAATATTGTACATAAAGCCATCAATTCCTTAAATTTCACTCTGCTGCCCTCATCACTTCCAGGTGTGTTAACTCCTGTGAGAGGTGAATCATGGGGCAATAACTCATAATCCATCATTAGATGGGTTTCTGAACCATTATGAATCCAAAAGATTTTAAGAAACTTTTGTCTTAGCAGTATGATCTTGATTTTAATTTGAAAAATCATATTGCTAACAACCATTTTGAAAGTGTTAGTGCAAGCAGTCTCGTTGGGGAGATTGCTAGTGCAAGCAATCTTGTTTGTTTTGAGTGATGACAAACATGTAACTTGATACATAGCGTAAAATGTACAAGTTACTTGTAATCATATCTTGTCTCAACATACATTCAACACCTCTCAAGTCCTCGTATGATACAACACAGGTTCGTACATGTTTGTTATGTGGCATTATGATCAAACCTTAACAAACCATTTAGAATGTTTAAAATACGGTTAGGTAATTAAGTATTTTAAAAAGGCTAATCATTCTACTTAGAACCACATGTTACATGATCACTAGGATACATGTTACACATTACAAGTTTACTAGGAAGAACAACATATACAAGTTTACTAACTTATTTCTTTAAATGGAAACTTTATTAGTTAAATATTAGGATGACATCATGGCATGCATCATGTATGATATCTTAGGTAGATTGTGTAATATCTTGTTTAGATTTACAAGTTACAAAGTTGACATTTGTGGATCTTGGAAGATTTGGAAAGATACACAAAGATATCTTAGCTGTCATCCTACGGATCCAAACGTTAACAAGCACGGATCCCTTTTATGGGATCCGCCAGATCCGTGGGATGATTTTCTTGTTTTCCTATAATTAGTTACACATGGTTTTAGTTGTATACATGGTTCTAGTCTTACACATAGTTTTAGTTTACACATGGTTTTAGTTTACACATGGTTTTAGTTTTACACATGGTTTTACACATGGTTTTGCACATGGTTTTGTACATGGTTTTACACATAGTTTTACTATAAATAGTAGCCATGGTTTTACACATTATTTATCCAACTAGAACATACATTCCCTCACTCATTACACACACTTAGATCAGTAGCAAACCATGTAGATTCATACATTAATCACCCATTACATAATGATCATAATGTTACTAACTTTCATTATGTTGTAAGCATACATTGTTAATGATCCTGTGAAGCAAGCTCAAGATCATGAGACATCATCCATAGCATACTTCATGATCCACCAAGAAGATCTTAGTTGCATACATGAAGATCCATCACAACAAGTTTAGGGAGCTTGTGATCTTCATACATTGAAGGCTTCCGATCAATGGAAGTTCATATAGTGTAGGCATTCATATCCATGATATACTTATGTCATGGATCATTGTTGTAACCATCATTGTATCATTTAGATCAGTAGAGTGAGGTTAGTATTTTAGTCCTTAAAATACAAAGAGTGTTGGGAGTGGTTGTACCCGTGTAAAGAACTCGACATCTAGCTTAGTGTCGGTAAAGTAAGTAGGCGACGATGGGAGTGGTTGTACCCTTGTAAAGAACCCGGTGTTTAGCTTAGTACCGGAAAAGGAAGTAAGCGACGTGTAAAGGTTTTCTCCGCCTAAGAAAGGGAGCTTGTTGATCTAGTGAAGTAACTCTCGAGTTGGGTACTCGGGGAGTGGAGTAGGGCGGAGAGGAGCTCCGTGACCGAACCACTATAAATCATCGTGTTCGGTTTGCGCTTTCTTTTACTTATCTCTTTACTTTTATATTTGCATTATGTGATTGCTTGTGTTGTGATTATGTGATAATACTTGTGTGACAACTTGGTAGACATAAACTACAATAGACAGTGTTCATATTAGAACTAGCCAAAGTGGAAATTTGATACAAAAAGTTTTAAGTTTTAAAACGGTAAACGTATTCACCCCCCCTCTACGTTTTCACAATTGGTATCAGAGCGGGTTGGCTCTCATTTTCAAAACAAATGGTTTTTAAAATAGAGTAAGATCCATGTATCAAATTGCCTCTGAAGCAGAACATAATATGAAAAATGTTTCGCTAAGTATACTTTGAAATTTTGTTGTTAAATATCACTTTGTATACAAGCTTGAAGGTGTTCTTGAAAAATAAAAGAAAAATATTTCTCAAAAGAATTTGTAAGTGTCAAATTATGTGCTCAGAACTAATTTACGAAAAATACCATTTTGAAGGGAGTGTTTGGAATAATCATTAAGTTAGTTGAAAAATCACCTCCGTAATATTTAGATAAGTCACATAGGTAGAAATATTGTTAATATTTGTAATATATGCCTAAGATTAAGTGTAGCTAGTCCCACACACTTTCGCTATGTCAAAAATATAAGTTTAGGAGAATCTGTCACAGGTCTCGGCGGATCCAAATGACATAAAGGGCGGATCCCTCAAAAAGGATCCGTCGGATCCGTCTGCAGTTTTTTGTCAAACTTCAATAATTCATAACTAATTAACCGTAAGTCCGTAGGAGTCGCGCCACCTATCATTTTGAAGGGAATTAAGTCTACTTTCATTTAAAAATAGTCTCATGGCCTAGATCTAAATTGAAGTAGGTAAAACAAATCAAATACTATAACCTGTTCAGAATGTTAAGTTTTATTTTGACACAGTAAGTTAAACTTTTGAGTCGAGCAATGTAAATTGGTATCCTTTGCTCATAAATATGATTTCTTTTGAAACTAAAGAATTTGGTAATATAAAGGAAACAAATTAAGCTTGGCATACATCGTCATATTTAAACGCAAAGTGACGAAAAGTATATTTTAATCTATGCTATGCTATGTGGCTAACTGTTCTATATTATTTGCATATATGTGATATGCTTGTTGATAAGTGTGATTGTACTTGTTTATTTGTAATACATAAGTGTCTTGCCATGATACATACTTGCTTGTTTATCAATTGCTTGTTTTATGCATAATAGAACATTTGCTAGATATTGTGCAATAAATTGATAAACTGTGTCTGTTTTACTTTTAGACTTAGACATTCTTGTTTTATTATGTTATATGAAAAACTTGCATTACTTGCTTAGGAATGAGAACTAAGTGTAACTAGTTTAGTGTCTTGAATAGTATTGTCTTGTACAAACTCTTGCTCTAGTGTTAAAACATGTAAACATATACTAACTTTGAAAAAGAGTGTTTGGTACAAACAATTTGAAACTATGGTATGTTGAATTGTTATGCTTTTAGGATATTATCTTATTGTTAAACCTTCATGTGAACTAACCATATCATGCAGGACGATAACACTTCGTTGTTATCAAGTTTCCAAGTTTAAGCCACTATTTGGCTTAACTCTCATTTAAGGTAAGTTAATATGATCAGATTAAACTATGTGTGTATGTGTGTTAGAATAAACATTATTAGTAGTTTTGCATTACATATTAGCTAATAGATATGTTCCAGGAGAATTTTCGGGTCTTGATCGAAAAACGCAAATTTTGCATATCTCTCTGTTTGTTTTTAGTACTTTTGTTCAACGGATCCGACGGATCCCTCATTTTGGATCCGTCAAGTGTTAGCTTTGGATCCGCCAGTCCAGAACCCACGGATTCCACGGCTCCCAAACTTTGGCTCCGCTTTTGTTGTCGATTGGATCCGTGGGTGTCAAAAGTAACTTTTCAAAATTCCCAGACTAATCCCAATCCTTAGATTATAGATTCTAGTTTTTGTTTAGGTTTATTCTACTGATCATTAAGTGTATTTGGATGATTGAGAATTACGTAGAACCATAAGATTGATCAAAACTCATTCACATCAAATCCAATATCCTCCCTGTCTATAAATTAGAAAGATCAGGATCCTCACTCAAGATCACTCACGCTCATCACTAAGATTCTTTTCACTGATGATTTACTCATATTAGGATTAGAACATTTCACTTGCACATATAGGAAAATCATCTCTAACCATAACTTCAAACTTCACAAAAAGGATCCAAGAGACCTTTCTCCATAAAGGAAGGAATCCGGAAACTTGTTTCTTGAGGTCCATGGACCACTGATCATTTGTGATCATTACACATATTCCCTGCATTCACTTGTCCTTTACTTATCCATTAGCTTGATTTGTAAATTGACAACTTCCAAACTAATCCAGACTCACTGTTTGAAAATATATCACATATTACAAACCCAACTCATGTATGTATTCACGTATGTTACCTCACTTGGTTAACATGTCATCCTTCAAGACGATTTACATCAAGTCATAACTCACACTTAGGTTATAGATGTAATTATCAAGTCTTGTTATTCTTTTCTCAAAGTAGGATTGACAACTTAAAGTATTTCATCCGAAATATTCAAGTAAATTTGACTTACGATTGTAGTCATTAAAAGTCATATCCAAAACAATCAACTCCCAAGTATTTTAACAACGTATGTTAAAACACTTATCCAATCGCCTAAGTACACTTGTACTTTCACTATTATCCCATCACACTCACTTCTGTGATATGTCTTATACCCTAAGCCTTAGATCACATCACACACTAGTTATACCAACCAATAGATCATAAGAGTATGTCTTCATCCTCGTTATCCATAAGAATTAGTCTTCATCACATTCAGCCCCTAAGTTTCACAAACATAACCAAACACTTCATCCGCTAGTGAAACACAAGAATTAGTATCCATTCTTGTAATCTTCAACATTCATGAAACCCAAAAGTTCAACAAACTCCTTCATCACCATAATTCACGCCATTGAGTGCATTGCTCAAAAAGCCCTTAGTCCAACACTCATACCAAATCAAATGCAAGTTGAATCAACTCATCAATACCTTGCCACCTATAGAATTAGAACTTCACCATCAAATGAGCATGATGCTCACATTCATTAAGTAGTACCATAAGTCATCAAAGTATTGGTAATACTTTGTTTCATTTAATCTTGAATCAACATTGTAACAACTTATGTTATAATGAAATCTCAAAGCCAATCTCATACATCCCAAATAACAATCTTGAGGAGTATACAAAAGAAACTCAAGTAAGTTAATCTTGTCTAGTTATCATATTATTGAAATCTAGTTTATTTAGGATAAGTCTATCCAATTCAAATACTTTGTGTTCATATCTTCATTTAGGAAAACATGATGTTTCGGAAAAACATTATGTGTTTATTTTTCATCTTGTTAAAAAGGATAATGTATATCCTATGCATCATTATTTTCTTGCAACATGAACGTTTATGTTACAAGAGATTTCTTTACACCTCATTGGGCAAATAATCTTAAAACAAACATCCACTAGTTCTATGAACTATCTTCCTTATTGAGCACTAGTTAAATCTTACTTGTTGAAAGATACCATACGTATCTATTTCCTTTTAAGCGTACATTAAACCTTGGTCAAACCTTGTGCATATTCACATCTCTGGAGCATACACAAGACCTATTAAAGTTAGTAACTTTATTTAGATTCTTGTTCCAAAGAACTTTCTTCAGAACTTTCATGACATATCCCGTTACCACACACAAACACATGTCTTGATCTTAGATCACTTGCATAACTCATACTTAAACTCAACTTAAAGGATGTCACCCTTTAGATCATTCAATCTTAGATTCCAAACACAATGATTAAAATCCATCGACACATATTTGTCAAATTTACGTGTATAACATGACATCTTCATCACACTAGTTTTTATAGAAATAGTTGAGTCTCATTAAGTCATGTATTGGTGAATTATCTTGTCTTAGGAATAATTAATCAAACAAGAAGTAGATGTGATTTTTCTTTAGTTTATTAAAAAAAAAATCACTTGCATTACATATACGTGTATTGATTACATGATATTTGTTTGATATCTTGATGTTATCATTGTCAAATGTGTAAACCTTAGAAAGGTTTTGTCTGCATGCTTATATGCTGTATGATTTGTATGATATGTTCATTCTTTTGTTATATGCTATTTCGCAAGATTAACGTATTACTTGTTAACTCACACTTACTATATGGTGTTAGATAGTCTTTGTCTTTAGTTGACAATCATTGAGCTTTTTCGTAGGATAGTCTAAATGGTACATGCTCCTAAATGTTATAATGGTTTGCATGAATCTTAGTCTCACTTCTTTGTCACACTATTTGTTTGCCATATGTGCACTTTGTCTAAGTGGTCTTGGTATGATGAACATTTAGAAGTCATTTTATTTTATACATAGATCATTGTGTTAATTAATGGGTAAGTATGCTTAAGTGACTAAGCCTAACTTAAAAACAATTTCACAATGTAGTATCTAAAACAATGCTATCTTGCAATATGATTATTTGTCTTTATGCTATGTGGTATCTTTATGTCTATTAGTAGATTATTTATTTTTATAAAATGTTGTCATATGATATTCACATCTTTTGTCATTAAGACTTTTTGTCTTGTAGGCTGATAACAAACTATTTGTTATTTCTCTTTGTTATGCTTATTTTGCATAATTGTTATCTCATTATTGCTACTTAGATTAGTAATATGTTTATGGGATCCATTTTCTTGCATATAGCTTTAAAAGCTAATAGGATTAAGTTTTAGAGGTTTGAAATTTGTGTTTGGATATCTTTCAATATACCTCTCTCCAAATCATATTGTTGCTTCCGCTCACCTAACAATATCTCCATCATCTTTTAGTTAAAACAATATATCTCCCATAAGGAAAACCACATGCCTCATCGTGCGATCATCTCGCATTGATAGAGAAGAGCTATGTAACTTCACGGATGAAGTTCTTTGTATGCTAACCAATATCCACTAAAACATTGCTAAGCTCATCGCTTTCATTAATCTGCAACATCCTAAACACTTTACCTTCATTCTTCATTTAATTCATCATAGATTATGTTGAATAACCACCAATTAAGGAGGAGTGAAATTCATTCACATAATTGTCTTTTCATTAAATAACATGTACTCATGTTTCTTACATTCCCAAATACCGACAAGTAGGTTCAAATCACTTAGTTAAATCAGTTCACAAAATCACAAAGTGTTTCTAACCTTATTAGCTCAACATCACAGCTTTGCACCAATATCTCATTAAAAGAAAAACACATCATGTGTTTGACAAACCTCTTAAATGAGATACAATAAGTCTCCTTAGAATTTGACTAGGATTAGTGAAACCAAATTAGTAGTTATAAGTGAATAGACCATAGCATGAACCTTCGTTTGATCAAAAATGACAAAACATGACCTAATCGATTTTGGTCCCACGGAACCCTTCGATAAGAAGGACGGAACCAAAATTTTGGTTCCGCCAAATCCGCGGGTACCTGATCAGCTTTTAACCATTCAGAAACCAAACAACTTTAGGTAATCAACGAATCTAGGATTTTCATCTTAATCTCACAACTTAATTGTCTAGAACATCTTTAGTGTCTAGAACACCATTATAGGATCTCATCCTTTTTCATTCTTGTTATATATCAAGCATGTCATTGTCAGTGCAAACAGAACCATCATTCTCAACATGTTTGTCCAACCAACACTCTCATCATATGATGTCATTCTCATCCACATATAGGTATCTAGTATTTCCAATTGTTACATATGGAATCTCTATTCCTAAGTGATCATTGTCTTCACTTTCTCTCATTCTCATTCAAACATTTACTATGGCACGATTCATCTTTGGTAGATGATAATATCATAACCGTAACCGTCTTCAAATACTCTTATATCATTTGCTATACATTAGAGTTTCTGAATTCATTGCATTCATTATAATCACCACCATCCATCACTTCTTTCACTAATCATCAATCCCATGGATTAACGAAAAACCTACTTACATCAACCTTTAGTCATCCATTAAGTTATCATTCACTTGTAAACCAACATCATATTAACACCACTCACTTTAAGCTTTTTAACTTCACTTCATATCCTCCTCATAGGCATTGTTTTGTAGGATTTTATCATATGATATTGCTGCATCATATTTTTATTTGATTAGACAATCACAATTGGTATGTTGCTTGTGATTAGATTATTGATATGTTGCATAATATTTTTCTTTGAGATAAAATATATTGCACTAACCATTTCATTGTAGGTTCATCATCATATACGCTCGATCGTATATAGCTTACTCATCATAGGATAAAGTTTGCTTCGATTACTATTCCTTTTTTTATAGGTGCTTCTTGACAATCTCAAACCAGGAGGATTATCAGTCTAGCACTCATATTGCATCGTCTATACACATTGGTCGTATATGACTTAAGACATAGCTTCTAGTGCATTGATCTTTTGTTTTGTAGGTTCATCTTGACGCGCTAGAGCAAGGGGAGCTTTCGTCAAGTAGTTTTTAGGATGCATCATATACACACATTGGTGTATATCATATACTTGTCCAAGGACAAATATTGTTTTATACTAACCTTTATTTTGTAGGATTCTTCATCCTTGGATCATATACGTTGGTACCCTAGCAACGGGGAGTATAGATCAAGGGGGAGGATATCATATTCTAACTATTTTTTTTGTAGGATCATACATCTTAACCTTGTCACTCCAATTAGGGGGAGTATTATCCAAGGGGGAGCCTTAAAGTTCTCATTATCATTGCATTATCATACTTGGTACTCTAAACTAGGAGGAGTAATCACCAAGGATTGGTTACCACATTCCGCTACGCATATCTTCTTTTCGTTTCGACAAAAAGGAGGAGATAGGTCTACATAGTCCAACATAGATTACCCACAGTATCGTTGGCTATTTGCATTTCATTCATCATTCATTTTTCATATATATTCTTTTTATGTTGCACACCACTAACCTTGATGTAGGTTAAGAGTCTTAATTTGATCCATGGATCCGCTTACAACCTAGGAGACGCAACAACCATAGGAGATTGGAGTAGTCTATTTAACTTCACTAGGGATGATGCAAGCTCGCCTTTTTGGGGAGAAATAAAGTTAACTCCAAGGACACACCCTTTTTGCTTCGACAAAAGGGGGAGAAAGGTGTAAACGGAGAAAGTGAGTAATTACGGACACAAGGAGAAAAGGGAGAAAGGTGTAAACGGAGAAACGGACACAAGAATAAAGTAAGTAATAATGGACACAAGTAACATTTTGCATTTTACTTTCTATCACGTTTACATATTTTGTCATCATCAAAAAGGGGGAGATTGTTAGTGCAAGCAGTCTCGTTGGGGAGATTGCTAGTGCAAGCAATCTTGTTTGTTTTGAGTGATGACAAACATGTAACTTGATACATAGCGTAAAATGTACAAGTTACTTGTAATCATATCTTGTCTCAACATACATTCAACACCTCTCAAGTCCTCGTATGATACAACACAGGTTCGTACATGTTTGTTATGTGGCATTATGATCAAACCTTAACAAACCATTTAGAATGTTTAAAATACGGTTAGGTAATTAAGTATTTTAAAAAGGCTAATCATTCTACTTAGAACCACATGTTACATGATCACTAGGATACATGTTACACATTACAAGTTTACTAGGAAGAACAACATATACAAGTTTACTAACTTATTTCTTTAAATGGAAACTTTATTAGTTAAATATTAGGATGACATCATGGCATGCATCATGTATGATATCTTAGGTAGATTGTGTAATATCTTGTTTAGATTTACAAGTTACAAAGTTGACATTTGTGGATCTTGGAAGATTTGGAAAGATACACAAAGATATCTTAGCTGTCATCCTACGGATCCAAACGTTAACAAGCACGGATCCCTTTTATGGGATCCGCCAGATCCGTGGGATGATTTTCTTGTTTTCCTATAATTAGTTACACATGGTTTTAGTTGTATACATGGTTCTAGTCTTACACATAGTTTTAGTTTACACATGGTTTTAGTTTACACATGGTTTTAGTTTTACACATGGTTTTACACATGGTTTTGCACATGGTTTTGTACATGGTTTTACACATAGTTTTACTATAAATAGTAGCCATGGTTTTACACATTATTTATCCAACTAGAACATACATTCCCTCACTCATTACACACACTTAGATCAGTAGCAAACCATGTAGATTCATACATTAATCACCCATTACATAATGATCATAATGTTACTAACTTTCATTATGTTGTAAGCATACATTGTTAATGATCCTGTGAAGCAAGCTCAAGATCATGAGACATCATCCATAGCATACTTCATGATCCACCAAGAAGATCTTAGTTGCATACATGAAGATCCATCACAACAAGTTTAGGGAGCTTGTGATCTTCATACATTGAAGGCTTCCGATCAATGGAAGTTCATATAGTGTAGGCATTCATATCCATGATATACTTATGTCATGGATCATTGTTGTAACCATCATTGTATCATTTAGATCAGTAGAGTGAGGTTAGTATTTTAGTCCTTAAAATACAAAGAGTGTTGGGAGTGGTTGTACCCGTGTAAAGAACTCGACATCTAGCTTAGTGTCGGTAAAGTAAGTAGGCGACGATGGGAGTGGTTGTACCCTTGTAAAGAACCCGGTGTTTAGCTTAGTACCGGAAAAGGAAGTAAGCGACGTGTAAAGGTTTTCTCCGCCTAAGAAAGGGAGCTTGTTGATCTAGTGAAGTAACTCTCGAGTTGGGTACTCGGGGAGTGGAGTAGGGCGGAGAGGAGCTCCGTGACCGAACCACTATAAATCATCGTGTTCGGTTTGCGCTTTCTTTTACTTATCTCTTTACTTTTATATTTGCATTATGTGATTGCTTGTGTTGTGATTATGTGATAATACTTGTGTGACAACTTGGTAGACATAAACTACAATAGACAGTGTTCATATTAGAACTAGCCAAAGTGGAAATTTGATACAACAAGTTTTAAGTTTTAAAACGGTAAACGTATTCACCCCCCCTCTACGTTTTCACAATTGGTATCAGAGCGGGTTGGCTCTCATTTTCAAAACAAATGGTTTTTAAAATAGAGTAAGATCCATGTATCAAATTGCCTCTGAAGCAGAACATAATATGAAAAATGTTTCGCTAAGTATACTTTGAAATTTTGTTGTTAAATATCACTTTGTATACAAGCTTGAAGGTGTTCTTGAAAAATAAAAGAAAAATATTTCTCAAAAGAATTTGTAAGTGTCAAATTATGTGCTCAGAACTAATTTACGAAAAATACCATTTTGAAGGGAGTGTTTGGAATAATCATTAAGTTAGTTGAAAAATCACCTCCGTAATATTTAGATAAGTCACATAGGTAGAAATATTGTTAATATTTGTAATATATGCCTAAGATTAAGTGTAGCTAGTCCCACACACTTTCGCTATGTCAAAATATAAGTTTAGGAGAATCTGTCACAGGTCTCGGCGGATCCAAATGACATAAAGGGCGGATCCCTCAAAAAGGATCCGTCGGATCCGTCTGCAGTTTTTTGTCAAACTTCAATAATTCATAACTAATTAACCGTAAGTCCGTAGGAGTCGCGCCACCTATCATTTTGAAGGGAATTAAGTCTACTTTCATTTAAAAATAGTCTCATGGCCTAGATCTAAATTGAAGTAGGTAAAACAAATCAAATACTATAACCTGTTCAGAATGTTAAGTTTTATTTTGACACAGTAAGTTAAACTTTTGAGTCGAGCAATGTAAATTGGTATCCTTTGCTCATAAATATGATTTCTTTTGAAACTAAAGAATTTGGTAATATAAAGGAAACAAATTAAGCTTGGCATACATCGTCATATTTAAACGCAAAGTGACGAAAAGTATATTTTAATCTATGCTATGCTATGTGGCTAACTGTTCTATATTATTTGCATATATGTGATATGCTTGTTGATAAGTGTGATTGTACTTGTTTATTTGTAATACATAAGTGTCTTGCCATGATACATACTTGCTTGTTTATCAATTGCTTGTTTTATGCATAATAGAACATTTGCTAGATATTGTGCAATAAATTGATAAACTGTGTCTGTTTTACTTTTAGACTTAGACATTCTTGTTTTATTATGTTATATGAAAAACTTGCATTACTTGCTTAGGAATGAGAACTAAGTGTAACTAGTTTAGTGTCTTGAATAGTATTGTCTTGTACAAACTCTTGCTCTAGTGTTAAAACATGTAAACATATACTAACTTTGAAAAAGAGTGTTTGGTACAAACAATTTGAAACTATGGTATGTTGAATTGTTATGCTTTTAGGATATTATCTTATTGTTAAACCTTCATGTGAACTAACCATATCATGCAGGACGATAACACTTCGTTGTTATCAAGTTTCCAAGTTTAAGCCACTATTTGGCTTAACTCTCATTTAAGGTAAGTTAATATGATCAGATTAAACTATGTGTGTATGTGTGTTAGAATAAACATTATTAGTAGTTTTGCATTACATATTAGCTAATAGATATGTTCCAGGAGAATTTTCGGGTCTTGATCGAAAAACGCAAATTTTGCATATCTCTCTGTTTGTTTTTAGTACTTTTGTTCAACGGATCCGACGGATCCCTCATTTTGGATCCGTCAAGTGTTAGCTTTGGATCCGCCAGTCCAGAACCCACGGATTCCACGGCTCCCAAACTTTGGCTCCGCTTTTGTTGTCGATTGGATCCGTGGGTGTCAAAAGTAACTTTTCAAAATTCCCAGACTAATCCCAATCCTTAGATTATAGATTCTAGTTTTTGTTTAGGTTTATTCTACTGATCATTAAGTGTATTTGGATGATTGAGAATTACGTAGAACCATAAGATTGATCAAAACTCATTCACATCAAATCCAATATCCTCCCTGTCTATAAATTAGAAAGATCAGGATCCTCACTCAAGATCACTCACGCTCATCACTAAGATTCTTTTCACTGATGATTTACTCATATTAGGATTAGAACATTTCACTTGCACATATAGGAAAATCATCTCTAACCATAACTTCAAACTTCACAAAAAGGATCCAAGAGACCTTTCTCCATAAAGGAAGGAATCCGGAAACTTGTTTCTTGAGGTCCATGGACCACTGATCATTTGTGATCATTACACATATTCCCTGCATTCACTTGTCCTTTACTTATCCATTAGCTTGATTTGTAAATTGACAACTTCCAAACTAATCCAGACTCACTGTTTGAAAATATATCACATATTACAAACCCAACTCATGTATGTATTCACGTATGTTACCTCACTTGGTTAACATGTCATCCTTCAAGACGATTTACATCAAGTCATAACTCACACTTAGGTTATAGATGTAATTATCAAGTCTTGTTATTCTTTTCTCAAAGTAGGATTGACAACTTAAAGTATTTCATCCGAAATATTCAAGTAAATTTGACTTACGATTGTAGTCATTAAAAGTCATATCCAAAACAATCAACTCCCAAGTATTTTAACAACGTATGTTAAAACACTTATCCAATCGCCTAAGTACACTTGTACTTTCACTATTATCCCATCACACTCACTTCTGTGATATGTCTTATACCCTAAGCCTTAGATCACATCACACACTAGTTATACCAACCAATAGATCATAAGAGTATGTCTTCATCCTCGTTATCCATAAGAATTAGTCTTCATCACATTCAGCCCCTAAGTTTCACAAACATAACCAAACACTTCATCCGCTAGTGAAACACAAGAATTAGTATCCATTCTTGTAATCTTCAACATTCATGAAACCCAAAAGTTCAACAAACTCCTTCATCACCATAATTCACGCCATTGAGTGCATTGCTCAAAAAGCCCTTAGTCCAACACTCATACCAAATCAAATGCAAGTTGAATCAACTCATCAATACCTTGCCACCTATAGAATTAGAACTTCACCATCAAATGAGCATGATGCTCACATTCATTAAGTAGTACCATAAGTCATCAAAGTATTGGTAATACTTTGTTTCATTTAATCTTGAATCAACATTGTAACAACTTATGTTATAATGAAATCTCAAAGCCAATCTCATACATCCCAAATAACAATCTTGAGGAGTATACAAAAGAAACTCAAGTAAGTTAATCTTGTCTAGTTATCATATTATTGAAATCTAGTTTATTTAGGATAAGTCTATCCAATTCAAATACTTTGTGTTCATATCTTCATTTAGGAAAACATGATGTTTCGGAAAAACATTATGTGTTTATTTTTCATCTTGTTAAAAAGGATAATGTATATCCTATGCATCATTATTTTCTTGCAACATGAACGTTTATGTTACAAGAGATTTCTTTACACCTCATTGGGCAAATAATCTTAAAACAAACATCCACTAGTTCTATGAACTATCTTCCTTATTGAGCACTAGTTAAATCTTACTTGTTGAAAGATACCATACGTATCTATTTCCTTTTAAGCGTACATTAAACCTTGGTCAAACCTTGTGCATATTCACATCTCTGGAGCATACACAAGACCTATTAAAGTTAGTAACTTTATTTAGATTCTTGTTCCAAAGAACTTTCTTCAGAACTTTCATGACATATCCCGTTACCACACACAAACACATGTCTTGATCTTAGATCACTTGCATAACTCATACTTAAACTCAACTTAAAGGATGTCACCCTTTAGATCATTCAATCTTAGATTCCAAACACAATGATTAAAATCCATCGACACATATTTGTCAAATTTACGTGTATAACATGACATCTTCATCACACTAGTTTTTATAGAAATAGTTGAGTCTCATTAAGTCATGTATTGGTGAATTATCTTGTCTTAGGAATAATTAATCAAACAAGAAGTAGATGTGATTTTTCTTTAGTTTATTAAAAAAAAAATCACTTGCATTACATATACGTGTATTGATTACATGATATTTGTTTGATATCTTGATGTTATCATTGTCAAATGTGTAAACCTTAGAAAGGTTTTGTCTGCATGCTTATATGCTGTATGATTTGTATGATATGTTCATTCTTTTGTTATATGCTATTTCGCAAGATTAACGTATTACTTGTTAACTCACACTTACTATATGGTGTTAGATAGTCTTTGTCTTTAGTTGACAATCATTGAGCTTTTTCGTAGGATAGTCTAAATGGTACATGCTCCTAAATGTTATAATGGTTTGCATGAATCTTAGTCTCACTTCTTTGTCACACTATTTGTTTGCCATATGTGCACTTTGTCTAAGTGGTCTTGGTATGATGAACATTTAGAAGTCATTTTATTTTATACATAGATCATTGTGTTAATTAATGGGTAAGTATGCTTAAGTGACTAAGCCTAACTTAAAAACAATTTCACAATGTAGTATCTAAAACAATGCTATCTTGCAATATGATTATTTGTCTTTATGCTATGTGGTATCTTTATGTCTATTAGTAGATTATTTATTTTTATAAGATGTTGTCATATGATATTCACATCTTTTGTCATTAAGACTTTTTGTCTTGTAGGCTGATAACAAACTATTTGTTATTTCTCTTTGTTATGCTTATTTTGCATAATTGTTATCTCATTATTGCTACTTAGATTAGTAATATGTTTATGGGATCCATTTTCTTGCATATAGCTTTAAAAGCTAATAGGATTAAGTTTTAGAGGTTTGAAATTTGTGTTTGGATATCTTTCAATATACCTCTCTCCAAATCATATTGTTGCTTCCGCTCACCTAACAATATCTCCATCATCTTTTAGTTAAAACAATATATCTCCCATAAGGAAAACCACATGCCTCATCGTGCGATCATCTCGCATTGATAGAGAAGAGCTATGTAACTTCACGGATGAAGTTCTTTGTATGCTAACCAATATCCACTAAAACATTGCTAAGCTCATCGCTTTCATTAATCTGCAACATCCTAAACACTTTACCTTCATTCTTCATTTAATTCATCATAGATTATGTTGAATAACCACCAATTAAGGAGGAGTGAAATTCATTCACATAATTGTCTTTTCATTAAATAACATGTACTCATGTTTCTTACATTCCCAAATACCGACAAGTAGGTTCAAATCACTTAGTTAAATCAGTTCACAAAATCACAAAGTGTTTCTAACCTTATTAGCTCAACATCACAGCTTTGCACCAATATCTCATTAAAAGAAAAACACATCATGTGTTTGACAAACCTCTTAAATGAGATACAATAAGTCTCCTTAGAATTTGACTAGGATTAGTGAAACCAAATTAGTAGTTATAAGTGAATAGACCATAGCATGAACCTTCGTTTGATCAAAAATGACAAAACATGACCTAATCGATTTTGGTCCCACGGAACCCTTCGATAAGAAGGACGGAACCAAAATTTTGGTTCCGCCAAATCCGCGGGTACCTGATCAGCTTTTAACCATTCAGAAACCAAACAACTTTAGGTAATCAACGAATCTAGGATTTTCATCTTAATCTCACAACTTAATTGTCTAGAACATCTTTAGTGTCTAGAACACCATTATAGGATCTCATCCTTTTTCATTCTTGTTATATATCAAGCATGTCATTGTCAGTGCAAACAGAACCATCATTCTCAACATGTTTGTCCAACCAACACTCTCATCATATGATGTCATTCTCATCCACATATAGGTATCTAGTATTTCCAATTGTTACATATGGAATCTCTATTCCTAAGTGATCATTGTCTTCACTTTCTCTCATTCTCATTCAAACATTTACTATGGCACGATTCATCTTTGGTAGATGATAATATCATAACCGTAACCGTCTTCAAATACTCTTATATCATTTGCTATACATTAGAGTTTCTGAATTCATTGCATTCATTATAATCACCACCATCCATCACTTCTTTCACTAATCATCAATCCCATGGATTAACGAAAAACCTACTTACATCAACCTTTAGTCATCCATTAAGTTATCATTCACTTGTAAACCAACATCATATTAACACCACTCACTTTAAGCTTTTTAACTTCACTTCATATCCTCCTCATAGGCATTGTTTTGTAGGATTTTATCATATGATATTGCTGCATCATATTTTTATTTGATTAGACAATCACAATTGGTATGTTGCTTGTGATTAGATTATTGATATGTTGCATAATATTTTTTCTTTGAGATAAAATATATTGCACTAACCATTTCATTGTAGGTTCATCATCATATACGCTCGATCGTATATAGCTTACTCATCATAGGATAAAGTTTGCTTCGATTACTATTCCTTTTTTTATAGGTGCTTCTTGACAATCTCAAACCAGGAGGATTATCAGTCTAGCACTCATATTGCATCGTCTATACACATTGGTCGTATATGACTTAAGACATAGCTTCTAGTGCATTGATCTTTTGTTTTGTAGGTTCATCTTGACGCGCTAGAGCAAGGGGGAGCTTTCGTCAAGTAGTTTTTAGGATGCATCATATACACACATTGGTGTATATCATATACTTGTCCAAGGACAAATATTGTTTTATACTAACCTTTATTTTGTAGGATTCTTCATCCTTGGATCATATACGTTGGTACCCTAGCAACGGGGAGTATAGATCAAGGGGGAGGATATCATATTCTAACTATTTTTTTTGTAGGATCATACATCTTAACCTTGTCACTCCAATTAGGGGGAGTATTATCCAAGGGGGAGCCTTAAAGTTCTCATTATCATTGCATTATCATACTTGGTACTCTAAACTAGGAGGAGTAATCACCAAGGATTGGTTACCACATTCCGCTACGCATATCTTCTTTTCGTTTCGACAAAAAGGAGGAGATAGGTCTACATAGTCCAACATAGATTACCCACACGTATCGTTGGCTATTTGCATTTCATTCATCATTCATTTTTCATATATATTCTTTTTATGTTGCACACCACTAACCTTGATGTAGGTTAAGAGTCTTAATTTGATCCATGGATCCGCTTACAACCTAGGAGACGCAACAACCATAGGAGATTGGAGTAGTCTATTTAACTTCACTAGGGATGATGCAAGCTCGCCTTTTTGGGGAGAAATAAAGTTAACTCCAAGGACACACCCTTTTTGCTTCGACAAAAGGGGGAGAAAGGTGTAAACGGAGAAAGTGAGTAATTACGGACACAAGGAGAAAAGGGAGAAAGGTGTAAACGGAGAAACGGACACAAGAATAAAGTAAGTAATAATGGACACAAGTAACATTTTGCATTTTACTTTCTATCACGTTTACATATTTTGTCATCATCAAAAAGGGGGAGATTGTTAGTGCAAGCAGTCTCGTTGGGGAGATTGCTAGTGCAAGCAATCTTGTTTGTTTTGAGTGATGACAAACATGTAACTTGATACATAGCGTAAAATGTACAAGTTACTTGTAATCATATCTTGTCTCAACATACATTCAACACCTCTCAAGTCCTCGTATGATACAACACAGGTTCGTACATGTTTGTTATGTGGCATTATGATCAAACCTTAACAAACCATTTAGAATGTTTAAAATACGGTTAGGTAATTAAGTATTTTAAAAAGGCTAATCATTCTACTTAGAACCACATGTTACATGATCACTAGGATACATGTTACACATTACAAGTTTACTAGGAAGAACAACATATACAAGTTTACTAACTTATTTCTTTAAATGGAAACTTTATTAGTTAAATATTAGGATGACATCATGGCATGCATCATGTATGATATCTTAGGTAGATTGTGTAATATCTTGTTTAGATTTACAAGTTACAAAGTTGACATTTGTGGATCTTGGAAGATTTGGAAAGATACACAAAGATATCTTAGCTGTCATCCTACGGATCCAAACGTTAACAAGCACGGATCCCTTTTATGGGATCCGCCAGATCCGTGGGATGATTTTCTTGTTTTCCTATAATTAGTTACACATGGTTTTAGTTGTATACATGGTTCTAGTCTTACACATAGTTTTAGTTTACACATGGTTTTAGTTTACACATGGTTTTAGTTTTACACATGGTTTTACACATGGTTTTGCACATGGTTTTGTACATGGTTTTACACATAGTTTTACTATAAATAGTAGCCATGGTTTTACACATTATTTATCCAACTAGAACATACATTCCCTCACTCATTACACACACTTAGATCAGTAGCAAACCATGTAGATTCATACATTAATCACCCATTACATAATGATCATAATGTTACTAACTTTCATTATGTTGTAAGCATACATTGTTAATGATCCTGTGAAGCAAGCTCAAGATCATGAGACATCATCCATAGCATACTTCATGATCCACCAAGAAGATCTTAGTTGCATACATGAAGATCCATCACAACAAGTTTAGGGAGCTTGTGATCTTCATACATTGAAGGCTTCCGATCAATGGAAGTTCATATAGTGTAGGCATTCATATCCATGATATACTTATGTCATGGATCATTGTTGTAACCATCATTGTATCATTTAGATCAGTAGAGTGAGGTTAGTATTTTAGTCCTTAAAATACAAAGAGTGTTGGGAGTGGTTGTACCCGTGTAAAGAACTCGACATCTAGCTTAGTGTCGGTAAAGTAAGTAGGCGACGATGGGAGTGGTTGTACCCTTGTAAAGAACCCGGTGTTTAGCTTAGTACCGGAAAAGGAAGTAAGCGACGTGTAAAGGTTTTCTCCGCCTAAGAAAGGGAGCTTGTTGATCTAGTGAAGTAACTCTCGAGTTGGGTACTCGGGGAGTGGAGTAGGGCGGAGAGGAGCTCCGTGACCGAACCACTATAAATCATCGTGTTCGGTTTGCGCTTTCTTTTACTTATCTCTTTACTTTTATATTTGCATTATGTGATTGCTTGTGTTGTGATTATGTGATAATACTTGTGTGACAACTTGGTAGACATAAACTACAACAGACAGTGTTCATATTAGAACTAGCCAAAGTGGAAATTTGATACAAAAAGTTTTAAGTTTTAAAACGGTAAACGTATTCACCCCCCCTCTACGTTTTCACAGAAGGGATTAAGTGTAGTAACAGACACTTAATCAAAATTTCGGTTTAAGTTAACCTCTGGTTGTGTGAGAACCAATGTATTCAGTTATAAATAACTGCTTGTGTACAGATAAACCCATTCAAAGGGCTTTCTTGACAGGTTTTCCAGCTCGTGGCAGTTGTTGCCTCTAACACAAGTGTTAGATTCACATTTGCTCGCTGTTCTTTCTATCAGATGTCCTTAGACTTTCTCATTATACTAAAAAGTATAAAATGATAGAAAGTGAGTTGAGTCAGTTACTATCTGATCAACTAAGCCATTAATTCAAAGTGAAATATCATAATAAGTTTCAAGAGAGAAGTGTTAAAGAATTTATTAACTTAGGTATACACCTTTGCTAATGAATTCCCAAACTCTAACTATCATTAACCTATTATGTTAGCAACTTGAATTACCAACTTTTGCTTGTTCACACTTGGCACTTGAAACTTCCTTTGTGCTCAAATTTTCAGACCTGAAAATGTTAGTCCAAAACCAAAAAAATAAAATGCAAATCACTTGTCTTATAGCAGTAGAATTATATGACTAACAGTATGAACAAAATAATCCAAATTTGTACTAGCAGTACAAACTTTTCAATACCAGTACTAATTGACAATGATAGTAGTAGAAATCCAATTTATATACAAAACCACATATTTTTGAAAAATATTAAGGGTTAAGCATCACAATACTTGCTACCAAGTATTGAAACCTTCCAACATCAAAAACTTTTGTGAGAAGATCTACAAAGTTTTGATCAGAATCAATTTTAACCACTTGAATCAACTTTTTCTCATTGCAGTCTCTAATAAAATGATGTCTAATTTCTATGTGTTTAGTTTTAGAGTGTTGCACTGGATTTTTAATTATACAAATTGTGCTACTATTATCAATATATATGACAGTGTTCATGAAATTGTACCCATAGTCAAGAAGTTGATTTTGAAGCCATAACACTTGACCACAGCAACTTGCAGCAGCTACATACTCAGCTTCAGTTGTTGAAGTAGCCACAATTGTTTGCTTCTTACACTGCCATGAAATGAGTCTACATCCAAGGAATTGACATCCTCCAGTTGTTGACTTTCTATCCAAGCTTGCACCTGCATAATCACTGTCTGAATATGCTACCAGGTCAAAAGGTGATTCCCTAGAATACCATAGACCTAACCTAGGTTGACCCTTGAGATATCTAAAAATCCTCTTGACTGCTGTTAAGTGAGAAACCTTAGGAGTTACTTGAAATCTTGAACAAGCACAAACAGAGAACATGATATCAGTTCTTGATGATGTGAGATACATCAAAGAGCCTATCATTGATCTGTATGTGTGTACATCCACATTGTCTCCATCTACATCTTTAAGAAGAGGCTTCTCAGAATCCATTGGTGTGCTTGCTACCTTTGCATCAACAAATTAAAATTTCCTTAGAATCTCTGCTACATATTTGTCTTGGCTGATAAATATGCCTTCACTTGATTGTTTAACTTGCAGACCCAAAAAGAAAGTAAGTTCCCCCATGGAACTCATCTTAAACTTATCATGCATAAGTTTCTCAAACTCTAAACACATCTCCTTCCTTGTAGATCCAAAGATGATATCATCCACATACACCTGAACTAGCAAAAGATCCTTCTTGTGCTTCTTGATGAATAATGTCTGATCAATCTTGCCTCTTTGAAATCCATTTTCTATTAAATAGGAAGCCAGTGTTTTATACCATGCCCTAGGTACTTGATGAAGGCCATAAAGAGCCTTGACAACCTTGTACACCTTGTCTGGATGTTCTGGATCAATAAAGCCTGGAGGTTGTGAGACATTATCCTCCTCTTCAATAGTACCATATAAGAAGGCACTCTTGACATCCATTTGATAAACTATGAAGCCCATAAATGAAGCATAAGCCAAAAATAGTCTAATGGCTTCAATTCTTGCTACTGGAGCAAAAACCTCTTCATAGTCTATACCTTCCTCTTGTGTGTACCCTTGGGCTACAAGTCTAGCCTTATTTCTTATCACTATGCCCCTTTCATCCCTTTTATTCCTGAAAACCCATTTAGTGCCAGTTACCCTCACACCTTTGGGTAAATCCACTAGCACCCAAACCTTCTGAATTTTAAATTGGAGAAGCTCCTCTTGCATAGCTTCTACCCAGCTGGAATCATCTAAGGCTTTGAGAACATTCTTGGGTTCTGCTTGTGAGAGGAAACATACAAATAAGCAAGAGTTTGCATACTCATGCTGCTTTGATGCATAAAGAGCATCAAGAAGCCCTTGTTGGTCTGAAGACATAAGTTGCTTCCTTGTCTTCACTCCTGATTGTACATCACCAATCACATTATCCATGGAGTGGACTTTGTGAATCCTTGTGTGTGGTGTAGAAGGAACTTCATAATGAGGTGGGAGATTGTTGAAATCCACTTCATCTTCTGAGAATTCTGCTTCATTTGTGTTTGATGAGCCAACAGTAGAAACATTTGGCCTAGCAGTAGAAACATTTGGCCTAGCAGTATCAAGTTGGGTCTCAGCCGTACTATCATCATTAGTACTGTTAACTTTATTCTCTTGTTCCTCAGTTCCATCTTCCTTGTTTTCACCTTCAATCCCTTCTTTAGCTTTATCAGAAGAAGGTTCATCATTTATTGAAGTTGAATCCACACTTGTCCATATTGGCATCAACACATAATCTTGATCTTTCTCTTTTCCTAACCCTACCTCATGTGTTGCATTATCAGCTTTTGAACCTGAAAAATTATTAGTTTCTGCAACAACAGGCACATAATTCATTGATTGGGTTAGTGTCTCCAGATCAAATAGCCATTTGGATCCTTTACCTGCTACATTGGATTTGTTCTCTAAAAATTCCACATGCAGGTTTTCCTCAACTCTCCTAGTTCTTGAGTTGTATACTTTAAATGCTTTGCTATTGAGAGAATATCCAACTAAGAATCCTTCATCTGCTTTACCATCAAATTTTCCTAGATGGTTTAAGGTATTCAGAATTGTCACATGACACCCAAAAGGTCTAAGAAATCCTATTGCAGGAGTTCTACCTCTAAAAAGCTCATAGGATGTCTTATTGTGAGACATAACAACCAAAACTCTGTTTTGGACATAGCAAGCAGTATTAACTGCTTCAGCCCAAAAAGTGATAGGCAACTTAGAGTCAGCTAACATGGTTCTAGCAGCTTCTATGAGTGTCCTATTTCTCCTCTCAGCAACTCCATTCTGCTGAGGAGTTCTAGCAACACTAAATTCTCTTCTAATACCCTTTTCTTTGCAAAAATTATCCATAACTCTATTCTTAAACTCTGTCCCATTATCACATCTAATGACTTTTACCATCTTGTCTACTAAGTTTTATATCTCTGTTATGAATGTCTTAAGAATGCTAGAAGTCTCATCCTTAGAACTTAAAAAGAAAACCCATGTAAACCTGCTATAGTCATCAGTAACAACTAGACAAAATCTTTTATGTTTTATACTACTCACAGAAGTAGGTCCAAATAAATCCATATGAAGCATAAACAATGATTGATCAATAGAGTTAAAAAGCTTGGGCTTACGAGTGGCTTTATGTTGTTTGCCTTTGAGACAACCAACGCATGTTTGGTCATTTTCAAATCTTTTCTGAGGCAAGCCTCTTACCAAACCATCTTTGAAAATATTATTTATGGTTTTGAAATTAATGTGACCAAGCCTCCTATGCCATTTCATAGATTCATCCAATGTGGCCTTTGCAACAAGACAAGTAAGGGCCTCTTTAGGAACAATCTTCTTCATATCAACACTATACATGTTGCCCTTTCTTGGAATTTTAAGAAGTACTTGACTTTCATCAGGCATCTTAAAATCAGAAGAAAGCACAAGACATTCAGTGTCAGTAAAAAGAACTTTGTTCTTTTTGTCACACATTTGTGAGACACTAAAAAGATTATACTTAAGCTCTTGCACATAGTACACATCTTCAAAATCCAATTTACCGGTTTTAAGAGTACCTTTACCAGTAATTCTGCCTCCAATTCCTCCACCAAAGGTAACATATCCTACATCCAATGATTGAAAGTCTGAAAGATAAGACATGTTGCCTATCATGTGTCTGGAACACCCACTATCTGAATATCCTTGATCTTCATCATCTGCTTGTGAATGTCCCTGCACATAAATAAGGAAATTAGTTTTCTTGGGGAACCCAAGCCATTACTGACTTGAGTTTTCCTCGTGCATCAATGTAATTAAATCTTTTAAGAACAGTTGATGCACCATTGGATTTATGAGGTCTCCAAATCCAACATGCTGAGGCCTTAACAGCATTAGCCCTCTTTTCTCTAGCAGCAGTATGAACTGCTTGCCTAGCAGTATGAACTGCTAGCTTTGCAGTTGTACCCTTTGGTTTCCAAATTTGTTTTTGTACCACTGCTCTTGTTGGAAAAGGCCTTTTAGCAGTTATTGGTACATGTTTGTAAGTTGTTTTTGCACTTTGGACTGCTGGTTTTGGGTAAACAGAGTTAAGTGGTCTAGCAGTAGTAACTGCTTGTCTAGCAGTAGAAACTTGTTTTGGGCCAGACTTTAAGAAACTTGCTCTGGGTGTTGTTCTAGTAAAATTAGAGTGACTTTTTGTTGTATGCCTTTTTAAATTCACCATATTGTTTGAATACCCAGTTACCCATTTGTTGCATAAAGCTGCAAGATGGTCAAAACTTCCACAAGTGAAACAAGCTTTGTTATAAAAGACAAAGTCATCACCTAGTTGGTGAGACTTGAGGTCATTCCGATTCCTTTGGTTACCTCTGAGCTTGTTTGTGGTTCTATATTGCTCATAATATCTTACTGGTTGCCTAATATGTTTAACATTTGTTTTAGGCCTAACAGTATCATTCTTGACCAACTTAGGAACACTTGTTTCTACTATCTTAACAACATCAGGTTTAGACATAACCTGTTCTTTCTCATCATCATCAGATGTACAGTCCTCAATGATTGGACCATATGATTTTCTACCAGAGGACACCTTGTCTTCAGGAAGGGAAGTATTTCTTACACTCTCACTTACTTTTATAGGTTTATCAACAACTACATTTGCTTTTGGCTGAACACCATATTCTAATATAGGTTGTTGAAACTCAGACAAGCCTGTGTGTTCTAGATCTATCCCTGGGGTTGCAGGGATTCCTTTGTAAAGAGTTGGAATATTCTTATATCCTAACCCAGACTTGGCTTTGTTGATCACTTGACATTCAATTATTTTGCTTACACCCTTAGAGGCATAGTCTAATGTTTCTACACTTAATTGAATGTTTTCACTTTTCTTTTTAAGCCTATCATACTCAGTTCTTAAAAAGCTAATTTCAGCATCTTTAAAAAGTAAGTCCCTTTTAAGAAGAACTTTGTCATCAGAAAAAGCAAATTCATTGTCTTTATAGTGTATGATTTGCTTCTCTAGGGTAGTTAAACCTATCTTATGATCTGTTAAGTTTTGATGAGTTTTGTTTAGTTCTATCCTTTGATTATCATAATGATTTCTTAAAGTTTCTAGTTCGTTAAGAGCAGTGCAAGTTTTAGAACAACAATTATCATTTTGTACCTCAGTAGCAGAGAAGGCCATGAGTGCCATCTGTGTAGAAGCTTCTTCTTCATCTGCCATGAAACTCCAATCAAATCCTAAGCCATCAATAGCTACCATAGCTTTTGAGTTAGGCTCAGAAACCTCCCCTGCTTTGGACTTGTTTCCAAAACCTTTGCTCTTGCTATCTTGCTGCCTAGGTCTTCTACATTCCCTTGAGAAGTGCCCCATCATGTGGTAGTTGTAGCATTGTATCTTTGACTTGTCAAAACCAGCAGTATCATTGCTGCAGATAGTGATTTTCTTCCCTGTTCTTTGATAAAAAATTTTAGCCCTCATGCTAAGAAGAGAAATTTGCCATTTTAGGTCCATCTCCTCCAAATCATCATCATTGATTTCCTGGAGGTCTTCATGAGTAAGCATAGACCCATCATTCTGGCTTGTGAGAAAAGCACAACATGTTTTCTCATCCATAATACCAATAGTACTGCTTGATGAACTAGCAGTACCAGCTCCCACATCAACCTTTACATCTTCAACTGAATTTGAGGTACTAGGAGATGACACAAATGCCATGTTCCTAGTACTTGAACTAAATCCTCCAGTCTTCTTCACATCTTGTTCCACAATTTTGAAGTTGCTATACAAGTCCATTAGGTTCATGGTGTCAATGTCTGGCTTGTTCTTCCAGACAACAACATGCATAGCCCACTCTTCAGGTAAAGCTTCTCAGAAATTTTGAGTTTAAATCTTCTTGAGGTATATCCACCCCAAGAATAGCAAGTTGGCTCACAATCTTCTGAAGCCTGTTAAACATGTGGTCTAATGATCCATTGCTTGTTGAAGAGAAGTTTTCAAAGTTCTGCTTGAGCAGAGTCTTCTGGGTCTTCTTGGTGGCTTCATTCCCACCATACCTTGCAACAATGGCCTCAAATAATGACTTAGCATCTTTGAACTTGCTGAAATTTAAAAGTTGATCATTTGGAATGGTCATCATCAGCATACTTCTGGCCTTGAGGTCATTCTTCTTCTTTACCCTATCTTCTGCAGTTGTTGGGTTGGTCTCCACAGTTGTCACTACCTTATCATCAACTGTTGATGTAGTGGTTGTAGGCTTGAAAAAGTTTCCTTCTTCAATAATTTCCCAAAGTGTATAGTCTTGCACTTGGAAATATTGTTCTATACTTAGCCTCCACATATCAAACTCATTCTACTTGAGCATTGGCAACTTTGCAGCAACATTCGTTTGAATAGACTCCATGTCAATTTCTTCTTCTAAATCAAAGATATCAACCTGTGCTCTGATACCAATTGAGAGGATCAATCAGCCCTTTACCACTTGTAAGGATTGATTAATAATACACTTAGGATGTTAGTCCTTTTAACGTGTATATGATACTTTAACCACACTTAGAAGGATATTGGTTATGGAAATGGAACAGTAATGCTTTTGTGATGAACAATGAACATAGAAAGTATATGTTAAATGCTTAATATTAATCCTTTATCATACAAACAATTGAGAATAATAGAAGATTAGAAGAAAGATGGAGATGGTAACTTCTAGAGATTAGATTAAGAGAGAAAGAGAGATACAAAGATGAGAATACCCCTAGAAGCAACACACTCATCCAAGTGAGGAGGGTGATGGGTATTTATAGTTATCTAGACTTGGGTGGGCTTGGGCTTGAGATGGGCTTTTACAAGGATTACATGATTATAACATTTAACTAACAAACTTAAGCCCAAGCCCGTTGATTAAACTAACTAACTCAAACAACGACACACTTAAATAAACTATTACAATGATAAATGACCATCACTTTAAAATAAATCCTAACAATCTCCCCCTAAGGGATGGTCATTCAAATGATGCTCCATGTGAGATGGTCTTTCGTCTTCAATGTCTTTGAGCTTTGAGTGTCGTTGTATAGCAGTTTTTGTTTTTGGTTCCTTCATGCTATGTGATCTTCAAAGTATCGTCTTTGAGGTTGTTCTTGCCTTCGATCAGCATCTTCATGTGATTATGACGTCGTGACCTCCAACATACTCATACATCTTGAACTTTATACTTATGCAAACAATCTCCCCATAATCTTTCATCATATGAACTTGTTCTTGACATCTTGATTTGCTTCCTGACTTTTGTCTTTAACACTTGATCTTTAACTTGACCTTCTTGTCTTGAACTTTTACACTTGAGCTTAGTTGGAGATGTTCTTCATAAGTATGAGTATGCCGAGGTGAAGATGATTGATGAATGTAATGATGGTTAATGGATGTTTATGGGTAGCTGCATAAAACTGTTAGTAATAATCATCCAGCGCTTACAGGTTGGGACTTTGAGATTGTCAACAGCATAGTGTGAAGACTTTCTCTAATCCTTCCCCAGGCCGTTCTGAACCGGATACCCCCGAGAGGGCTTACATGGACACACCGAAGTGCACCCACGATTCAGTGAGTCGCTGGAGATCACCCCACGACTGTAGACCGATTGAAGCACGTAACCATCATGATATAAGATGGCAAGATCCTTGGATCTCATTAAGACTCTTACAACTTGTGTCCTTTTTGGCGAACACAAGTGTATCAAATGGAAGTGTTCCTAACGAGATATTTTGAAGAATCTCATGGCTCTAGACTCTATTGTGCGTTTTGGTTTTAAGTCGTCGGAGGCATGGAGCAGAGTGCCACCTTTTCAATATCAACACATCTCGGAATGAGAGGCCGATAGATTATGTAGTGTTCTCCGTGAGAAATGAAACAAATATCTTTTAAGAGATATCTGAGTGGCTAGGAGGGGTGGTGCAGCGCGTCACTGGGTCCATGACGTCTTGTCTTCAATATCAGTATCACCTTAGTGAATACCGACAGCTGATGTATTGACCCGGTTTCTGCCCTAAGTTTTCATGGAGGGCTATTTCTTTTCACCCTTTCATTCAACTTTTCTTTTTAATTCTTCAACCCCTTCTTTCCCTTTCTCATTTACTCCTTTTTTCAATCTTACCTAAGGACTTCTAATTCTAATCTATTGGAATTGTCCTTGGGTAGATCCCTCCGGCTCTGGCGGATCATAGGACGGTTTTCCTAACCTTAGTCACCTTATAACTCCATGACTATCCTAGATTTGCCATAAAACCTTTTGAAAATCTCTCAAAGTGTTTATGAATAAACGCATTGAGAGTTTTGCATTTTTGAAATACTCCCCCTTCACATGTGCTCATGAGATTTAAGAAAGAATTGCACATGTTGGGTAGAGTTCGCACATTTGAAATGATCGATTTTCATTGAACATGACCTTCGCGAGACACGTTTACATCACTAGATGTACTAGCTTGAAATTATTACCCGTCCCGGTCATATTCAATGATCATCTCTCGAATTGGTACATTCTACTCAGACAAGTCCTTCGCGAGACACGTTTACATCAATGGATAACCATCTTGAAATTATTACCCGTCCCGGACAAGTCTTTTCGATAACGGACATTTAGATTTCGTCAATTCGAGGGTTAGAACTGAGTCTGTCTGGAGAGCATACTTTGAGATTCCACGAACTTTAAACCTTTTGATCTCATTTTAATCACGTCTTCTCCCCCTCAAAAATAGCATGCAGTGATATTTTTTATATCAACTTATTAAAATGAAACTTTTTGGAGAGATAGACGGATTTGAGCATGAAATTTGGAACATTTTACTTTTTCATTTTTATACTTCCCCTTAAATAAAACATATGGTTAAACATTTTAGTTTAAAAGCAGTTTTAAGGGTTTAGGAGGGAGTTATCTTGAGCACTTTATGAAAGATTTGGAAAAATCTTATTGAAAAATCTTGAAGAAAAGGTGCTCAAGATAGAAAAGATTTTGAAAATTTTTGAAGATATGTAAGGAGAAATATCTTCATTTGTTTTTAGGATAAGTGTTAGAAAAAGAAATTGGTTTTGCACAACACTTTCCTTTATTTGAAGTTCGGGTTGTAAGCTGAAATACTTACAATCCATTGAGATTTTTAGGATAAGTGCTCGTAAAAATATTTAAAACATTTGATTTTGAATGAGCACTTTCCTTTCTTTGAAGAGCGGGTCCTGAACTGATGTGTCCAGAAGCCATTGAGATTTTTAGGATAAGTACTCGAAAAAATATTTAAAATTTATTTTGATTGAGCACTTTCCTTTCTTTGAAGCTCGGGTCCGAAACTGAATTGTTCCGAAGTCATTTGAGATTTTTAGGATAAGTGCTTTGAAAGATTTTGAATAAGCACTTTCCTTTCATTGAGGCGCGGGTCCTAATCCGATATGATTAGAAGCCATCAAATTAAGCTCGGGTTCTGGAGTGAGTCTCTCAGAAGCCATTAATAGAAGAAATTTTGAGAAACGACATGTTTTGAAAACATTTAAATGAACTCTCGCTCAAGCATCTGTACATGCCCGTATCATTGTTGAATGACATTTCTAGGTACGTACAGAATATCAATTATACGAGAGACATGCCGGAGAAGAATATTTTTGAATTTTATATTTTATATTGTTTTTGTCTTTTTGAAAATTTTCTATTTTTATATTTTGCTTTTATTGGTTTTTCAAATTTTGTATTTTGTTTTTGATTTTTTCTAAAAAAAATATATTCACAAAGAAGAATTAAGTATGAACAAGTAGAAGTGGAGTTAAGAGAGGAATAAGACCAGGATTTCCAAATGCGATGTTGGCATAGAGTTCTTCTTTTCCACATTGGTTGTATGAACCATCTGCACTTTCACAAGTTCCTGCATTCACAAAATCCACAAAAGAAGAATATGCACAAATCGTAGTGTTAGCAGCACATGAATCATCACTCTGAGGGTGTTCACTATCAATGGTTGTAGTGGTTTCTTCATCCTTATCCTGATGATTTTCACTACTACTTGTTGTGGTGCGACTATCAAGAATCTTTCCTGTGGGAATCCATCTAAGACCGACTGTTTTAAAAACTTTTCCCGTGGGAATCCACCTAAGGCAGGATCTAGGAGTTGTTTTCTTTTCAGATACAGCGGAAGTCTCATTTTGAGAAAAACTACGTCCTGTAGGGATCCACTTGGTAGAATTCTTAGCTTTTTGATTCTTATCAACGGGTGTGTTTCTATTTGGTGTCTTAGATGATTGTGCCTTAGCACGCAAATTTGCTTTCTTGATATACTGTGCCACACATGCATCATGATTAGCTGAAAAGACACATTTTTGACATGTAGGACAGACAAATTCAACATTCTTGTTCAAAACAGCAACCTTAACTTTGTCACTACAGTCATTTGAAGCTTGTTTTCTGTTCGAAGAGGAATTCTTAGTGTTGCATTCTACTTGTTTAACATTTTCTTTTTCGCAACTACTCTTAGATGCAGGCCAATCCCTAGTCTTTTGTTGAGAGTTCCTAGGTAGTGGTTTACAACTACTAGCAGTGCCTTGTAATGTTGTAGAATTCATCACCGTAGATGGTGTTCCTAAAATTCCATCTTTTCGAATCTGTGCCTTTTTCCTAGCTTTTTCTAGATAGGAATTGTGGACCATGTTGTTTGAACCGACAGATTCTTTAACAGTATTTGTGGTCACATTTGGTGAGCTATTCCTGGGGGAACACACATTAGAATTCAACTTGTTGTCCTTTGAATTTGTAGTAGCATTCCTAGACTCTTTTGGATTATCTTTTGCACCATTGTCTATCGCCCTATGTGTATGAGATGTAGAGGCAGACACAGTAGTGGAACTAATCCTATTAAGGTCAGGTGCTATCACATTTGAGTTTTCGACAACAGCTTTTCCTTTTCCTTTCTCGTTTTCCTTAGGCAAGGGTGTTGAAATAGACATTTTTGGTCTAGCAACAGGTTTGTCCGAAGTTGCTGGTTTTGTACCCTTAGATTCCTCACCCTTCCCTTTTTGACTATCAAGCTGAGACTTCAAAAGATCAATTTGTTCTTGTATGTTTTTGTAAGAACGCTCATACGACAATTTGTCATACTTGCATTCTTCTTTTTTCTGATCAAGTTGTTTAAAATATGTTACATTTTGATTTTCAAGCTTAATAAGCGCCTTTTCATATTTTGAAACAATTTCGGAAGTCTCAGCTCGAAGTCTTTCATCATCTTCGACAGAATACATTTGATAAATAATGGACATGATATCAGTTGAAAGAGCTTCTTCAGAGAGTGCGTCATTTTGTTTTTCCAAAACTTTGATTTTTTCAATGTTTTCATTGGCTTCAATTACCAAGGATGTGTGGTCCTTGACAAATTCAGTTACTTCTTTGATAATTGCGTTCTCAACATGAATTGCTCTTGCATGTATGCCAGATACAATGGGAGTAATCTCTGTTTCAAACATCTTTTTCTGTTCAGTTTCAAAACTTTTGAACCAATCGTTGATTTTAGCATTTGTTTTGGTTGCCACAACATCTTGAAGCATTTCAACTCTCCTTTTAAGATCGGCCAAAAGTATTCTAGCTTCACTTGCGGAAGTGTCGGTAGAGTACATTTGTTCGATGTTAGAAAGGTGTTTTGACACAACTTTGAACTTTGAGGCAGCCACTGGTTTTTTGAAAAACATAGGTGACTCTTTTTTAACAAGATGAACTCCAGCAAGTTTGTTAGCTTCATTATAATCAATTGGTTTTATTTCTGGGTTCTTTTGACTCATTTTGACACGCGTCACTTTGGAAAGCTCAATCGTTTCATAAGTATCCCAAACATCGGGAGGGTCATGATTGTCATTTAGCACATTACCATTATACAATACATTCTGTTCTTTCTGAGCTTTCTTGAGATAACAAGGGTTTTCACATCCGAGAGCCATTTTCTTTCTTGTATGTAAAATCGGGTTTTTGTCGTTAATTATCATATTAATCGTTTGAGTTGAATGACCCATTTTTACAAGTATTTCTTCCAACTTTTTAATAGTTTCCTGTTTGTCAAGTACTTCATCAAGAAGTTCATCTTCTCGTTTTGAAAACTTTGCTTGCAACTCTTTCTTCTCTTTTTCAAGATTAGAAGAAGTTGATTTTAGTTTAGAAAGTTGGTTGGTTAAATCAGAAATTTCTGCTTTTAGGGATTTAATTTGCATGTTCAATTTAACATCAAGAGTGTCGTATTTGATTTGCAAATGTTTCTCCCTTGAAACAGAATCACTGTAACCATTTTCAAGTTCTGACAGTCATTTGTGGTGAAATTCAAAAGCTTTTTCGTTCACCTTGTATCTCTCAAGCTCAGTGGTCAATTTTGCATTAGCGGCTTTAACATCGCTATTGATCTTTTTGACCTTTTCAATCTCAATACGACAATTATTCAGTAATGATTCAAATAAAGCACGGGTTTCCTCATCATTAGCGTCATTTTGTGCAACTTGAACTTCATTAGGATCCATATCTGGAGTTGCCAAATTAATATTGCTACAACTTGGCGAGTCCGTATATGTATCATAAGTAGGTACGAGAGGCACAGAATGTGGCTTTTGTTGAGCAAACGGATTAACCTCATTACTTGAAATTGATTTCTCATGGAGTGGTTCTACGTCATAAGTAGGAGGAATGTCAGAATCGCTGCATGATGTTGATTCTTGCTGATTAGGCATAGGGTCGGAGATTCCAGTGACTTCTGTAGAGTTGTCATTGATTCGGGTTGAAAGCAGGAAGTCGGATTCCTCAGCAGTCAATGGTATTCCTGAGTCTCTCTTTCTGGCTAGTATCAACATGTACTGGAGCTTTTCTACCCTATCCATTGTATTGACATTTCCAGCTCTACCTATATCACTCCTTTGGGTTGCAGAAGAAGTCATGAAGCAATAATTCTCATTATGATTGACCACATTCTGATTCACAAACTGATCCATTTGGATTCCCGTATGTTGCCCTGCATATTGCATTTGATTCTCCATTTGAATACCCGTATCATTTCCTTGCTGATTCCCGATAGCGTCAACCATTTGTCCTTCTTGACCTATATATGACTGCATGTTGTCAGTGTACGGTGAGTTCCATTGGTTGTTGTTATGTGGTGGGATGTTTAATGCTTTGGTGATTAATGCAAACGCATGTGCCAAATCAGTTGTGATATTGTTTTGGTGAGCGGCCATTGATGAAGTTGTATGATAAAGATGGTGATGGATCGGTTAAAGAACTAGGATACGGTTGGTTACGGTTCACGAGTTTTGTTTGATTTAATTCTTAGTATTACACACGTAAAGCAAACTTTAATATCACGAGTTTTGTTTGTTTGTTTGTTTTAAGTAGTATCACATGCAAGATGATAAACTCACATTAATAGCAAACTCACTTCACACGCAAAAGTTATACTCTACACGCAAAAGACCAAACTCACACGCAAAAGTCGAAATTAACAAAAACTCAATGCAACACGTTATACTCTACACACGCAAACTCACATCACATGCAAGCTCAATGTATCACACGTCAAAAGTTAAAGTACACAAGATCTTTAATATAATGCAACACGTCAATAGATGATGGTGATATTAAACATATGACAAGCACGTCAAAATTTAATCTACACGTGAATCCCTTTATTATATAATAGAAAGTTGATGAAGTTCATGCAACCTCAAAAGATTTGTTACTATAATTGTTATTCTTCTTATTATCAAAACGTTTATAGTAAACAAACCCAACACAGTTCAACTTCAACAAACTCAATAGTTTACTGAAGAAGAAACACGAGAAGAACATAAATAAACCAAACTCGAGAAGACTACAGAGTTGCTAGATGAAGGTTCTTCTTCGACTACCTAGTTGCTCGACCAGGTTTCTAGTTCGACTAATCTTGGTTCGATAAAAAAAGACTTGCTTCGACTAGAGTACTCGTTCGATCAAGGCTTTGTGGTTCGACTAACTTTTTTGGTTCGACTAGGTTAACTCGTTCGACTATATTGCTCGTTCGACAAACTCGTTCGATCAAGGTGATGGTTCGACTACAAAGTTTGTCGTTCGATCAAATGACACGTTCGATTACCTCGTTCGATCAAGGTGAAGTCGTTCGATCAAGGTTAACTCGTTCGATCAAATTACTCATTCGACTAGCTTAAACTCGTTCGATCAAGTGACTCGTTCGATCAATTTGGAAGACTGTCTAACTCGACTACCCTTGTGTCGTTCGATGACTGCTCCTTCGATGAGGTTTCTCCTTCGATCACTTTGTTGCTCTTTCGACTATATTGCTGCTCGTTCGATGAAATCCTCGTTCGATGAAATGTTGCTCGTTCGATGACAGCTCCTTCGATGAGGTTGCTCCTTCGATGAAATTGCTCGTTCGATGACCTTGCTCGTTCGATGAGTTTGCTCGTTCGATGACCTTGCTCGTTCGATTATGTTAATTTTGCTCCTTCTATCACACTTTGCTGGTTCGACTAAATGGTTAAAAAAATGAAAGGTGACTGGTGAACAGTAACGTGAACTAAGAAGAGAACAATGCAATAGATACCAAACAATGCAATAAACACACAACAACTGGAACATAAACGTGTAAAAAAAATGAAACAGTAACGTGAAACAAAACTCATAAATAATCCTAGATCTTTAAGATTTTGCTCTTGATACCACTTGTTAAATGCTTAATATTAATCCTTTATCATACAAACAATATGAGAATAATAGAATATTAGAAGAAAGATGGAGATGGTAACTTCTAGAGATTAGATTAAGAGAGAAAGAGAGATACAAAGATGAGAATACCCCTAGAAACAACACACTCATCCAAGTGAGGAGGGTGATGGGTATTTATAGTTATCTAGACTTGGGTGGGCTTGGGCTTGAGATGGGCTTTTACAAGGATTACATGATTATAACATTTAACTAACAAACTTAAGCCCAAGCCTGTTGATTAAACTAACTAACTCAAACAACGACACACTTAAATAAACTATTACAATGACAAATGACCATCACTTTAAAATAAATCCTAACAGTATAACACCAAACGATTCAATATTATTGAGAATAATACGAGTGATCTTCACTATCACTAGGGTTACAAACCTTGAATCTCTATTACAAAGATAACTATTTATGTTATGTTCAACTCTATCAGTTAATATCTAATAGTTACACACTTAAGCACATGCACTTCTCTAGACCCACTTAATATCTAGTCTAAGATCTCCCTTTTATACAACAAAGGAGATCTTTACAATATTGATAAGTCTTGTCAACTACTTGCTTGTTTATGTGTGTCACTAACTAAGAAACAACATGTTCTGTGTTTACAACTTGTTGACTGAACACTTATCAAAGATATTATCTACCGTATATACTTGACTTTTATACACAAAATATCTTTTTCATACTTATCTAATCAGCAGTAGTATACGCGACACTTATCCACTCAGTAGTAGTATGAGTCACTCCAACAGCAGTACCTTTGTTTGTACTAGCAGTACTCACTTATCAATTAGTATTGTTAGTTATATCTTGAACAGACTTCAAATATACACTAGCAGTTAGAACTGTTAGTGTATTCTTCTCAGCAGTACCAACCTTGTGAACATTCAATTTCCAATACTAATCTTCAGAACATTTAATTCCCAACAATGTTCATTGCCAGTGAACAACATATGAGTTTGGCGACATCATCCTTTAATATTTATTTACAATAAATATTACCAACACACTCACATTTGTCTTAGTTCGATGACATTGCCGTATCGTCAACCGACAATGGATAGAATAAATAAATTATTCATGGAATAAACATGCAAATATAGGAAACAGTTAATATAAAAAAGAAAATGATCATACCATGTATATCTATTCACTACGAAAATAAAAACTGTTTAACATCCCAGTTATCCAAATACTAAAAACATATCTACATGAGACTACTAGCAGGTCGAGGTCTAATGTTCCTCGCATGCTCGACATGTTTGGTACAAGACATTTGCTTTGTAAACGGATTAGCTAAGTTGTCATTTATGTGAACTTTGAGAAGGCGAATCTCACCTTCTTCGATAACCTATCGGATATAGTGAACCTTTCTTTGAAAATGTTTGGCACCTTTTGGAACTCAAGGTTCATTGACTATGATAATATCACCATAATTGTTGCAGTATATATCCATAGGTTCTTCATTACTAGGAACAACGCCAAGCCCATAAATGAACTTCTTAATCCAAACAGCTTCCATTGCTGCTTCAGAAGCAACTATGTATTTAGCGTCTGTAGAAGACATCACAGTAATGCTTTGTTTAACACTCTTCCAATCAATAGTGCCTCCGTTCATCACAAAAACATATCCTATATGAGATAGAGTATCATCACGATCTGTCTCCAAACCAGCATCAGTGTAGCAAGTAACACTGAGCTCTCGTTCTGGATCACCACATAAACAAGAAATATATCTTTAGTATTTATCAGGCACTTAAGAATGTTTTTAACAACAGTCCTGTGGACCTCACCGCATACATGATAGATACCACAACCGAACCATAAGGGACTATCTGCATGCGTCTCACGTCTTCAGGTGTGGAGGCTCCTTGAGTCTTGCTCAAAGTTGGTTTCTCTTGCATTAGGATACTTCCACGCTTGGAATTCTCCATCTTAAATTTCTTAAAGATTTTATCAATGTATACACTTTGACTTAAACCAATTAACCACTTTGATCTATCTTGGTAGATCTTGATTCCAAGTATATATGCCGCTTCTCCTAAGTCTTTCATGGAAAAACACTTTCCAAGCCAGGATTTTACATCTTGTAGCATTGGAATGTTATTTCCCATGAGTAATATGTCATCGACATATAAGATTAGGAATACGACGATACTCCAACTAGCTCTCAAATATACACATGGCTCATCTAAGTCCAAGTATATATGCCGCTTTTCCTAAGTCTTTCATGGCAAAACACTTTACAAGCCAGGATTTTACATCTTGTATCATTGGAATGTTATTTCCCATGAGTAATATGTCATCGACATATAAGATTAACAATACAACGATACTCCTACTAGCTCTTAGATATACACATGACTCATCTTGGTTTTGAGTGAAACCATACTTTTTGATTTCCTCATCAAACCTCTTATTCTAGCTTCTATATGCCTGATTTAATCCTTAAATGGATCTTTGAGGAAGTTCAAGCTAACAAATAAGACGTCAAGACAACTAGAGAATTCAAACTTCCTCAACTTCAGGAACTCAAGGCTGCTAATTAGAAACTGAAAGCAAAGGCTGATAAGAGGAAGAATGCGTGGGGAAGTTAAAAGCACATAAGATCATTCCAAACAAAAAGACACTTAAAGTGACAATTATCAGAGACAATGATGACTCAAACTTGGAAGTCATCAGTGAGTTTAAATGAGTCTATTTGGGTCAAAGGAATAGGAAATGATGTTAGTTGTCCTAAACAAGAGGAAATGGGTAAATGTTATTGAACTAAAGTCAACCATGGGAAAAAGATTTAAAGAAATCAAGGTACAAGAAAAGTTCCTAAGGAGTGATACAAGAAAGCCTCTAACTCTTCAAGACCCACTTAAGACTGCACAAAATTAAGAAGAGGAAGAGAATCATGGGAACTACACATGAGACATACATCTCTGGTCTTCACTACAATAGGGATACTCGTGAAGGAGTTCCCTTAAAAAAGGTCATGTGATCGAATCCCCTGAACTTGGTATCGTCTTCTCTAATGCTTTTGGTGATCCAGCCTTATAAAGAGTCTCAGAACTAAATTTGGTGGACACACAAACACTCTTCAATTTCAAGAGTGTTGTCTTATCAGAATACCCTCCTGAGGCTCTGAGACTTGTCAAGTTCTTGGATGGATAAATATAAAAGAGGGATGACAAAGAATTACTCTTATCAAATAAAGTGAAGTTGGTACTGATGGGCATAACGGAAGAACATCATGAAAGGCAACTGATGAGTGTGTAAATACTCATCATTTTTACCTAATCTGAGCTGCCAAAACATTCAAAAACACTCAGAAATACATCAAAATACTGAAAATATCCCAGGGATTGTGTTTTATGTGTTTTAAATGCAAAATGTTTAAAAACAGTTGAAAAACGAACAAAGTTTGCAAAATTGGCAGTTTCAGTCCCTCAAGTTTCAAAACTTGTCAAAACTAGTCCCTAAGCATTTGTTTTGTCAGAAAAATCACCAAAGGTCCTTTTTAATCATAATTTATCATATTTAGTCCTTTGGTGAAAAGTTTGAGTAAATTACATCTTTGGTCCCTCAAGTTTGAAATCTGTCAAAAATAGTCCCTGGGAATTTTAGAAAAATGAAAAATTGCAATTTTGGTTCTTGGATTATTGAAACATGGCAGGATTTTACCTTGGTGTATTTTGGAAGATGTGCAAGATGGGTCCTCAAAAATTCAGGAATTGCAAGAATGGTCCTTGTGATTTATCTATAACAACCAATCCAAACCAACCCATCTTATCTCTAACCCACTACCCCATCGATACTCAGCCCTTATCCCACAAAACCACTCACTACCGGCCCAATCTTAACCTTAAACCACCCGGCCCACATCCCATTATAAACAAACCGACCATTTTGGTTAAAAACTAAATACGGGATAAATTTAGTCAAATCCCCAATTGCCAGTCAATATTCCAATCAACAATAAAATCCTAACCCTAAATCCCTACTTCGCTTACTCCCTTGTCTTCTTCCCTATCCCGCCAAAACACAAGCAGCCAACACAACCATCACTATCCACTTCTCTCCCCAAAACTTTCACCGTTTCACCCACTTCTCTTCTCCCCAACACCAAAACCCTTCCCCTTATACCTCCCCACTCACGGGTTTCACCTCCATGTCATCAATCCGTGGGATTTAGTGGCGCCAAGACCAAAATCAAGAGCTGAGATCATTTCTTTTTAATCCTACGGCTGGGAAAGAGTCAAAGAAGCACAAATCGAAGTTATCAAGGGATTACTCTCACGAAAGAAACACAAGAGGAGACCGGAGTATTTTATTTCTTAGTAGTATAAATAGAGTAGTGAGGTTACTATGGTAACCAGGTTTATTTTAGCTAGTTTTTTTTAAGGTAATTTGTACTTTTAATTCGGTTGTAATTTTTGCTCTTTATTTTAATTTCAGTCGATTGTTATTGTTACTGCTTAATTTGTTGAAGTTTATTTTAATTTAAGTCGAGTTTTGAAATTTGTTCTCTTGTTGCTTTCTTGTTGTACTGCTTCAAACTTGTGGTTATTGTTTGTGTTTGTGGTTAGTTTGGTGAATCATTTAGATTACTGCTTATGTGAGTTTAGTGTAGTTAGTTTAAGCTTGAAAAGAAAAAAAAAAGTTGTTGTTCTTATTATTTACTGCTTTGAACTCTGCTTATTGAATCTTGTGGTAAATGCTTTAGTTTAAGATTATTGTTGGATTTGGATCGGTTTAAGATTAGTGCGAATTGAATTTGGATTTTGCACTTTAGTTTTTATCTTGTTTTAGCTTAGCTGCGTATTAGTTCTTGATACTGCTTATGTCAATAGTTAGTTATTGCTTATTTTAGTAGGATGTGTTTGTGTTATTCAGTGTTGAATTTTGCATATGGTTTAAGTTTCTTGTTTGTGTTTGTGTTTCAGTAAGCGAAAAAGAAAAAAAAAATAGTTTAAGTTTTGCTTTAGTTTGATTTAAGTGTTGTTTTAGTTTGAGTTGGATTTGGATACTTTATGTGCAATCGGTTAATGTTCAATGTTTGTTATGTACATCGAGTATAGCAGCAGACCCATATGGGTTTTAGCTCACTTAGAGCTTATTTTTGAGCTTAATTTGAAGTAGAAAAAGCCAAAATAAATTAGATAAGCTTGTTTAATTGATTGTTATTAAGTTCTTCAAAAGAAAAATAAAAGTAAAAATAGTTTCAAATATTTGTAGTTAACCAGGTTCGAACCTGGGGTGTTTTCCATTTTAAATAGTTTTAAGTTTTCCCTTTTTACAAAGCAGTCCACGAGTTTCAGTTTTGTCCAGATCAGTCCCTGTCTTTCTTATAAACCGATTTTAGTTTAAAATAAGTTTCAGAAAATTACAATTCAGTCCCTGCTTTTGTTTTAGTATTTTTAAAGTTTAATTTTTTACACTTTTGGCCCCTAGACTTTTATAGATTAGTATTTTCTGTTATAAAATTAGTTTTTATTGCATTTGTACCCTAGGTTTAGTATTTCATTTATTTCAAGTTTTTAGCTTCGTGTGTTTACCGTATTTATTTGCGTTTTCGTTTATTTCAATTTCTGTTTGTTTAATTTCAATTACCTCAACACCAAATAATCTCCAAATCAAATCATCAAGCATTTTAATTCCGAACCTAAAACAAAATCCTCGATTCACACCTCGTTGGGACACGACCCGGGTGATCACTTGCCCGGTATCACACACATCACATTCACGGGTTTTGCAAGTTTTACTTTTCCTAAGGTTTGACTTGTCATTTCCCCAAGTATCACGTGTGCACGATACTATATTTATATATATACTACACACGGATCAAATTTTGGCGCCGCTGCCGGGGAGGTTGTGTTGCGACAATATTGTTTAAGGTTTAAACGATTAGTGACTTGAGATCCTTCTTCACGAAGTTATCACTTCCAAAAAAATCTATAAAACACAAAAATATTTTTCTTTTCTTTTGTATGTATATTATCATATAAAAACAAAAATACAAAAAGATTTTCCGTTTTTCTTGTTAAATTAATAAAACAATAAAAATTTACCGTCGAAAACCAAGACAGAATACTACCTAACTGGGGGTATGACCATTAATAAGTTCCCAAACAAAAGATTAAAACTTGCCTTTGTGTCGCTTGCGAATTCGGCTCACCTTTGATTGATAAACAAACTAAAAAGGAGGTTCTAGGATGGTCTTGACATTAAATTGCAGACCGAAAGGAGCGGGTTTTTAAGGACATTTATTGCCCACCTTTGCTCCTCCGCCACCCTGTGCGTTTTTCTTTCAAAGAGCTACCGTACGCTTGCTTGATTTAAGGTTTAAGTTCACTTGTGTTTTGCCTCGGTCTTGTTTTAATTGAAATTGTTTTTGTTAGTGCATGCGCACTCGTTCTTCTCCGTCAACAAGTCCTTTACGTGAACTCGGGCATACCTCGAGAAGACGTAATCGAAGACGTAATCGTGGGCATTCCGCCCCAATAGCCGGACCCGAGATTCGTGCTATTCCCGTTCCTCCCATTGTCACAATGGCGGAGGATCGGACCATGTGTGAGCTTCTCCAAGCACCCACCGAGGGTTACGGAGATGCTATTGTTGTTCCGGCAATCGTTGCCGATAGCTTTGAGCTTAAGACCGGGTTGCTATCCTTAGTAACTTCGAGTCAATATTTCGGATTTGAGAGGGACGATCCTCATTCCCACATTCGATGGTTTAACAAGATCACCTCTACCATCAAATACCGAAATGTACCACAAGATGCAATCAAATTGCTTCTTTTTCCTTTCTCTCTCGAGGGGTCGGCCCGGACTTGGCTAGAAAAACAACCCCCTCGTTCTATTTTAACATGGGAAGATTTGGTGTCAAAATTTGTGAATGAATTCTTTCCTCCATCAAAAACCACAGCCCTTAAAAATGAAATCACCAAATTCACTCAAAAATTTGATGAATCCTTTAGTGAAGCGTGGGACCGTTTTAAAGAATTACTTCGCAAATGTCCTCACCATGGTTTCTCCGAGTTACATCAACTCGATACCTTCTACAATGGTTTGAACCATTCCGATCAAGACTCTCTAAATGCCGCCGCCGGTGGTAATCTCTTGTATCGGACGACTAAAGATGCTTTAGCCATCATTGAAAATAAGTCCAAGGTTCGTACTTCACGAAGCAAGCAAGTTGTTTCTCAAGTGAATGCTTCACCTTCTACTTCATCTCCCGTGAGTTCTTCTAGCACCGATGCTAAGATTGACAAACTCACGGAGGCTATTCAAGCTTTGGTTCTTTCCAAGCATAAGAAACAATCTTCCCCACAAACTTCTTCACCCACTCAAGTCAAAGCGGTGGAAGAAACTTGTGTCACTTGTGGTGGTCCTCATGCATATTACAATTGTACTGCCACCGATGGTAGTCATTGTGATGTCAATGCGGTATCCGGGTCTTTCAACCAAGGAGGTAATCAATACCGTCCTCAAGTTGACCCGAACTATCGTGTTAGCAATCAAAATGGACCACCCGGATTTTCTCAACCCAACAATCCAAATAGATTCAATCAAAACCAACCGAGAGGGCAAAATGTTCAAAATCAATTTCAAGCCCCGATCAGTCAATACCCAAATCAAGGTGGTAATTTTAATCAAAGCTTTCAAGCTTCGAATTACCAAGCCCCAATTGCTTCCTCAAACGAACTTGCTAATTACATCAAAGCAAATGAAGCAAATTTGAGGTCAATGCAAAATCAAATCACCACCTTGAAAAATGATTTTCAAACTTCAATTTCAAAACAAGGTTATGAACTTAAAAATGAGCTTAAGAATACAAATCAAAAGATTGATCAATCTCAAAATAAAATTGAGAACATGTTTGCCAGTCTCATGTGTCAATTGAATCAACCTTCAACTTCGGGAACCCTTCCGGGAAATACCATTCCAAACCCGAAGGGTGAGTTGAAAGCTATTACCACTCGTAGTGGTAAGACAATTGATGGACCCTCGATTCCTACTCCTTCTCCGGTGAAGGAAGTGGAACGAGAACCCAAGGTGACAAAGGACAAAGTGCAAATTACTAGCCCACAAAGTACCGCAAATGTCCAACCTTCGGTCGTCCAATCTCCAATTCCGGAACCCGATGTTCCGAAGACAAATTCTAAACCCTCGATTCCTTATCCTTCGAGGCTTAATGAACAAAAGCTCCGTGACAAAACTAATAGTCAAATGATGAAGTTTCTTGAAATCTTTCAAAAGATACACTTCGATATTAGTTTTGCGGATGCTCTTCTCTACATGCCAAAGTTTGCTTCAACATTCAAAAGTCTCCTTAGCAATAAGGAAAAATTGTTGGAATTGGCAAAAACTCCATTGAATGAGAATTGTTCGGCGGTGATTCTTAAGAAGTTACCCGAAAAACTAGGAGATCCCGGCAAGTTTCTCATTCCTTGTGACTTCCAAAAGCTTGATGAATGCTTAGCCTTGGCCGATCTTGGCGCAAGCATCAATCTAATGCCTCTTTCCGTATGGGCAAAGCTTTCTCTACCGGAACTTACTGATACACGAATGACTCTCGAGCTTGCAAACCGATCGGTTACTGTTCCGAAAGGTATTGCCGAAGATGTCTTCGTAAAGGTTGGCAAGTTCCATTTTCCTGCTGACTTCGTAGTAGTCGATTTTGATGCCGACCCCCGTGTCCCCCTTATTTTGGGAAGACCATTCTTGAAAACGGCTCGTGCATTAATCGACGTCTACGAAGGTGAAATGACTCTTAGAGTCGGTGATGAAAAATTGGTCTTAAATATTGAGAGTACTTCAAAATATCCTTTCAAGCATGATAGCGAGTCAATTAACCAAATTGATATCATTGATACTACATGCGAGGAATATTTTCATGAAGTGCTAAGTGGCAATCCCACTTCTTCGGACCATACCAATGCTCTCTCTTCCCCTTCTCTCACTCCATTTGAGGGAAGTGACTTCATTTTGGAGGAGATTGAAGCTTGTTTAGCTTGTGATGTAACTCAATCGGAAATGGATGAAGGTGTGTTTGACATGGAGGGAGACCTTCGTCTAATTGAGAAGTTACTTAATGAAGATCCATCATCTCTCCCTCCGAAAGAACTTCATAATGAGGAAATCACATCTAGTGAGAATCCTATTGATCCACCGGAGGTCGAACTTAAGGACTTACCGCCTCATCTCGAATATGCATTTTTGGAGGGTACCGATAAATTACCCGTCATAATTGCTAAAAATTTAAATGATGAGGAGAAAACCGCTCTCATAAAGGTTTTAAAGTCACACAAGCGAGCCATCGCTTGGAAACTTTCCGACATTAAGGGTGTTAACCCGGAATTTTGTACACACAAGATTTTAATGGAAGATGACTTTAAACCAGCGGTTCAACATCAAAGAAGGGTTAATCCAAAAATTCACGAGGTTATCAAAAAGGAAGTTCTTAAACTCCTTGATGCCGGCTTGATTTACCCTATCTCGGATAGTCCTTGGGTGAGCCCCGTTCATTGCGTACCTAAAAAAGGTGGCATTACCGTTGTTACAAATGATGAGAACGAGTTGATTCCAACTCGATTGGTGACGGGATGGCGTGTATGCATTGACTACCGAAAGTTAAATGACGCCACCCGTAAAGACCACTTCCCTCTTCCATTCATGGACCAAATGCTCGAAAGACTTGCGGGAAACGAGTACTATTGTTTCCTCGACGGTTTCTCGGGTTACTTCCAAATTCCCATTGACCCGCAAGATCAAGAAAAGACCACTTTCACTTGCCCTTATGGAACGTTTGCTTACCGACGCATGCCTTTTGGCTTATGTAATGCTCCGGGCACGTTCCAAAGGTGTATGTTGGCCATTTTTCACGACATGGTCGAGAAAACTATGGAAGTCTTTATGGATGATTTCTCGGTCTTTGGGGATTCTTTCACCACATGTCTCTCCCATTTGGACAAAATGCTTCAACGTTGTGAAGACACTAATCTTTGTCTAAATTGGGAGAAAAGTCATTTCATGGTCAAAGAGGGCATTGTCCTCGGCCATAAGATTTCTAAGAGTGGGATTGAGGTCGATAAGGCTAAAGTTGATGTTATCGCTAAGCTACCTCATCCCACTACCGTCAAGGGTATTCGGAGTTTCCTTGGTCACGCCGGTTTCTATCGTAGATTCATCCAAGATTTTTCGAAAATCGCCCGGCCGATGACCCGTCTCCTTGAAAAGGAAACTCCGTTCGTTTTCTCACAAGAGTGCATGGAAGCTTTTCAAACTCTAAAGAAAAAGCTTACTGAAGCACCGATCTTAGTTGCCCCCGATTGGGACTTACCTTTTGAACTTATGTGTGATGCAAGTGATTTTGCCATAGGTGCGGTCTTGGGGCAACGAAAAGCAAAACATTTTCAGCCTATACACTATGCTAGCAAAACTATGACCGAAGCTCAAACACATTACACCACGACGGAAAAAGAATTATTAGCCGTGGTATATGCTTTCGAAAAGTTTCGGCCATACTTAATCTTGTCTAAAAGCATAGTGTATACGGATCACTCGGCTCTCAAATATCTCTTTGCAAAACAAGATGCAAAGCCGAGATTGCTCCGTTGGGTTCTCCTCCTACAAGAATTTGATATCACCATCCGTGATAAAAAAGGAGCCGAGAACCTTGCTGCTGATCATTTGTCCCGATTAGAAAACCCTCATCAAAGTATGCTCGAGAAAAAGGAAATAAATGAAACATTTCCTCTCGAGACACTTAACGTGGTGTCTTTTCGTGGTGATTCTAGTACCCCATGGTTTGCCGATTTTGCAAACTACCATGCGGGAAACTTTGTTGTGAAAGGGATGTCGTCCCAACAAAAGAACAAATTCTTCAAAGATGTGAAGCATTACTTTTGGGACGATCCCTACTTGTTTAAAGTGTGTGCGGATCAAGTCATCCGGCGGTGTGTTCACGGCCAAGAAGCCGTTGAAATTCTTAAGGCTTGCCACAATGGACCCACGGGGGGACATCATGGTGCCAACTACACCGCCAAGAAAGTGTTTGATTCCGGTTTCTTTTGGCCCACAATCTACCGTGATGCCCATGACTTGGTCAAATCTTGCGACTCTTGTCAACGTCACGGGAAGATTTCTCAAAAAGATGAAATGCCACAAAACGTCGTTCAAGTTTGTGAAATCTTCGACGTTTGGGGCATTGACTTTATGGGCCCGTTCCCGTCTTCACGAGGGAACAAGTATATACTCGTGGCCGTCGATTATTTGTCTAAATGGGTTGAAGCGAAAGCACTCCCCACCAACGACGCCCGAGTAGTGTGCAAATTTTTGAAAACTCTCTTTGCTCGGTTTGGAACTCCACGTGCTATCATTAGTGATCGTGGTACGCACTTTTGCAACGATCAATTTGCAAAAGTCATGCTTAAGTACGGTATCACTCACCGTCTTTCTACCGCATATCACCCACAAACAAGTGGACAAGTGGAAGTTTCAAACCGTGGTTTAAAAAGAATTTTGGAAAGGACCGTAGGTGAAAACCGTGCGTCTTGGTCGGATAAACTAGATGATGCACTTTGGGCCTTCCGTACGGCCTATAAAACACCCATCGGGTGTACTCCTTACAAACTTGTGTACGGAAAGGCGTGCCATCTACCGATCGAGCTCGAGCACAAAGCCTATTGGGCCTTGAAGCATGCAAACTTCGACCTAAAATCCGCGGGTGATCACCGCAAAGTTCAACTCAATGAATTAAATGAACTTCGTGATCAAGCCTACGAGAATTCTTTGATCTACAAAGAAAAGACAAAGAAGATCCATGACTCCAAAATCAAGAACCGCGTTTTTAACGTTGGTGACCGAGTCCTTCTTTTCAATTCTAGATTAAAAATATTCTCGGGTAAGCTCAAAACCCGTTGGACTGGACCATTCACCGTTGCCAAAGTTTTTCCTTATGGTACTGTCGAGTTATCTCAAAATGACGGACCAAACTTCAAGGTGAACGGTCATAGGTTGAAGCATTATTTTGGAGGGGACATACCATCCATGGTTGTCCCGGATCTCCAAACTTTCCCCATGGACCAATGAATTCGGGGTCGAGTCAAGCTAGTGACTCGGTTATCAAAAACATTAGCAAAACATGGGGTCTCACCCGTGTCTCTGTTTTCTTTCTCTTTTCTACCACTAAGTGTGGGGGAGATGGTCTCTTCCACTCACTTCCCCGTCGACTTTTTAATTGATTTTTCTCCCGGGCTGTTCAGGAACCCTTTGTTACAGTTGGCCGTTCACAAGCGGTTAGCTTGCGTGACAAACCTGATTGTTCGGGAGAAATCAACTCAATTCGGGGTCGAGTCAAGCTAGTGACTCGGTGATCAAAAACTCAAGCACCATATGGGTTTTCACCCATATTTCTGACTTCTTTCTATTTTCTACCACCTAAGTGTGGGGGAGATGCCCCACATGTTGTATATATGAAAATTTTTCAAAAAAAAAAAAAAAAAAAAAAAAAAAAAAAAAAAAAAAAAAAAAAATGTGTATATAAAATAAAATGGCTATTCATATTTCCCTTTCACGTTCTAAGTGTTGGTTTAACAACCGGTACTTTGAATATTGAGGGCAATATTCAGTTCTAAGTGTGGGGGGGAATTCTAGCGAATTTAATCAAATGTACCATCTAGCACCCCCATTTTAGCCAAAATTTTAAAAAAAAATTTTTTCTCACTTAGAACGAAATAAAACGGTTATCAGTCCGCCATGTCTAACCCACAAAAGGATTGGCTAATCCAAGAGCAAACGGCTCTTGGTAAAGATGTCTCAAATCCGTTGATGGCTTGCAATTTGCCGAAAATTGTATGGTTTTCGACTCACCATATCCTAAAAAGATGAAGAGTGGCTAGCCCGCAAGATTATGGCTTGTGGTAAAGGCAGTGGAAAAACCATAATTGGTAATCAGCTCACCAAAGATAATATTGATAATTTATCTAAGAGTTGGCTAGTCCAGAAGCAAACGGCTTCTGGTAAAGACAAATCAAAACCGTTGACAGCTGATGGTTTGCTCAAAATCATTTGGTTATCATTGTACCAAGGTTCTTACTTGAACTAAAACAATTGGCTACTCCAGAAATGATGGATATCTGGTAAAGAGAAAAATCCATTAAAACTTCATAAAAGATTGCTAGGGACTAGCAATAGTTTAGTGTGGGGGATTGATGAGTGTGTAAATACTCATCATTTTTACCTAATCTGAGCTGCCAAAACATTCAAAAACACTCAGAAATACATCAAAATACTGAAAATATCCCAGGGATTGTGTTTTATGTGTTTTAAATGCAAAATGTTTAAAAACAGTTGAAAAACGAACAAAGTTTGCAAAATTGGCAGTTTCAGTCCCTCAAGTTTCAAAACTTGTCAAAACTAGTCCCTAAGCATTTGTTTTGTCAGAAAAATCACCAAAGGTCCTTTTTAATCATAATTTATCATATTTAGTCCTTTGGTGAAAAGTTTGAGTAAATTACATCTTTGGTCCCTCAAGTTTGAAATCTGTCAAAAATAGTCCCTGGGAATTTTAGAAAAATGAAAAATTGCAATTTTGGTTCTTGGATTATTGAAACATGGCAGGATTTTACCTTGGTGTATTTTGGAAGATGTGCAAGATGGGTCCTCAAAAATTCAGGAATTGCAAGAATGGTCCTTGTGATTTATCTATAACAACCAATCCAAACCAACCCATCTTATCTCTAACCCACTACCCCATCGATACTCAGCCCTTATCCCACAAAACCACTCACTACCGGCCCAATCTTAACCTTAAACCACCCGGCCCACATCCCATTATAAACAAACCGACCATTTTGGTTAAAAACTAAATACGGGATAAATTTAGTCAAATCCCCAATTGCCAGTCAATATTCCAATCAACAATAAAATCCTAACCCTAAATCCCTACTTCGCTTACTCCCTTGTCTTCTTCCCTATCCCGCCAAAACACAAGCAGCCAACACAACCATCACTATCCACTTCTCTCCCCAAAACTTTCACCGTTTCACCCACTTCTCTTCTCCCCAACACCAAAACCCTTCCCCTTATACCTCCCCACTCACGGGTTTCACCTCCATGTCATCAATCCGTGGGATTTAGTGGCGCCAAGACCAAAATCAAGAGCTGAGATCATTTCTTTTTAATCCTACGGCTGGGAAAGAGTCAAAGAAGCACAAATCGAAGTTATCAAGGGATTACTCTCACGAAAGAAACACAAGAGGAGACCGGAGTATTTTATTTCTTAGTAGTATAAATAGAGTAGTGAGGTTACTATGGTAACCAGGTTTATTTTAGCTAGTTTTTTTTAAGGTAATTTGTACTTTTAATTCGGTTGTAATTTTTGCTCTTTATTTTAATTTCAGTCGATTGTTATTGTTACTGCTTAATTTGTTGAAGTTTATTTTAATTTAAGTCGAGTTTTGAAGTTTGTTCTCTTGTTGCTTTCTTGTTGTACTGCTTCAAACTTGTGGTTATTGTTTGTGTTTGTGGTTAGTTTGGTGAATCATTTAGATTACTGCTTATGTGAGTTTAGTGTAGTTAGTTTAAGCTTGAAAAGAAAAAAAAAGTTGTTGTTCTTATTATTTACTGCTTTGAACTCTGCTTATTGAATCTTGTGGTAAATGCTTTAGTTTAAGATTATTGTTGGATTTGGATCGGTTTAAGATTAGTGCGAATTGAATTTGGATTTTGAACTTTAGTTTTTATCTTGTTTTAGCTTAGCTGCGTATTAGTTCTTGATACTGCTTATGTCAATAGTTAGTTACTGCTTATTTTAGTAGGATGTGTTTGTGTTATTCAGTGTTGAATTTTGCATATGGTTTAAGTTTCTTGTTTGTGTTTGTGTTTCAGTAAGCGAAAAAGAAAAAAAAATAGTTTAAGTTTTGCTTTAGTTTGATTTAAGTGTTGTTTTAGTTTGAGTTGGATTTGGATACTTTATGTGCAATCGGTTAATGTTCAATGTTTGTTATGTACATCGAGTATAGCAGCAGACCCATATGGGTTTTAGCTCACTTAGAGCTTATTTTTGAGCTTAATTTGAAGTAGAAAAAGCCAAAATAAATTAGATAAGCTTGTTTAATTGATTGTTATTAAGTTCTTCAAAAGAAAAATAAAAGTAAAAATAGTTTCAAATATTTGTAGTTAACCAGGTTCGAACCTGGGGTGTTTTCCATTTTAAATAGTTTTAAGTTTTCCCTTTTTACAAAGCAGTCCACGAGTTTCAGTTTTGTCCAGATCAGTCCCTGTCTTTCTTATAAACCGATTTTAGTTTAAAATAAGTTTCAGAAAATTACAATTCAGTCCCTGCTTTTGTTTTAGTATTTTTAAAGTTTAATTTTTTATACTTTTGGCCCCTAGACTTTTATAGATTAGTATTTTCTGTTATAAAATTAGTTTTTATTGCATTTGTACCCTAGGTTTAGTATTTCATTTATTTCAAGTTTTTAGCTTCGTGTGTTTATCGTATTTATTTGCGTTTTCGTTTATTTCAATTTCTGCTTGTTTAATTTCAATTACCTCAACACCAAATAATCTCCAAATCAAATCATCAAGCATTTTAATTCCGAACCTAAAACAAAATCCTCGATTCACACCTCGTTGGGACACGACCCGGGTGATCACTTGCCCGGTATCACACACATCACATTCACGGGTTTTGCAAGTTTTACTTTTCCTAAGGTTTGACTTGTCATTTCCCCAAGTATCACGTGTGCACGATACTATATTTATATATATACTACACATGGGCATAACGGACCAACATCATGAAAGGCAACTTATGTATTTTATGTTTTTGTTGATGTAACCTATGAATAATATGAAATATTTGTCTCATTTGCTCTTCAGATCATTATAAACTTTAATTTATTTCATTTCAGTTAGTAAGAAGAAGTTGTTATGCTCACTTACACTAAAAAACAATTAACCTATTTCTATATCCAAATAAAGAGGAAATTGTTGGGTCAATTCAGAGCCCAATGGTCTCTGACTAGGATTCGAATATAAAATATACTAAGTATAAATGAAGTCCTTAAATCATTGAACATTCAAGGGGTCATATTCATATTTCACCAGAGACTAAAGAAAGTCTCACCACTTCCTAAGGCAGAACTTGGTAAGTGAAGCTCTGAATAGGAAACAAGATGATGGTGTCAGTGAGTAACGACAATAATTCACTGACTCCCCTTAATCTCATCAACAATCAAAGACATCTGAATGTAGATATTTGTAAATATATCTAAATATCTTAAAGTTTAGGAAATCACTTATCATAGAAAGTCAAAGATAGTATAAGAGTTGGTAGAAAGGGGTAAATATTTGTCAACACTGTTCCTTAAAGTGGGATTGGACACATTCCAAGAATAGAAGTGTTTAATACAGTAAGGTAGTGTACTTTATAGTTAGATGCTCGACACGTCGCTATTACCCACGTGTAACTACCTTGTATTCTACCTATAAAAAATTTTCTTAAAGAAGTAAATGTTATCTCGTGCAATTAATGTGATACGCATTCACGAGAGCATTTACTTCTCCATAAGAACTAAGTCCCTGAAAGCATTCAGAGAGTTAGCATAGTTCTCACTTAAAAACTTACATGGTTAGTGTTTAAGTTAGTGAGGAGATTACTATACATTGTCATTCAACTAAGATTGTTATACTGCAAACAATCTTTATAAATTATTTGATTCATTCAAATAAGAATTAAAACGTTAAAAATTTTATTTGTGTAAATCTTTACTAACTGACTATTTTTGTTGAATGTTGTATACTTTGCTAAGCATGGAAGTTGGTTAGTTAACTTAGTTCATATTTGTAACCAACTCAAAGGGAACAACAAGAGCGAGCATGTTCTATATATCGTTCAGTAATCACTTTCGATCACTGCTGTTACATTAGCGTCACATCAGTATAAATTATTGATCGTTACTCCACTTAGAGCATTTGCTAATATGCCCTGATTCACCGACTACTTTCAACTTGTGTATCATATTGGTGTCACATTTGTTTTAATTCTCAACTATTGCTTGATCGCTTCTATTCCACAATGGTTTATCATCATTGGTCGGAATCGGGTCAAGTCAGGTTGAGGTTGAACAAATCATACCCAAACCCGACCCTATTTAGATGTCGGGTTACTCGAGTTCAGGTTAATTCGGGTCGGGTTAACTCGGTTGGGTCCATTCGGGTTTGAATCAACCCGAATATGAGTAACATGATCAATAAATTGGCTAATTTTATAAGTTTACATAGATAATTTTAAAAAATTATTTTAAGAAAAATACAAAAAATCCTTAGTCGGGTCAATTGGGTCAACTCGAACCCGAGTTAGGCAGATATATTCAGTCTGATACCCGTCTCTCTTTAGCATTTGGGTTATTCGGGTCGACCCGAATAAGATTATTGACCCAGGTAACCTCAACTCGAATATGCTTAATCGGGTTCATGTTCGGGTCAGGTTGGCTTTTTCGACACCCCTAATCACTACTACACTTTATTCGGTAAAATATACTTCTTGCACACACATACACATTAAAAATAAATAATAAAAATGGCAAACACGATCGGCGTTCTCACCTCTTTCTCTCTTTCTTGGTTGATACCGATGTCGAGCCATCTGAAGCTGACGCTATGACGAGCTCATAGCAGATGTTCTTAAGGTGCGTTTGGATCATTTAATAAATTATGTTTATCAACTTATTAAGTACTTAACGAATTGTACAATAGTCCATATATAGTATATATATATATATATATATATATATATATATATATATATATATATATATATATATATATAATATATATATATATTAATAGTTAGCGATCTTCACTTTAAAAAAAATAAGAAAGCAAAATACAGTTTTGTTAAACACTAGAGAACAATTTTGTTGAATACTACAAAACACAGTATCTTGACTTAGAGTGGGGGTACGGTAGCGCCATGGCTCGTGCCATGGCTACCAGCCGAGAATCGACGACCACGCACCGTAACGTGGGTGGCGTCGTCGGCCCTCGCGCCGTGCTGGCCAGCCAACGCCGTAGGTTTTTTCAATTTTTTTTCTTGGTTATTAAAATGGAAGAATGAATGTTTTGTGTGTATTTGTGCGTGTGTTTGAAGAAGAAGGACGAAGATTGCATTTTTTTTTAATGTGTGTTTGGAGCAGGAAGAAGATGACAAGTTTTTTTTTTTTTTTTTTTTTTTTTTTATTTTTTTTTTAAGTTATTAAAGTTGTACTTTGTGTCATAGCCCACTATGTGTACTTTTTAAGCGACTTTTTTACTGTGACTTTTCATACATTAAGCGACCTTCCATTTTGTCTTTTTCCAGCCAAAAAGTCAAACTTCGAAAAATTTTATTTTATTCTTTTTACCCCTTCTCAATGTTGAGCGACTTTTTTTACCTTCCACCTTTTTGTACTTGTGTTATTACCTTTGTACTTTTCAACTTTTTTTACTTTTAACCTTTTTGTACTTTTCACCTTTTTGTATTATTTTTTAAATACTTTATAAACATTTTTTTATTTCAAAATCTTTGAGCGACTTAAAAAAAAATTTTAAGCGATTATATTTTCTTTAAACGACTTTTTTTTTTTAAAACACATTCTCTTCTCTTTTTATAATCAATTAATACACACACATTTACAAATCTTATCTTCTTCATAAAAAATCCTCATAAAAACCCAGATCCACTCAAATCTCACACTCTTCTTTTATAAAAACATTAAAATTATCCTTGGCTCTGTTTCTTCTTTATTGCAATGCACCACCACAACTCAAGGAGAGATGTAAAATGTTACCGGATAGTTATGATCCTAGGGACTGTTGTTCCCCTATTGTGTCAGACCACTACACACTGCTTCTGTATTGTTTTCCAGCTATTTGATAATTATTTTTACAGGTAGAAAGTTTAGATCCATTGTTGCAACGTGCTTTTGCTTCTGCCTCCGCTGTTCCAGATCTTCGAGGCAAAAATGTTTGCGTCGTAATTATTTTATAATGTTTTTATACAATCCGAACTATCACTGGACTCAAGCAAATACAACCATAACCGACACAATCTCCTCCTCAAACTATCAAAACTCGAGCTTAATTATTTTAAAAAAAAATCGCTTAAAGAAAATATAGTCTCTTAAAAAAAATTAAGTCGCTCAAGATTTTGAAATAAAAAAGTGTTTATAAAATATTTTAAAAAGTATTTAAAAAATAATAGAAAAAGTTGAAAAGTACAAAAAGGTTAAAAGTAAAAAAAGTTGAAAAGTACAAAGGTAATGACACAAGTACAAAAAGGTGGAAGGTAAAAAAAGTCGCTCAAAGTACAAGCCGTCAGTCGCTCAAAGTAAAAAAAGTCGCTCAACATTGGGAAGGGGCAAAAAGAATAAAATAAAGTTTTTCGAAGTTTGACTTTTTGGCTTGAAAAAGACAAAATAAAATGTCGCTCAATTTATGAAAAGTCCTGTAAAAAGTCGCTTAAAAAGTACACATAATGGGTTATGACACAAGTACTACTTTAATGATTGGGCGCCACTTTTGTTGGTGTTACATGTCACCTTCATATAAAAGTCGCTGGTCGCTAGGGCTATTTCCAGAAAGTCACTCATTTGAGTCCTCAAAAGCCCAACACTTTTAGAGACCGGGCTAAATAATTAATTGTCCCTAATAAGTATTGAAGCAAAGTCAAACATCTCCTTGTACATCTAACTTCCTAAACTACTTGTTATAATATTTGTCTTAGAGCACTTTCAACGTTTAACGCACCCCTGCGTTAAACTTTAACGTGGGTGCGTTAAACTTGCGTTAACTACTGGAGGAGAGCAGCGTTAAAGGGGTGCATTAACCCTTTAACGCTGCGTCAAGGGGTGTATATGTAAAAAAAAAAAAAAAAAAATCACTTTGGCCCCCTGTAACAGTCCATATATCCGTTGAATTCAAAAAAAAAAAAAAAATACAAAAAAAAAAAATAACACTTTGGCCCCTTACAAATAGTCGAAGGTATTGAATCTTATACCTCCGATTTTCTTCCGGATCATTTTAAGCATTTTACTCAATCTCCCGATGCTACGGGTCGAATGAGTATAAGTGTTCTTATGAAGTATACATCTGCCATACGCCAATTGGCGTACGGCACCACACCCGATGCGTTTGATGAATATTTGCAAATGGGTGCGAGTACTTCACATAATTGTCTTGATAATTTTACCAAGTGTGTTATTGATTTGTTTATGCCAAAATATTTAAGAAAACCAACATGGTCCGACATTCAAAGTATTTATGAAAGACATGAGGCGTACCATGGTTTTTCGGGAATGCTTGGTAGCATTGATTGCATGCATTGGGAGTGGAAAAATTATCCGGTAGCTTGGCAAGGGCAATTTGGTAGGGGTGATAAAAAAATACCCAACTATAATGCTTGAAGCAGTTGCTTCGCAAGATTTATGGATTTGGCATGCATTTTTCGGGATGGCGGGGGCGAATAACTGTAACACCCCATCCCGACAAGGGTAAAGGTGTCACATCACGGTGACAAATCAGAGCATACATACACATCACACAACGGAAGTCTTAAACATACATCAATAAAGAAGTCAAGTCAACACGACTCGAAACCAAATACATAAGTTCCAAAAGATAAGATAAACCAATGGAATAAACAAAAGAAACAGAATCCCGAAACAAATGTCATAATATAAGGGTGGTCATCTAAGGTAAAAGCTCCAACCAAAAGCTCTAATCTCTCAATCCTAAAGCAGAAGTCCCCAGCTCCTAGCTTAGATACCTGCCGCACACGAAAAGAAAAACGTGCGGCTGAGCTTAAAAAGCTCAGTGAACAGATACATATACAAAGCAAAGATAAGGAAGTACGAATCATGGCAAAGTTAAATGATAACGAAACAGATATAATATATGGTGCAATGGAAAGTATCATAAGGTACAGTCAATAAAAAGGGAAAGAATAATATAGGATAGTAATCCACCACGAGCCCAGAAACATATCAGATCATATCATATATAGTAACCATAGAGGAGCGACCTCTCAGAAATGTGAAGGGCATGTAATGCACACAGTACCAATCACCAGACAAATCATATCATATCATATCATATTAAATCCACTAAACAGAACAGATCTAGGATGCATCCATACGCCCCTACCCAATCACATGCAGACCAAATCAAAGGGACGGTGTAACCAAATCACTAGGGCTACACACTAGTCATGTCAGTGGTGCATCACAGACACGGCCATGTTACCTTCATGGCTAGGGTCACAAATTTTGGCTCGGGTATCAAACTAAGAGTCAGGTGTCAAATCAAATCAGAAGGTCATATCCAAAGGTCCAAAATAGATAGTTCATAACAGACATTTCAGATCAGATGTATCAGATATAATATGCCAAAGGCCAAATCAGAGTCTAGCAGATCAAGTTTTACAAAGCAACGAATCATATCAATGGTTCACAACAAAAAGGAACTTAAACAAATCAGAAATCATATCAAGGGATTAAGACGCCCTTACTGAGAAAGGGCAGAGTATCTGTACCTTATTGCGAAGCAAAACAAAGATAAAACAAATACGGAACAGAGATCAATGCCTCTCCTTCTTCACACCTAAAGGAGAAGAAGAACACAGAATCACCAGAGGGTTCAAGTTCAAATTACCCTTTTTTTAATTATCTTTTCATTTTAAGAACTTTCCCGATTTAGTAACTTTCTATTTTTAACACGTTTTCTGATATAATGACGTTTAGAGTTAAAAATGCCAATTAGATAATTTTAGAATTAATATGATACATATTTTAGTTTAGGTTTAATATGACACCTTTAGCAATTTAGAGTTAATGTGTCTAAATATTAAGGTATAGGGTGATATGTGAACTTTAGTGGAAATGTAGGCTACTAACTTTATGATGAATTGTCTACTCTTCCAACAGTCAAAACTCACCCTACTGCCATGTGAAACAAAATTCGTATAGGGTACATAAAGGAAGCCAACTCATATAGTACTATGCTTAATTCGAAGGTAGGACCAAAGGAAAAGAAAAATCACCATGCATTTACACACACGCTGACATACTTCTTATATTTACCAAATCTTGTAGTACACAAACAATCTAGGCCTTCTTTATTGTATAATTCGAAAAAAAAAATGGAAAACCACAAAGGACTCCCATGCATGCCAAATTTTCTTCTACTTCGTATGAAGCATAGATTGAAATGAAAATTACACACGACACCCACGACAATAGGTAATGAGAATTTTTTATTTTTTTTAAATCACGTCCAGTGTGTAAAACATACGACACACTCACATCATCCTTAATTCGACCCTCATTAAACACTACACGATAAACCCACACACAAGACCCATTTGCTTGCCTGGAACTCAACCCATTTTACAGCCCCTTTTTCACGCCAATATACACATAAACTCGCCCTTGTTCCCAGCCTAATTCGACACACAAACAGCCCACATAGTGACTCATTAACACAGCCACACGACACCTTTAACGGTCACATAAAATCATGACTTCCATTTTAATCGACATCCTCTTTATATTTACCGTATGGGTTTTCGAAATAATAACAAGACAAGCATGTATGTTTACTCTTTTATTTTAGTTTGTATATGATCAGTTATGCATGAAGGATTGAACACAACCACATCAAAACAGAAAACATGGAAGTCGAAGCAAGATATAGGTCGATATATATAGGCAAGCTCTTACAGTCGATATTTTGTGAATATTAGTTATGATCTCATGTGACTCTTGTATCGTATACATACGAGCATACTAACGGAGTTATATAGTATCATGCGACATTCTATACGTAAATATGTACAAGATTTTCTAGCCGATTCATTTTAGCCTTTAGGTGCCATGTTTAAACGTTAGTGATGGTATCGAAATTAGGGGAAGACAAGATGGTACACTTACCCTTGAAGCGTGAAAAAAAAAGAAAAACAAACGAACCAAGGAACCGCGATCACACCTCTCGAACCTGCTGTATAACCCACGACCAGGCCACCAAGTAGCAACCAAAAAGTCTCCTCTTTGCTGCCTTTAATTCGAACAGGAAGGAAGGAATAAAAGGGTAGCCGCCAAGTGTTTTAGGTAATATTGTGTGATATATGTGAAAAAGAACGCATTCATATCTTGGTTAAAAAGAAAAGAAACCGTGTGTTAGGGAATATCCAAAAAGGCAAATTTCTAAATTGATGGGAATGTGATTGAAAGAATTAAATGTGGCATGATTTAGTTATTAAACAAAACGTGTGGAGAGAGGTCTCAATTTAGGTAACTAGCAAATTTTGTGGGATTGATTTGAGGACAATTCAATGATAATATATCTCTTATAAAATTTGTTACACGATTTGATATAAGTGTGGAATTCGGTTATGGCCTTTATCATTAGGCGTGGGATTAAATTCAGTATGTAACATTCGTTTATTATAAGTCTCATATCGCATCACTCATTCGTTCAATTATTAATGGTTAAAAATGCATAGGTTATATTTGGAATAAAATTTTAATGCGTTAAACGTCTTTTATGAATTTGAGATCAAAGGGTATTCTGGGTATTTTACGTGTTCATAAATTTTGGGTTTTACAATAACGATATTAATGTTTTAGATAACTCTCCGTTATTCGACGACATTCTTAATGACGTCGCCCCTGCAGCACCTTATATGGTAAATGGAACGAGGTATAAAAGGGCTATTACTTAGCTGACGGAATTTACCCACAGTGGGCTACTTTCATCAAATCCTTCTCGGCAACAACAGACGAGAAACATGGTTATTTTAAAAGGAAACAAGAAAGTGCACGAAAGGATATCGAACGTGCTTTTGGTGTGCTTCAAGGACGTTGGGGTATACTACAACAACCGGCACGTCAAATGGAAATTGTCAAGATACGTCGAATCATGTATTGTTGCATTATTTTGCATAATATGATTTTGAAAGATCAAAAGTTTGCACTACGTGAGTATGGCGAGATGTGGGTAGATCCGTCAGCACGTATGAGGAAAGACAGGTGGGTCGACAGATGCGATGTCCAAAGTCGAAAGGCAAAAGAAATACGCGACAGAGAAACGCATACTCGACTACAATTAGACCTTATGGAGCATCTTTGGCAGAACTATCTTAAACATCAACAAACACACTATTCCGAAGACGATGAATAAGTATTTGTTTCGTATTGTAATGTTTAATATTTAATATTATGTAATGTTTAATATTCGTATTGTAATGTTTAATATTTAATGTTATGTTTTTAATAAATGAAGTATTATTAAAAGTTTAGGGGTTGAGTTTGAAAATATTTGATTTAAAGTTGAGTTAAGGTGAGTTATGATAGTGGGTGTTTTTTTTAGTTAAAGGTGAAAAGGTTAAAGCTGATGTGGCGCTGACGTGGCAGTGTGTTAAAGTTTAACCAAGAGTTATTGTTGAAAGTTCTCTTAGAGCACTTTCAATGGTTAACGCACCCCTGCGTTAAACTTTAACGTGGGTGCGTTAAACCTGTGTTAACCGTTGGAGGAGAGCTGCGTTAACGCAGAGTTAAAGGGGTGCGTTAACCCTTTAATGCTGCGTTAAGGGGTGTATCTGTAAAAAAATAAAAAATAAATAATAATAATAATAATAATAATAATAATAATAATAATAATAATAATAATAATAATAATAATAATAATAATATTAATAATAATAATAATAATAATTCACTTCGCCCCCCTCTAACGTCTCTTTTATCCGTTGAATTCAAGAAAAAATCACTTCACCCCCCTTTATATTATATCCGTTGAATCAAACGGCTATATCAAAAAAAAAATTAATAATAATAATAATAAAAAATAAATAAATAAAAACCATTTTCACTCCCCTATAAATACCCAATTAACACAATATTGTTTTCATACTTCCACAAATCAATCTAATACATCATATACTTCCATCTTCAAACTTCCAAAAAAAAAAAAAAAAAAAAAAAAAAAAAAAAGTTCGGATTTAACCCAAACGACGATGATAGTTTCATGAATATCCTAAACACTGGGTGGAATAACCCAAACGCCGGGTCATCTTCAAACCCGAACGCAACACCAATCCCTAACCCACTTGGCATATCGAGCCAAGAACTTTACTTACAGCATCAACGAATGCTATATTGGGAACAACAACAACAACAGAACCTAAACACCAATTTCTCTAATCTTCAATTCACACAACAATCACAACAATCTCAAACGGAAACCCATGATGTTCCCGAGACACCTACGTCTCCTCCAAAGCCATATAAACGGGGTGGCAAACGAAAGGCAAAAAAAATGAAAGAACCCGAACCATTGGAGGAGGATGAAGAAAATACCGACTTCATCAAATGTTGGAACCAACACGAGGAAAAATTACTTGCCACGTGTTATGTGGCCGTGACCGAGAATTCACAAGTGGGTCGTTCACAAAGCAAGGATACATTTTGGCAACGGGTGAAAAATGAGTTTAATAGACTCAATTTTAAAAAGCGAAACAAGGATATGATTCAAGGAAAATGGAAAACGTTGAACCGTGATTGCACAAAGTTCAACGCCTATTACAAACGTTCCCAACGTCAACAAAAAAGTGGGGAAAGTGACATGGATATCCTTAAACGCGCCAAACAAATGTATCGGGACGAGCACAGAACCGCTCCGTTTAACAACGAGGAGGCTTGGGAGGTTTTGCGGGCTCATATGAAATGGGACGCGCCGGAAGGAGTTGATTTAACCGGCGATGTCCCAAGCCAAACAAACGAGGCGTTGTTTGGTCGTGATGAACACCCCCGTCCTATGGGAACAAAGCGTGCTTCAAAGAAAGCTAGATCCGAGAGCACGACAAGTACAGGGGAGCGAATACCGGAGGAACGAGCTCGTCTAGCCAATTCGGGGGGGCTATGACAAACGAGTATTGTTTGAAACGGGAAACCGCCCAAGCAGCATATCGGGGGGCCCAAATAAAAGATGGGACGATAACAAGACTGGAGGAAATGAAATTTTTGATGATGGACACCACCGGGAAGGATCCAAACGTTTTTTGTTGGATCAATGATGAAAAAGATCGAATCATCAAAAAATATAACCTCCAACCTCGTCACTAGATTTGTTTTTTTTTTTTTTTTTTTTTTTTTTTTTTTTTTTTTTTTTTTAATGTTGTAGTTTGGTTATTCGTGTGTTTTTTTTCCGTTATTATTATTATTATTATTTTTTTTAATTTCGTTGCAACTTTTTTTTATTAGGTATTTAATGTAATGTGTTTTTAATGAATGTTATGTTTTTAATAAATGAAGTATTATTATAAGTTCAGGGGTTGAGTTTGAAAATATTTGATTTAAAGTTGAGTTAAGGCTGCTTGCAGTAGGGAGGGTCAATCCCTCTCATTTTCTCTGCCACGTCAGCTTTCTCTCTCTAGCGACCTTCAGGCGATTGGGTGCCTCAGTAAGGTGACCTTCATCCAATTTTTTTTTTTTTTTTTTTTTTTTTTAACACAAACTTAAATTTCATTAAAATAATTAAAACGTTATATAATACTTAAAATAAATTTAAAACATTACAATACTTATTAAAAACTAATAATCTAGGTTGTGTCGTTCCTTGATTGCATCCTTCATTTCCTGCATCTTTTCTCGTACACTTGGGGGCAAAGACGGGTCGATTGGTGTGATGTAGAATATGATGTCTTTATCCCGTCTTTTTTGGCGGTCAAATTCAAGTCTTTCTTTTTCGATTTGAACTTTTGTTGCCTCTATTTCCGACTCTCTTTTCCTTTGCTCCAACTCTTGTTTCTTCAACGAGTAGTATTCATCTGCTAGCTTCTTCTTCTTTCCCATCACTCTCGACTTAACGGTGTTCCATTTGTCGGCTACATCATCCATATAGGAAGACTTGGAACTCACAGATGATTTCTTCTTATTTTTCTTTGCCATGTCACGACCCATTGGTCGCTCATTTTGAGTCTCTTGAAATTCAGGCGCATCCGATCCGGTTTTAGAAGTCCTTGCTTTTTTGCGACGCGCATCTGGACATAAAAAAGCCGGCATCTCAGTTGCCTTCCAAACCTCATGCTCCTTCAAGATTTCCCAACAATGCTGCAACGTAAAAGCTTGCTCATGTATCAGTTGGTATTCTTCACATGCTCGTGTGTAAATACCCAGGTCATTGTCACCACTTCTATAATTCTGAAAAGCATTGTCGTAAATGGTACAAAATGCACCAACTCTAGGACGAATCCTATTTTTCCACTTTGTAATAATAGAGTTGTACGTTCTGTTTCCACCAACTTCATTTTCGAAGTAAGCAATAACTTTCTTCCAAAATCCCTTAGCCTGCATATTGTTTCCGAGCTCGCTATTCTCGGACGTGTCACACCAAGCTTTGCACAACGCGATTTCTTCGTTGCGTGACCAATTTGACGAATCATTCTTGGTTTCTTTCTCAACATTTTTCTTCTTAGCCTTTGTAGCTTTTTTTTTTTGTTGGTTTCACCGGTGACATCTCTTCCCTAGAATCATCATCATCATTATTTGGAACCGAATCGTGAAACGAGCCATGACCCGAACCTTGACCCATTGAAAAGTCTTGACTCGGATAACCTTGAGCCGGATAACCCGATCCAGTTCCAACATAAAATTCTGGATTGTTGTATAGTTGTTCATCAAAATCACAAGCATCCAGATTCATACGGTTAACCGGAGAATAATTTTGATAATTTGAAAAGGAGGAATGTGATGAATCCATTGTAGGACGATACACCGATTCCGGTGAACCATACATAGAGCTTCGACGGAAGTGGCTTTGTGGTTGTTGTTGATATGGTGGAACAAACGGACGATTCATAGGACGATTTATAGAAAATAGATTGTTAGTTTGTTGTTGTGGAGGTTCTTGCGGTTCATAATCTAAAGTAGCCGGTCGGAAATTGATGGTTGGTGAGACACCGGTTAACCGAAAATTCGGATCCGGTGTTAAGTGTGGAATGGTTTGTGTCAATCGAGATTTTCGGCCTTTTTGTTGTGGTGTTTTCTTAGACATTTTGAATTGAGAGAATTGTGAGATTTGTGGATTGAAGTGTGTTTATTTTGGGTGTTTATGTTGTGTATTTATAGGTGAAATAATATTTTTTTTCAACAAAAAAGTGGAAATCTCAGTCGATCGCATATGCGACCTTTTTTTTTTTTTTTTTTTTGCCAATCGATCGATCGACTGGTTTGTGTGCAAAAGGACGATTGACTCGATCGTCTCAATGGATCGATTGTGATCGATCTACTGCAGGCAGCCTAAGGTGAGTTATGATAGTTGGTGTTTTTTTGAGTTAAAGGTGAAAATGTTAAAGCTGATGTGGCGTTGACGTGTTCATGATCACAAAGGATAATGTACTAGTCTATTTTTATTCATCGTATTTTGTGGACTTACATCACGATTGACAATTTTAAGGCATGAAAATGATCGTTTGATGAACTACTGAAATTTTTTATATTATAAATCTCATTTTAGAATCTGCGAGCGTTCAGTTTTCAGATTCTTGAAATAGGCTTCGAACGTCCTTCGACGCGCTTTAATGGCCGTTTTTTCGAGTCATGAAGATAAGGAGTACTTATTGTGGTTTGGAATGTGACACCAACATATGAAAGGAACTGCATTTTATTGCACCAATGAGTACCAGAAAATGTTAGCTCATAACAATAACTCTCACCTACACTTTGCATTCATTTCACCTCCTTTAAATCTTATGAATTGGTTAGAAGTTGGAAACCAAGATGATGATAACAAATAATGACGTCTGATTACGAGGTACCCCACAAGAGAAATTTGAGCCAATGCGTGGAGTTTTATATGCCCACGTGTTACGTGGTGATACGTTTTATTTAGTCAAACTAGTAACACTAGGAATGCTAGAAATGATCAACAAGCATTAATCATTTGTAGGTGCAAAGGTATTAGTTGTGTTAATGAACCCATATGAGAACCAATTACTAAAAGGTGCTCTTTAGGATTAAAGGCTTAAAAGGTTTGACTTTTGGGTTAAAAAGTCAAAATCTGTGTTTCAAACCTTTGATTTTCATTCTATAGGAGTAACACACATACAAAATGTGTTCTAATTTGCTCTATGCACCAAATTAATTTGTCCATTGTTCACATTCGGACTCATCCCGCAACCTTTAGGTTAACTTTCACATGAATATCACTAGGCTTTAGCAGTATCTAATTAGTACGGGGTAATTAACGTACTATAGTATAACTTCGAACGGAAATTCCAAATAATGACATCTATAACCAAAAAGAATCGATTATTTTGTATGAAATATTTGTATTAATCAACATGGGACAAGATTTGTACACCATTACAGCTAAGTTTCTTGTTTTTTGAAATAATCAAAGAAAAAAGGGATCAAAAATTCGAGCACCCAAGTCGGAACTTTCTTCTATGTATTTGTAGTTCTCGTTTACTTACACACATGATTTCCATATCCTTCCTTCAAGTGAAATGACAATAATCGAAACATCATCATGGTAACGTCTTCTATCCCCTTGTGGTATTTCAAGCAACTCATGAAAATCCATACCTAAAAAGAAAAGGAAAAAAAAAAAGGCACTTGGGTCACTACAAGAACATCAAATTTTGGATAATATGGAGTACTAAATCTTTTTAATGGTTCAGACTAATACCAGCTTTCTTGGCTGCACGAAACAGAACTTCCTCGACTAAATGCTGAGCTGGATCACCTTCGGGTGACCATTGAATGAAGAGTTCAACTTCAGAGACCGCTTCTTCGTTTGTGAAGTATTGATATAACCCATCTGAGGATAGTATTAAGAATCTGTCTCTTGGCCCTAATTTGTGATGGTGAAGATATGGGACACAGTTTATGTATGGTGAACTTCCAACATAGTCGATTCTAAACATTTCTAGTAGAGCGTTGTTCCATTTAGGCTGCAAAATAAGAATGAACAAGGATCTAATTAGACATCCTACAAACTGTAATCCATTTATGTTAAAGATCAAGGAAACATCAAAAATTTACATAATGTTATGCAAGACTAGTACAATGTTTAATAATATCAAAACTAATAATCAATTACTTACATTTTTTAGAAAACCAGCACCAAAAGCTCGAGTGACCTTTAGCGACCCCTTAACACGATCGTTCATCACAGCACAAGCATCATTTTGGTGTTCGCTTTTTATTCTTTGAACTTCCTGCAATAAGTCAAACATTACATGAACCATGAGAACACAATTGATTTAAGGTTATATCATATAAGAAAGATGATTAAAGTTGTACTGTTTTATTACCTCTTCAATTGACGTACTATGATCAACACTAAGCTGACAAGCAGTTAGGATCGGGTTTACAGCCTCAAGATCATCTAAACTTTCCTCATTAATCCGTTCAAGATCTTTCCGTAAATCAAGCTCGGGTTTTTGAGCTAAAACCGCACGACTATCACCTACATTCATTACATAAACATCTTCCCCTTTCATTAACATAACAAGAACACAAGAACCCATCAAAGCTAATTCAGGATTTTCATCCAACATTTGATCAGCAATATCTAAAAATGACTCTTCGGTTTTCTTCAAACCACGAGACAACGCTTTCAAAACCTCCGAATGATTAATCAAATCCGACCCATTTAAATTCAAATAGTCCTTCAACCTCTTAACCAACTCCAACTCATTTCCTTGATGATCAACACCGCAATTAACATCTTCCACAGCTTCTACAGAGTCCAATGAATTACCTGAAGAGCTCGTATTTGAAGAATCGACTTTCTCATCATCCCATAACAAACCTTTTAATTCCTTATGAACAGATTGATACAAATTCGACAACAAATAATCAGGAGCATCAGGACCATTAAATCCATCATAAATCCCAACAAACACCAAACCATGTTCCTCAGAAACAACTACATGAACTCGATCTTCACCCGCTTTCCCTTGAGCCCATTCAAGATTCTTAACTTGATCAAAACCATCATCACAACCACCACCATCATATTCATCATATAATAAACTACCTTCACTACTCAGATTGACACTACTAATAGTCAACTCATTATTCCACTCATTTTGCTTATTCATCACAGGTGCAACAACTGAATTTTGCTTTTGCACATGTGTCACAAATTTTCGCGAAATCGCCCTTTTTATAACCCGAATCAATGACCCGTTTTTCGCCTTTCCATAACCTGTTTGCGAAAAGCTTCTTACAAACTTTTCTTGAACACCCTTTTCACTCGGGTCCAAGACAATCGGACCAGACTGAAAACCACGCTCAATCGGGCCCGAAAGGAATCCTCTTTCAACCGGCCCCGAATATGGAACCTGGCCCGAATATATCGGGCCAGAGTTTATCATATTCTTAGGCAAAGGTTGAAGTGGTATAGAAGCAAAAGATGTACTACTTTCAAAAGCTGAAGCCTTATTGTCAACACTATTATAAACATCAAGTATTGAAGTAGACAAAGGTGTGGCGGTGTTTGCCGACACGGCGGCGCCGGAGATTGATCGGAAAGTTGTTGTTTCATCGGCAGAATAAACTTTTGATGATGAAACATTTGTTTGATTTGGTCTAACATAGCAAAATGAATGACCAAGATCATCTAAACGGTCAGATATGATCACCGGATTGTCTTTTTTCCTGTGACTCACGGTGGTTCCGGTGAAACATATAGTTAACTTTCCGACACCATTTCCCATCGGAAAAATCAATATTTTTTCAAGAAATTTAAGGGTTTTGGTTAAAATGTTATGCTGAATGAAACCCTTTATGGAATTTTGATAATTTTGTAGAAATGTTGAGATTTCTAGAGTGAGAAAGTGAGTGGTTAGAGAGAGAAAGTGAGAGAAGGTGAAGGAGTTGACTTTTGTGCTTGAGATATTTGAAATGATAAAAGAACAAGCTTTTGTGGGCATATACTTCTTTTGCAAATGATAAAATAATGAAGTAATGGGATAATATTAAATTTTTGTTATATTTGTTTATGTGGAAGGCTATTTTCATTCACTGCTGTTTGTTGTAAAGATGAAAGTTGACTTTTTATTTGTTTATCTTTTCAAAATAATACTAAAAAGAGAGTTGACAAATGGAAAGTGATGGGGTTGGCTTAACTCAAAGTGAGTTAAGGTTTTGGAATCTTAGTTATATTGCTACTCGCTTGGTGGCGCGTGTAATTCACTTCCCGGCTAGAAGATGTATATCACTGTGATGATATCATGATAGTGACTAGTGGAGCTGGAGCATATCATTTTTGTAGTATTTGAATATGTTGTACTCCATATAAAACGTTACTTGTTTTGTCAATATTAAATTTTTGGTCAACTTAAGTACATGACTTTTGTGTAAAACATATTTTAATATATACTAAAAACCATTTTTGCTTATGCTTAATAGTGGATCATTATGTTGGTTGTTATGTCATAAACTTGCATTTAATTGGCTCACCTATTATGCTTAACAAAATAAATAGTCATACTAGTCTGTACGGACCCATTGTGGCCGCTTTTGGTTGGCCCATTGCAAGACCCATGTTTACTGTTCATGTATGATAGCTGCTAATCACTCCTCTAATACAAACTCCTTCGGAATTAGTGAGGTGTTGAAGTAATTTCTTGCAATCACTTCGGACAAATAAAGGAGGCCTTTTGGTCGAACTAGGTGAGGGTTCTTCCGAGAGGCTTGTGTGTCGATCCCTCCGGCTACCAAGGATCCTTCGGGTATCTGCACACAACAATACGCGTTAGGCTCGCCCCGTGTGTTATCCCAGGACCCACCTCCGGCTTGAGAGTAAGTATTTTATATTTCGAAAGGCTATAAACAGTAACATGGAGTAAATGCTAATGATTTAGTTGGTTGAGAGTAGTAAATGAGCTGGGTATTTATAGTGCCCAACCTCAATACCTGAACTGGCGGCGCCGGGTTTTCAGGAAACATGTCGCTGACACAATCCCGTAAATCCCGGGGCGGTGGCGGCGGCGTCTGCAGCTGCCATCTGTCCAAAAGGTGGTGCCACCTGTCATATGACTTACAGTTGTGCTGGCCGGACGAATTGGTGCCTTCCGGTTCCTACCGGATGGCCGAACAAGTCAGGCCGTCCGGACATATACGCCAACATGTCCCCCCCAGTATCACAGTATCGGTTTTACCGATGTTGTGATACTTTGAAAATTCTGACATTACCCATGACATATTAACTAAGTTGATGTGACTTTGATGTGTAGAAATTATCATTGCAATACCTCTAAATCCTTTACGATTTACAACATACACGCCTTGCAACTTACATTGACTTAATGACCATCGTCTAGACATGTACGTCCCATTCTTACCATTTCCGAGGGGTCTGGGTTGTCAACAATCATTATTGCTTTTTTTAAAGAACAACTGTCATGTTGACCTGGTGAGTCAATGTACTTTGGTCTGTCCGGAGGGTTTCATCCTTCCCCCCAGTATCATAGTATTGGTTATGCCGATGGTGTGATACTTTAAACGAATTACGGATTCATGTTTGACCTTTTCCGATGGACCTAGCCCGTTAGGTTTGAGTATGTCTTGCGTTATTTTAAACTCGCTGAGAGTCATTTTACATATATATTATTATTGTTGAAAAGAATCGCAATCACAGAGTGCTAACACGTGTGCATGTGTCTAACGTGTGGGTGGAGGTGTTGCCACGTCAGCGTCTGACTGGGCGCGATTTTTCACGTCTTCCTTTTTACCTATAAATAGAGTCATTTGTGTCACCTTTTATTACCGTAATTTTATACATTACTTCGAGACGCCTTTCGGTATTATTTTCCGAACAGTAATCGTGAATCAATTCAAGCGGCTCTCGTACTAGCCCCTCGTCTGCACAGGTACGTTCCGCATCACCCATATCTTGTATTTACTTTGCTGTTCGGCTGTGTCCCGCTTTCCCTCGGTTAAACCATGTCGGTTTCTCCCATTTCGATTCACGATGAGGATGCTCAAGGGGTTGAGGGATTTCTTCTAAAATTCGACATTCAAAAGTACACCTCTCGACTGGACGAAGAGGCTGTATATAGGATAACTACGGACTATGGGATACCGTCAGATCTGCATCCGCGGCTACCTCCGAAAGGTATGACAATGGACGAATTACCGAACGATGCTATCGGTTTGTACTTGGAATATTTTATTGAGGGTGGCCTTCGTGTACCTTTCTCTACCTTCCTGCTGGGTGTTATCAAATATTATAAGGTTCATATTTCTCAATTGGTTCCATTAGGCATGCATCGTGCGACGCTGTTCGAAGTGTATTGCCGAAGCTTACATATCAATCCTACTACTCCTTTGTTTCGGGCTTTCTACAAGCTGAGTAAGTAAGGCCATTGGTTTTCTTTTGAGAAAAGGGTCGGTCGGGAGAAAAGGGTATGCTTTCGGGAAATTTTGATTGGTTTGAAGGGTTGGAAACGTGACTTCTTTCTGATAGATAGACGAGCCATCCCATTTGCTATGCCTTGGAGGCATCATGATTCGGATATATCGGATCCGTACCCGAAGGGAGAATTCAATGTCGCGGATGCTGACCGACTGGCTCAGAATGTGATAGATCTCATCCAGGTTCCTCGTGGTTTTCTCTACGCCGTTGGGCTTACATCCCATTGGGAACATCCCGGCTACCGAGCGGCCATAAGGGATGCCAAGGGAAAGGGTATAGTCTTAAAGCCTTTGTTCTTGTTTCCCCTCTCTTTTATTCTCTTTTGTATTTCTCTGACTGGTATATTTACGTGTTTACTTCTTAACTGCTTGATGTTCTTGTTTTCCGTAGCTATCACAATGTCTGAGTATTTGAAGAAGCCAAAAGTCCGAAAGGGTGCGTCTGTGGTACAAGGGGATCATTATCCGGAGGGCCAGTCTCACGAGACGCATGTGACTACTCCCGCCACTTCTAATGCCGACATTCCGGAGAAGACGGCCGAACTGACAAGGGTCGAGGTACCTGATGATAAAGTATTGGAGGCCAAGAGGAAGAAACAGGAGCAAAAACATTGCTCGGCAAATGTCTCAGTCCCAGCAATATGGGACTAGATTCCGCCTTCAGCGCAATGTGGAAGAAGGTGGTGCGATTCGGCCGATCAAGCGAAGTAGGCCGAACGAAGATGCTGATGTGGTAAAGCTAGATGCTTCGGCCGCAAGAAAACAGCTAGAGGGCCAAGGAGGTATTGGCGTGGGCTTCACGTCCGAGGCCGCTGGTGCTGGTAAGCTCTTCGGAAATGTAAATCCCTGCATTTTGCCTTTGCATTTATCTTGATAATGATCGTCGCTTATTCTTACCTTCTTCTCTTTCTTTCGTTTTTTTTATTAGGGGGTTCCTCCGGCGCTGGCTCTGGTCATGGGAAGGAGAAAGTAACTGATGAGGATGACTCCTCAACTTTGCACGTTCCGGGGTGGAAAGTTCGCAAGGACGATCGTTTGGATGGTTGGGAGGTTTGTCGGGATTTGATGTTGAATCTGCCGACTCCGAAGGAGGAGTCGTTCTTGGAGAGTTTGGGTGATGCCGAGGCTGCTCAACGGGCCTGGAAGCTATTGGGCATGGGGACCGTAGCTCAATCGGACCTGTTGCTCCAGTTCGAAAATCTTCTTCATGAGCATCATGAGCTGTATCGTCTCCACCAACAGTGTGGAAACTTCGGAAAGAATGGGGGAGAGCTCAAACAGCTGAGGGCCGAGCATTCCACTTGTATGGTGAAGGAATCAGAGTTGATGGGTCAGGTTAAGGAGTTGGAGAAGTTAGTGGAGGACGAGAGGCTGGCCGCGGCGGAACGGATCAGTGCCTTGGAGGCTGATTTGGAAAAAGCCAAGACCAAGCTGAGCGAAGAGGTAAAAGACAATCTGGCCCTCCACCAGGTAAAGAAGGATCTTATCGGCCGACTGGGCTGTACGGAGACGGATCGGTTTAGGGTTGTGAATGATGTTATCCCGGAGGTGGTTCGCCGTCTTTTGAACAGTCATGAATATAAGGAGCATTTAGCGGGCCCTTTCAGTTTGTCTTCACAATCCGGCTTTTTGGAGGGTGTGGTTGTGGGTCGCAAGCCAGAGGAGGTAGCTAAAATTGTGGCCGAGACGGATGACCTGGATGCGGAGGCTGGTAAGAAGTTCGATCCGTTATACGACGGATTATTCACCGCAGAGTATCCCTATATCAAGAAGATTAGCGGTTCGTATCTTAAGTCTCTTGATGAAATCCTGAAGATCTTTCCTGACCCTGCTCCATCTACCTCCGCCGAGAACCAAACTGCCGGTGCTGCCGATGGATCAACTTCCGGGGTTCCCGAGACCGAAGTTGCTAACGTCCAGGGGTCTACTGCTGGAGGGGATGGGTCGGCCCCTTGATTATTTCGGATTCCTTGTGAAGCTCTTTTAAACTTGTTACTTTGAAAAACATTTGGGGTTGTAAGGCCTTTGAGCCAAAAACAATTTATTTGATTCGGATGATTGTAATAATTTGTGACGAACAATCTGTATGGTTTCTTGTTAATTTGTATGTCTAGCCGTGTGGTTGCTTTACATATTTCGGCCTGTACCATGTTTCTTATTTTCACCTTTTTATTTACTTCCGGAGCAATTTACCTTCTCGGTCAACCGGGATGTTTAACGTTGCTTTGACCTTTCGGAGCTTTCATCTTAGCTTACGTGATGGTGTATGGTGTCCTTCCTTTCGTAAATTTGCCATTGTCAATGATTATCTGATCCTTCTTCCCCTTTATTTTTATACCGCATGTGTAGAACAAAAATGTAACAACTTGGGTTCCAAAGATGAGATAGTTTCGGATTGCTTGGTCAACTTTAGCCTCCGTGGATCGTATATTATCCTTTCGTTCCTCTTGCATTTTCGACCCCCAAATGTGTGCCGGACACTTGTTTGTTATTACCGTCGCCGCTTGCGCAGCTCCGGAGGTACAAGCTGACGTTCGGCCTACACTCGGGTTATGAACGTACCACTTGCTTTTTATTACCTTCACTATTTTCATAGCTCCGGAGGTACAAGCTTACGTTGGAGCTAGATTTTGATTACGAACGTATAATACTTGTTTTTTATTACCTTCACTATTTGCATAGTTTCGGAGGTACAAGCTTATGCGTTTTTGGGCGACACACGCCATTCGGCCTTTTTGCCGTGATTACATGGTAGGCCCCTTTTGGGGCATACCATCTTTGAACATTGACCACACAAATCTCCGGAGGGCGCGAACCTCTCGGAGGGGCCATTTTCGGCTTATGTTCAGGGTAAGATAAATGATTACTCGGTCGCCCCTTTCTGGGTGCCGTACAGCCTTTCCGCCAGGATTTATGGTAACCCATTTTCGGGTATACCATCTTTGAACATTGACCACACAAATCTCCGGAGGGGGCCAGCCTCTCGGAGGGATCACTTTCAACTTATGTTCAGAAATTTTTGGGCGACATACGTCATTCGGCCTTTTTGCCGTAATCATATGGTAAACTCCTTTTTGGGCATACCATCTTTGAACATTGACCACACAAATCTCCGGAGGGCGCGAACCTCTCGGAGGGGCCATTTTCGGCTTATGTTCAGAATGTAACAAGTATTGCAAGGATGTATTGTAGGAAAATTGCCTCCCTTCAACGGTGGGACAGCTGCATTTGTCATTTAAATAGTCAATATCAAGCCTTTTCGGGCATTACATAAGATATATAAACCAAACATTCATGGACACATTTTTAACAATCGGTTGTCCGCTATGCCTGTGGTGCTTTCCTTTCTGCCTTTGTGTGACTCATGTGGTCCCGTTAGGCAAGCTTCCATTTCTTCAGTGGGCTCATGCTTTTCTTGGCTTGCATCTCTGTTGGTTTCGTTCCACCGGCATATGAGATTACCTGCCTTTAGTTATGAAGGTATTTTTGTTCCTTCTGTTAGTTTATAATGAAAACAAACATTGGCGAGAATGAAATAGCAATATATTCTAATGGTTGCTTCGTATTAATAGTTACCTGAACTGTTATTCCTACCTTGGCCGACCTGTCAAGAGCCTTTCGACCTGTCAAGGTTCTCCTTCCGGTATACCCACTTGTTATTTCAGCGTTCCAGGCTTCTCCCTTTATCTCTTTTTCCTTCACCTGTTCCTCCCTTGATCCATGGTGCCCTTGAATTTTTGGCCGCACGACCAGCGTTGCTATACCGCCTGGAGTAGGGAACTTGACCATCGAGTGGATAGTCGAGGGGACGGCCTGTAACTTCCTTAACCCGGTACATCCCAATATGACGTTATAGGAAGAGGGCGAGTCAATCACAGTGAATTCCATCCAAACCTTCCGAGATCGGCCCTGACTTCCGAAGCAGATTTCCAAGTCTACCACTCCTCGTGGCTTAACGGGTTTCCCTGTGAATCCTACCAGAGTTGTGTCGACCTCTTTCAGCCGAGCTCTGACCGAAAGGTCTAATCGTTCAAATTGGTGTTCATACATCACCTCCATCGAAGCACCAGGGTCTACATAGACCCCTTGTACTGTTATCCCTTCCACTTCGGCTTCAATCACTAGAGGCTCATCCAACATTTCACTCGAAAGGATGGACGGGAAGCTTATTGGAACGTTCATCCACTCTTCTGCGTCTGTCCTTTCTCTTACTCGAGAGGCTACTGAGCTTCGGATCATGTTAATGATTTTTCCCTTGTTCCCCTGGTGGTTACCCCCTTGAGTGGCTTTTCCTCTGTGCCTGAGGTCTTTCAACAAATTATCCAACTTCCCTGTATTTAATGCGGCTCTTATCTCCTCTTTGAGTTACCAACAATCATTCGTGAAATGTCCCTTCTCACCATGATAGTCGCAGTACCGGTCCTCGAAATCCTTTTGTGGTTTCCCCTTCGTGGGAGGAGGCTGTGGCAACTTCAGTTGGTGCTCAGTTGCCAATATCTCTTTCGGTGTCTTTGTCAGGGCGTTCAGATCTATCGGTCTCGTCTCATTTCGGTGGATATCTGTGCGGCGAGGATCGATCCGGCCAATACTGTCATGCTTCGAGGGAACATAAGGAGCATAGTAATCATTCCTGCGTCCTTTGAAATTAATCTTGAGATTATTCCGGTGGCGATCTCCTCCGAAAGGGGGCCTTGGTTGTTGGTCACTTCTGCTGTGGTTCAGGCTAGGCCGAGATTCCATTCTCTCTCCCTTCGGCAGTTCCGTTGTCCGGAAAGCCTCTTCGGCACGGACGAAATCATCAATTCTTTCCAACATCTCATTGACAGTCTTAGGGATCTTGTCAGAGAACTTTTTTGCCAATTCCGGGCAGTGGTGACCGTTCAGGAACGAACCGATTTGCATGATTTCTGGAGCGTCTGGGAAATAATTGACCTCGCACACCCATCTCTCTTTAAAGTCTGAAAGGCTCTCATTAGCCTTCCGGTGAATCTTGTTGATCTCCGTAAGGTCCTTGGTGCTTACCCTTAACATACTAAACCTATTCAAAAACCTCCTCTGAAGCTCATGCCAACTATCAATGCTCCCTGTCGGAAGCTTATCAAACCATCCCCTGGCTTTCGCGTCCAAGGTTTGCTGGAACATCCGACACCATACGGGCATGGGCCATTCTTCGTGATTTCCCGCTCCGGTAAAACGATTGATGTGGTCTTCTGGATCAGTTGTTCCTTCGTATAGTTTTAGGTTCGTCGGTATCTTGTGCTTGGGAGCCGAGAACTCTATGATCCTTCTCGTGAACGGGCACTTTATCACTTCTTTGAATGGTTTGCTCAAGTCATCGTCCACCATTTTCCCCTTGCCGTATGGTGACCCTTCGATGTCCTCTTCCTCGGTATCCTCGTGCTCGTCACCGAGCCTCAGCATTCTGGGGCTTATCAGGCTGCGATTGTTTGGTTGCTTGAACAGTTCCTTCAGGGCTGAAAGATGACTCTCAATGGTGGCTCGGACATCCGGAGGGTCTTGGTCTCCTCCTCCGAATCCCCCATCCCCCCCCCCCCCGCATTCCGGACAGGGGTAACAATAGGTGTAGGACCTGTCATTCCGAACCTCATGTAGATCGAGCGGCAGGTCCCACGGATGGCGCCAATTTGTTGAAGTAATTTCTTGCAATCACTTCGGACAAATAAAGGAGGCCTTTCGGTCGAACTAGGTGAGGGTTCTTCCGAGAGGCTTGTGTGTCGATCCCTCTGGCTACCAAGGATCCTTCGGGTATCTGCACACAACAATACGCGTTAGGCTCGCCCCGGGTGTTATCCCAGGACCCACCTCCGGCATGAGAGTAAGTATTTTATATTCCGAAAGGCTATAAACAGTAACATGGAGTAAATGCTAATGATTTAGTTGGTTGAGAGTAGTAAATGAGCTGGGTATTTATAGTGCCCAACCTCGATACCTGAACTGGCGGCGCCGGGTTTTCAGGAAACATGTCGCTGACACAATCCCGTAAATCCTGGGGCGGCGGCGTCTGCAGCTACCATCTGTCCAAAAGGTGGTGCCACCTGTCCTATGACTTACAGTTGTGCTGGCCGGACGAATTGGTGCCTTCCGGTTCCTACCAGATGATTTTATGCTTTCCGGATGGCCGGACAAGTCAGGCCGTCCGGACATATACGCCAACATGAGGTAAACAATCTTTACTTATACCGATATACAATCTAAAGCATACATGTGTATACTAAACATGTACTACTTCTGACAATGAACCTTCTTGAATACATTCAGTAAAAAAAATCTACAACATACAATAGATACTTCGACTTATACATTGAACCCGAAAAAAAAAAAAAAAAAAAAAAAAAAAAAAAAAAAATAATAATAATAATAATAATAATAATAATAATAAATAATAATAATAATAATAATAATAATAATAATAATAATAATAATAATAATAATAAGAGTAAATTGCAGAAATCGTCCCTGTGGTTTAACGAAATTGCAGATATCGTCCCTAGAATTCCATAAGTGCAGGCGGCGTCCCTGTCACGAAACCTTTTGATCATTTGGTCCCTGGCCAGGGACTAAACGTGCAATTTTGAGCAAACACAGGGACCATTTCTGCAATTTTGAGCAAACACAGGACCATTTCTGCAATTTTGAGCAAACCACAAGGACGCCGCCTGCACTTATGAATTCTAGGGACGATATCTGCAATTTCGTTAAACCACAGGGACGATTTCTGCAATTTACTCTAAAAATAATAATAATAATAATAATAATAATAATAATAATAATAATAATAATAATAATAATAATAATAATAATAATAATAATAAATAAGAAGAAACAATTGACATATCAGATCAAATTTGGCCAAAGTAGGAAACCTTCTAGCTGCAACCATTTGATATTAGTAACATAGGTATGTTCATGTAACTTTCTACATATGTGTATTATTTCCATGCATGTAACATAAATATGTGTAGATCAGCTTCAATTATGATACACTTATATGTCTTCTTTTTTTCTTTTTTTTTTTTTTCTTTTTTTTTATTTTTTTATTTTTTTTATTTTTTTCTATGCATAAAGTTGGTGTTTCACTATTGATCTGGAAAAAATAACATAATATATAAGCATATTATTGTCCTGCATCTTACATATACACAGTAGTTTGTTCCTTTGTGCTCTTTTAGCATGCTTTACTTTTTCATGGATAGTGCAACTGTTAAGAAGAAGAACAAAAATTGTAGCATTAGTTGTAGTATACCAGATTATGAGACAAAAAGGTATGGAAACACTAATTTTGGAGCACTTACTGACTTTTTAAGTGAAATTGAAAAAAAAAAATTGTCATTCCAATTAAATTGCAACAATACCTTGTACACATGACAATGTCCAAACACCAGTGGTATATTCTATTGATGTAGAAAAAAAAGGATACCATGAAAATAAAGATAACAGTGGTTCAACAAACAACTGTGCAAGCCAGTTTGTTCACAAAACCATCAAACCAACTGCATCCTTGCAATATGGTATAAACCAAACGTCTACACAGATTCAGCATAGCTCAAACAAACAAATACCACCTACCATGTTACATGATCTATTGCAACAAAGAAAAGAGAAAATCCAGATACAACAGGATCCTTGGAAATATCCAATGTCAGAGTATCATGAGAATACGTCAACTAATGATAGAGGTAAGTCTTACAATTGTGGTCTTTATAACTAAATAAATAAAGTAAAAATGTACAATCTACTAAATATGCCTTCTGTTTTGCAGAATTGATAAAAGGAAAGGCGATGTGTCAAAAAGAAATTCATGAAAGGAATTTTGCAAACAGGGAATTCAAATGATAATGTTTTTTGGTATAAAAATTATCCGAGTTTGGTTTCTGCTCAAAATAACAATTCAAACATTAATAAAGAAAAAATACCTATGGAAACTCAAATGACACCTCCGGGAATTTTGGCCAATGTTAACAACTGCAAACGGAAATGTATCACAAGTGAATCAACAATGGTTAACCACCTAAACAAATGAAAGGTAACGGTTATTATGATTATACCCACATATAAATTAATATAAACAGTTGGACTTACAAAATGTCAGCCCCGTTTTGCAGACATAGATATGCAACCACATACAGTTTACTACCCAGGTTTCGCAGATCAGATTTTTTGTTCCGATATTAATACCAACAAGAGAAAGCGAATTTTCAGTGATAAAAATACTGTTGACAGTTCAAAGAAAGCGAAAGGTAAATTGTCTTTCTTATTTTTTTTATTTTTTTATTTTTTGCATTCATATTTGCATCCTTGCTTTTTAACACCTAAAGTTTGGTTTCAGTCTTACCAGCAAACAATGAGGCCTACGTGTTCTATGATCTGTCTTGCAATGTGAAAAGTCCATGTGGTTGTCAGAATTCACAAACTCTTATGCATAATGCAAACACCACTCTATCCATGGTTGCCAGATCAGAATGCCCATTCTTTGTAAGCAAGCTAAAAATGCAGGTATGCAACCTGAAAATAATACATCACCAGTCAAGCAACCATTTGTCTATCATCAACAAAAATCTATAAATGTAGCCTTACACTTACGCAATATTTTAAATTGGCCTAAAGATGGATCATCCGATAAATTAAAAAGAAAATTTGAGTCTCAAGTGAGTGACGGAACTTGCAGAAATACAAACTGCAATATGAAAAGAGGGTGTCTGACCACAAATAGTATCGACAATACTGTTATGGAAACCGATATACAAGCCTCTCCAAATAATCAAGGTGACCTTTAAAATATGCATTAGTTTCTGATTTCCATTATATAGTATTCATTACATGTCACTATACATTTATTTGTCAAAGAAAGCGAAAGGTAAACTGTCTTTCTTTTTTTTTTTTTCTTTTTTTTTTGCGTTCATATTTGCAGCCTTCTATTTTAACACTTAAAGTTTGGTTTCAGTCTTACAAGCAAACAATGAGGCCTGCGTGTCCTATGATCTCTCTTGCAATGCGCAAATTCCATGTGGTGGTCAGAATTCACAAACGCTTATGCACAATGCAAACACCTTGGACACTATCCATGCTTACTAGATCAGAATGCCCACTTTTTATACGCAAACTAAAAATGCAGGTATGCAACCTGAAAATAATACATCACCAGTCAACCAACCATTTGTATATCATTAACAACAATCTATAAATGTAGCCTTACACTTGCGCCATATTTTAAATTGGCCTACAGATGGATCATCTGATAAATTAAAAAGAAAATTTGAGTCTCAAGTGTGTGACGAAACATGCAGCAATACAAACTGCAATATAAAAAGAGGATGTCTGGCCACAAATAGTATCGACAATACTACTATGGAAACCGATATACAAGCCTCTCCAAATAATCAAGGTGACCTTTAAAATATGCATTAGTTTCTGATTTCCATTATATAGTATTCATAACATGTCACTATACATTTATTTGTCATTTCGTATTCGGTAAACCGTATTTTAAATAGCCATAAAATTGTTGACACAACTACAGGGGATCAGGCTGTAGAATACGATCAGTGTACTTCTAATACAGTCCAACAGCAGCGTCTAAAAAGACAACGTCCAAACACTTATAATGGCAGTAATGCAACATCAAGTAGATCTAGAGGTAACTTTTCTATTCATATGTTTCTATTGTTGTTGCAGCATTGATGTGTCGTTGTATAGGTGATTATTCCTTATCAAGTTTTACATTTATATTTTGCCGACTTAACCTATAACAACACTAACGGGCAGTGTACCCGATCAATGTAGCTTAGTTGGTAAGTAGGGTGTTGATCACTAAGAGTGAGATTTCTAATATACTAATTCTAGAGGTATTCGACTCTCCTAAACTAACGTAAAGGGGGGTTCAGCCTGAGAGACTGGCACAGGTTTGGTTTTATTCTAACTAAACTAAGATAAACAAACAATAGAAAATACCAAAGATAAGAAGAGTGTGTTAACCAAGTTTCATATATGATTAAGTTTTAATAAGTTCTAAGACCTGCAGTGATTGGTGCTCAAGACTAGGCGCGGTCCATCCTACCTCTTGTACCTAGAGTCTAGATTCCATTGGAATCCGCATAAAGCTGCTTAATAATTGTGTTTATGTTTAAATAGCTTGTCACTTGTTTTATTGCTAGTTTTATATGAAGTGTATGTAGTTAACCCTTTCTCGTTGGTCCTATTCTTATCGGCGAGTAAACCCTTAATGATTACTTATGTCTAAAAGTTATTCCTAAGTGATCAATTTAGTAATAACCGTGGGAGCCACATTATGTCCCGCAGTCAAATGCCCGCAAGCCACTAATAAACACAGAGGTTATCAATGCACTAATAAGTAGTAACCAAAGACATCAACATATAAACTTTAATTGATGGGAAAGCAAGTATTAAAGGGAGTGCAATCTTTCGTTGTCACATTACACAAGCCACCAATCCTGATGAATTAAAGCTTACTATTACAATAAAACAAACTACTAACATAAACAATTAAAACGAAGACTTAGCAACCAATCGAATTAGAAACATATCAAAACATCAAATAATCATAAACATGGCTAACACATAAGGGTGTTAGCCCATAATCTCTATATCAAAGTGCATAAACATAATCGTAATGAATTTAAGCATAATGAATACGTTACAATGATTAGAGATACTCTTCAAGGATAATAAGGTCTTCTAGGGTGATCTTCTGCTGTTTGGAGGGGTTATGATCGTCTGGGAATGACCCTAAAGGTTCCCAAAGATGCCCAAATTCGTTAATGAGTTCGGTATTTATATATTCTGAAATCTGGGTCGATACGGCGCATCTATAGAGTTAGATGCGCCGCATCTATAAGTAAACGTAGCCTCCAAGTCTGAAACTGACCCAATACGGCGCATCTAAATACCAGATGCGCCTCATCTCCCAATACGGCGCATCTAAGGACCAGATGCGCCGCATCTCCTTCAGATACAGGTAGATCTCCTTTTTCTCTTTCCGTGACCGCTTGAATCACCTAAATCGGAGTCCGGATGAAGATTTTATGGCCAAAATACGAAAGCATCTTCAAGTGTCGACTTGTAATCTTGACTTCTTCATTAAGCTTCTAATCTTCACTTGATCTCTTGAATTCTTGGTAAGGATTGTATATGGCCGATACGGCGCATCGGATTGGTCCGATGCGGCGTATCAAGGTAACTTCGCGTGGGGTCCAAGATTATAATATTCAGGAATATTCGTACACCGCCAGAAGATGCGGCGTATCTCCATTGTAGGATGCGGCGCATGTCCTCTTGTATCTTGGATCGTAACTGGTGAGATCTTGATAGAGATGCGGCGCATGTCATGAGTGAGATGCGGCGCATCTGGAGCAGATTTGACTTGATCTTGTCCATTTCAGTAGACTCTTCACTTTGTGCGTGTTTTGCTCCATAATTAGTCCAAAATCGCCAAGTTTCACCAAATGCTTGTTTTTACCTGAGAATTACAAAAGTAAACGATTAAGTATCAATCCTCATACATAATATAGTAAAACAAGTCAAATAAATAGGATAAATGATAGTAATAAAATGTACTTATTTGAGTTCATCAAATATCCCCCCACTTGAACTTTACTTGTCCCCAAGTAAACCTTAGATTAAATCTTATGAAAATGTATCCTAAAAGATATTAGGATTTATTTTTATATTTAAGCATGTATTCATCTTTGTCATAATCACACAACTAAACACTCAACGAATTAGAAGTAAAATAAAATAATCTGATAAAAGCAAATCTAATCGTTTAACTGTCCAGTCATGACGAATATTCTATCATAAGCTTGGCAAGTATACACATCTCCTCCACTAAAGCTAAGGAATAACAAGTCTAAAGCGGTAAAAAGGGTTTTTAGGTTTAAGGGTTAATTATTCTTAATCTCTATCGATCTCAAATTCCAGAAAAGGCGACAAAATCACAAATACATGATCGAATCCACGAACACGATACTTGCAATTGCTCAAATCCTTAACTCGAATAGGCTAAAGATAGGTCCAAACTTCACCAATAATAATATATCAAAAAGGGCGACAAAATCATAAATACATAGCCGAATCCACGACTACGATACTTAAGATTGCTCAAATCCCTAATCTCAATAAATCAAAGGTTCGGTTGGATAAAGAATAGTAAAGGGTATGGATAATTTTTGGGATATAAATTGGTGTAAAATGAAAAATAAACAAAACAAACAAATAAATTAAAATCCTAAGTGTGGTTAATCACTATCCCAACCATCCCATGAATAAGACTCATATCATTGAATAACTCACGCTTTAACACTTGAAACACACTCTTTAGGTAGACACGAATTATACTCAACAAGATCTCAATCAAAGAATAACCTTAGTTGGCGTTCCCGTAACGGCCAACTCCCATTCTATCCATATATATAATACAACAAATAGTGGCCATATGAACCACTTACATAACTTTACATCGTTGGTTTAACAAACTTCCAACTTTCTTCTTTCTTTTTCTTTTCTTATTATTTTTTTTCTTTTTTTTTTCTTTTTTCATTTTTTTTTATTTTTTTTTTATTTATTATTTTTTTTTTAAATAAAACATAAATAAATATTGGTGTAAAATTTCACCACGTCACCATCACAAAAAATCGTCATAACTTCAGATAAAATAATAGTGAAAGTAGTAAACACACGAAAATCAAAAATACAATATGTACTTTCACTCCATTGCATTGTGCAATTTCCCGATCTAACCAAAGATAATGAATTACGCACGCGAACACAGGTAATGTAAGGAAACACACTTTGCCTATAGCAATCAACCAACCACGGATTCTAATCTACAGGGTAGGCTAAGGTGTAAGGGTGTAACGAAACATTTTAAACATAGGTGTAAGAAACGAAAGGAATGGCTCTGAGGGTTTTTCTAGGGGTATCTTACTCTAAAAATGAGAGTAACAAAAGGGTTTATACGGGGGTTAACTAACCAGTGTAGTTAGTTAATAACACATAACAAATAATAGGCTATTTGGGTGTAATCCTAGAATTTTACCAATTTAGACAAGTCATTCCAATTATATAAATAATACTTATTATGGTGGTCTTGAATAGTATACAAGCCAAGTTCTAAAGTCTACAAGTCACCGGCACACTCATAGATTTGTGAATTTTGAAAAATCACAATTTTTGAAAAAAACGTCATGTGTGCAGCTATGCAACTTAGATCTTAAACAAAAACATGCTAGAAAAATTTTAAATTTAAACATATTAAGTACATATTAAGCATATTTTTGAAAAATAAGGACAAGTAAACGTTCTAATTCTCCATCCCCCCACTTAAGATAAACAACGTCCTCGTTGTTTAGTTTGAAATTAAAAACAGGAAATAGAAAGAATTAGAACGGAAAACTCCCCTGAGATTTGCTCGGTATGATCCTCCAATGTAAGAATTTGAGCTTATGTAATATGGGAGTTCATCAATACCTTCAATTTCCCAGACCTGTAAAAATATAGAGACCACAGAAAAATAGACTCGAGAATATCTCGTTAATCATTGGTTAGAAAAATAAAAATACTAAAAATTACAGGTCAGAGTGTCGATGCGCCGTATCCATGGGATATTGGATACGCCGCATCAACAACCTTTAGGAAATATTAAACTGTACATCATCAGGTCAGTCGATACGCCGTATCTTATAGAAAAAGATACGCCGTATTGAGCCTGGAATAAATACGAATCAGAATAAAAGATGCGTCGCATCCTTAACCAGGGATGCGCCGCATTAAATAAACTGACAGAAAGTTTTAAAGTCAGAAATAAAAATGCAGAAAATAAAATAAGATATGACCAGTGCAGGCGATGCGTCGCATCTAAGGATTGAGATGCGCCGTATCTTCGGCAGGTCTGACAGACTCGACACAGAACAGAAAATTAAAAGATAAATCCGGGTTGTCTCCCGGTCAGCACTTGTCTTTATTCCAGAGTCTTCAAGTTAGACTCATGTTCAGCTCTTTAATACCGATCACATTTGAAAGGTTGAATTTCCGCCTCTAGTTGTAATCCCTTTCAAATCGTGTTTTACCAAAAGAACTTTGTTAAGCACCGTTGACAATTGGTGCACTCAATTACCAATCCATTAATCATGTTTTGTTGTTCCTTTAGCAAGATATCCGTTCATTGACATATCTTCCATAGCAAAACCTGTTATCATAGGTAAAATCGTCAGTAGCATCTGTTCGCTAGAAGATTAATGAATTTAGAAACGAATATAAAGACTAAAAATGGCTGATATCTGCGGACGATGCGTCGTATCCATAAAGTTGGATACGCCGTATCTTATTACGTTAAAATATAATCAGATTTTTATTCAGAAAGTAGATACGCCGCTTATAAATTAGGATGCGCCGTATCGAGTTAAATTATCAAAAATCAACTATATTTATTAAAATTAAATGCGTCGTATTAACAAAAGTTAATGCGCCGTATTTTCGTTATGTTTCAAAATACAAGATCTTTGATTCAGAAGATGCGCCGTATCGATAGAGATCGATGCGTCGTATCTATTTAATAATTCGAGAAACTGTTTTTAATTTAAATAGAAAATACGCCTATCTGTTAAAACAGATGCGTCGTATGTCGGTTATGGTTTAAATTTTTTATTTTTTATTTATTTATTTATTTTTTTTTTGATTAAAAACAGAATACGGCGCCAAGGGGATAGATGCGCCGTACTCGAATTATTAAATGCGCTGCATATAAAATTAAAACGCCATACGCCGCATCTAGAATACAGATGCGCCGTATCGTTTGTATCAGCAGAATACAGCGACAGCAGTCATGCAGAAAAAACAAATAAAAATAAACACAAGAAAGTAAAATAAACTAAAAAGAAAATAAAAGACAAGCATGGGTTGCCTCCCACGAAGCGCTTGTTTTTGTTCGAGTCACGAGCCTGACTCTACCCTTATTTACTACGTAATAGGGTATTGTTCCCCCCACTTGGGATCAAGTGCGGGTGATAGTAGCAATAAACACGAAGAGAGTGTAAATTTGCTAGTAAAGATGGAAGAAATAAATAAAAATCATACCTTGGCAATATATGTACATCATTCCTATCCTTACCCGGTTTGGTTGATAAATTGGATGACTTGACCATTACATCTGAAAGAGTAGTGTGTTGAGGAAAGATGAGTCTCCTTTCTTCTTGGTTAGTCACTATGGTAGTGAGGCGTCCCTTGACTTCCACAGAAGATGAGAAAGGGTCTTTAGCAAGTAAAAGTTCGAGTTCCTCTATAACCTTCATAGGGTCGAAATCATCATCTTCATCAATCATAGCAATGTTTAAGAGCTCATCACCAAATTCTTCCTCGAGCTCCACCAAATACGGGTTGGTTACAGGTGCTTCATGTGCTTCAATAGGTAGTGTAATAGATCTCACCTCATCAATTTTTTGTTCTGCAACCTGTTTAGGAAAACTAGCAAGATTATTAGTAACGGGATTAATAATATTAAATAAATTTGTACCACTTTGTGTTGTAAGTGATTCCAATTCATCTCGTGAATCTCCATCTTCAACTAGTGGTCTTGCAATATCAGCTTTATCCCGAATAGCCGCCTCAAATAAGTCATCCCACATTTCTTCAAAATCCTTTGTGGGGTCATAATCTGGCTCATCCGCTCCACACCTAAATACTTCCGTTTGTTGTGGTAATTGCGGTAGGCCATCGTACGCAATAGCATCAAACTTTTCAATATCAGAATACTCATTATCTTCATCCGAGGGAATATTATCATGGTGTTTTTGATATGATGAGAATATATTTTCCATCTCGGGTGGAAAATTACAAGTAATAGCACTATACACCATTGTCCCACATTCATCTTCATTTTCATCATAAGCACTTTCGGATGAATAAGCTTCTTTGTAAACAATTGCCGGATTTTCATTTAAATCAAACACTTGTGACTCTTCTTCATCTTGGGCAACTTCCGGAGAAATAACATCATCAATAACTATTGCCGGAAACCTAATTGCACCAAAATCGTATGATTCTTCTTCATCATCATCATTTGATAAAGTCCAAGTGTGTCGAAATGGCAATTTGTTTCTTTCTTTCCCTGACTTTTCCTGCTTCAATAACAAGTATTCTTCCATCGTGAGTTCCTTATCCTCGATGACTTGTGCACCATATCTTGCTCTTTCCCAATCGTAGATCCCATTATTGCTCAAGGCTCTTTTCTCTTCAAGTCTGATATATTCTTCCATAGTAATGTCTGGATTGTCCATCTTCATTATTACCTGAAAGATAAACAACCAAGAACAGCAGTAGACGAAACAAAAATAAAAACTAAACTAATAAAAATTAAATAAACACAAAAAATAAAAAAGAAAAAAAAATATTTTTAGGTTACAGAAGATGGATACGCCGTATCCAACAGACAATGGATACGCCGTATACGACACAAGTTAATACGCCGTATCCAACAGACAATGGATACGCCGCATTAGCTTCCTGCAAATTTTTTTTTTTTTTTTTTTTTTTTTTTTTTTTTTTTTTTTTTTTTTTTTTTTAGAAAATTTTAAAATTAAAAATCACACAAACTAAAAAAAAAAAAAAAAAAAAAAAATTTGCCCACAGAGCGTCAATACGCCGTATTCACAGACAAGAATACGCCGTATTGAAACAGATAGATGCGCCGTATTCACAGACAAGAATACGCCGTATCTCCCTTCTGAGACAGACACACAGACAACAAACAAACGATAAAACAAATAAACCAAACACACAAAAATAAACTAAAAACAGAAAAATACCAATAAAACTAGCAAATAGATAAATTCACTCCCCGGCAGCGGCGCCAAAAACTTGATGTGTCGTTGTATAGGTGATTATTCCTTATCAAGTTTTACATTTATATTTTGCCGACTTAACCTATAACAACACTAACGGGCAGTGTACCCGATCAATGTAGCTTAGTTGGTAAGTAGGGTGTCGATCACTAAGAGTGAGATTTCTAATATACTAATTCTAGAGGTATTCGACTCTCCTAAACTAACGTAAAGGGGGGTTCAGCCTGAGAGACTGGCACAGGTTTGGTTTTATTCTAACTAAACTAAGATAAACAAACAATAGAAAATACCAAAGATAAGAAGAGTGTGTTAACCAAGTTTCATATATGATTAAGTTTTAATAAGTTCTAAGACCTGCAGTGATTGGTGCTCAAGACTAGGCGCGGTCCATCCTACCTCTTGTACCTAGAGTCTAGATTCCATTGGAATCCGCATAAAGCTGCTTAATAATTGTGTTTATGTTTAAATAGCTTGTCACTTGTTTTATTGCTAGTTTTATATGAAGTGTATGTAGTTAACCCTTTCTCGTTGGTCCTATTCTTATCGGCGAGTAAACCCTTAATGATTACTTATGTCTAAAAGTTATTCCTAAGTGATCAATTTAGTAATAACCGTGGGAGCCACATTATGTCCCGCAGTCAAATGCCCGCAAGCCACTAATAAACACAGAGGTTATCAATGCACTAATAAGTAGTAACCAAAGACATCAACATATAAACTTTAATTGATGGGAAAGCAAGTATTAAAGGGAGTGCAATCTTTCGTTGTCACATTACACAAGCCACCAATCCTGATGAATTAAAGCTTACTATTACAATAAAACAAACTACTAACATAAACAATTAAAACGAAGACTTAGCAAACCAATCGAATTAGAAACATATCAAAACATCAAATAATCATAAACATGGCTAACACATAAGGGTGTTAGCCCATAATCTCTATATCAAAGTGCATAAACATAATCGTAATGAATTTAAGCATAATGAATACGTTACAATGATTAGAGATACTCTTCAAGGATAATAAGGTCTTCTAGGGTGATCTTCTGCTGTTTGGAGGGGTTATGATCGTCTGGGAATGACCCTAAAGGTTCCCAAAGATGCCCAAATTCGTTAATGAGTTCGGTATTTATATATTCTGAAATCTGGGTCGATACGGCGCATCTATAGAGTTAGATGCGCCGCATCTATAAGTAAACGTAGCCTCCAAGTCTGAAACTGACCCAATACGGCGCATCTAAATACCAGATGCGCCTCATCTCCCAATACGGCGCATCTAAGGACCAGATGCGCCGCATCTCCTTCAGATACAGGTAGATCTCCTTTTTCTCTTTCCGTGGCCGCTTGAATCACCTAAATCGGAGTCCGGATGAAGATTTTATGGCCAAAATACGAAAGCATCTTCAAGTGTCGACTTATAATCTTGACTTCTTCAATAAGCTTCTAATCTTCACTTGATCTCTTGAATTCTTGGTAAGGATTGTATATGGCCGATACGGCGCATCGGATTGGTCCGATGCGGCGTATCAAGGTAACTTCGCGTGGGGTCCAAGATTATAATATTCAGGAATATTCGTACACCGCCAGAAGATGCGGCGTATCTCCATTGTAGGATGCGGCGCATGTCCTCTTGTATCTTGGATCGTAACTGGTGAGATCTTTATAGATATGCGGCGCATGTCATGAGTAAGATGCGGCGCATCTGGAGCAGATTTGACTTGATCTTGTCCATTTCAGTAGACTCTTCACTTTGTGCGTGTTTTGCTCCATAATTAGTCCAAAATCGCCAAGTTTCACCAAATGCTTGTTTTTACCTGAGAATTACAAAAGTAAACGATTAAGTATCAATCCTCATACATAATATAGTAAAACAAGTCAAATGAATAGGATAAATGATAGTAATAAAATGTACTTATTTGAGTTCATCAAATATCCCCCCACTTGAACTTTACTTGTCCCCAAGTAAACCTTAGATTAAATCTTATGAAAATGTATCCTAAAAGATATTAGGATTTATTTTTATATTTAAGCATGTATTCATCTTTGTCATAATCACACAACTAAACACTCAACGAATTAGAAGTAAAATAAAATAATCTGATAAAAGCAAATCTAATCGTTTAACTGTCCAGTCATGACGAATATTCTATCATAAGCTTGGCAAGTATACACATCTCCTCCACTAAAGCTAAGGAATAACAAGTCTAAAGCGGTAAAAAGGGTTTTTAGGTTTAAGGGTTAATTATTCTTAATCTCTATCGATCTCAAATTCCAGAAAAGGCGACAAAATCACAAATACATGATCGAATCCACGAACACGATACTTGCAATTGCTCAAATCCTTAACTCGAATAGGCTAAAGATAGGTCCAAACTTCACCAATAATAATATATCAAAAAGGGCGACAAAATCATAAATACATAGCCGAATCCACGACTACGATACTTAAGATTGCTCAAATCCCTAATCTCAATAAATCAAAGGTTCGGTTGGATAAAGAATAGTAAAGGGTATGGATAATTTTTGGGATATAAATTGGTGTAAAATGAAAAATAAACAAAACAAACAAATAAATTAAAATCCTAAGTGTGGTTAATCACTATCCCAACCATCCCATGAATAAGACTCATATCATTGAATAACTCACGCTTTAACACTTGAAACACACTCTTTAGGTAGACACGAATTATACTCAACAAGATCTCAATCAAAGAATAACCTTAGTTGGCGTTCCCGTAACGGCCAACTCCCATTCTATCCATATATATAATACAACAAATAGTGGCCATATGAACCACTTACATAACTTTACATCGTTGGTTTAACAAACTTCCAACTTTCTTCTTTCTTTTTCTTTTCTTATTATTTTTTTTCTTTTTTTTTTCTTTTTTCATTTTTTTTTATTTTTTTTTTATTTATTATTTTTTTTTTAAATAAAACATAAATAAATATTGGTGTAAAATTTCACCACGTCACCATCACAAAAAATCGTCATAACTTCAGATAAAATAATAGTGAAAGTAGTAAACACACGAAAATCAAAAATACAATATGTACTTTCACTCCATTGCATTGTGCAATTTCCCGATCTAACCAAAGATAATGAATTACGCACGCGAACACAGGTAATGTAAGGAAACACACTTTGCCTATAGCAATCAACCAACCACGGATTCTAATCTACAGGGTAGGCTAAGGTGTAAGGGTGTAACGAAACATTTTAAACATAGGTGTAAGAAACGAAAGGAATGGCTCTGAGGGTTTTTCTAGGGGTATCTTACTCTAAAAATGAGAGTAACAAAAGGGTTTATACGGGGGTTAACTAACCAGTGTAGTTAGTTAATAACACATAACAAATAATAGGCTATTTGGGTGTAATCCTAGAATTTTACCAATTTAGACAAGTCATTCCAATTATATAAATAATACTTATTATGGTGGTCTCGAATAGTATACAAGCCAAGTTCTAAAGTCTACAAGTCACCGGCACACTCATAGATTTGTGAATTTTGAAAAATCACAATTTTTGAAAATAACGTCATGTGTGCAGCTATGCAACTTAGATCTTAAACAAAAACATGCTAGAAAAATTTTAAATTTAAACATATTAAGTACATATTAAGCATATTTTTGAAAAATAAGGACAAGTAAACGTTCTAATTCTCCATCCCCCCACTTAAGATAAACAACGTCCTCGTTGTTTAGTTTGAAATTAAAAACAGGAAATAGAAAGAATTAGAACGGAAAACTCCCCTGAGATTTGCTCGGTATGATCCTCCAATGTAAGAATTTGAGCTTATGTAATATGGGAGTTCATCAATACCTTCAATTTCCCAGACCTGTAAAAATATAGAGACCACAGAAAAATAGACTCGAGAATATCTCGTTAATCATTGGTTAGAAAAATAAAAATACTAAAAATTACAGGTCAGAGTGTCGATGCGCCGTATCCATGGGATATTGGATACGCCGCATCAACAACCTTTAGGAAATATTAAACTGTACATCATCAGGTCAGTCGATACGCCGTATCTTATAGAAAAAGATACGCCGTATTGAGCCTGGAATAAATACGAATCAGAATAAAAGATGCGTCGCATCCTTAACCAGGGATGCGCCGCATTAAATAAACTGACAGAAAGTTTTAAAGTCAGAAATAAAAATGCAGAAAATAAAATAAGATATGACCAGTGCAGGCGATGCGTCGCATCTAAGGATTGAGATGCGCCGTATCTTCGGCAGGTCTGACAGACTCGACACAGAACAGAAAATTAAAAGATAAATCCGGGTTGTCTCCCGGTCAGCACTTGTCTTTATTCCAGAGTCTTCAAGTTAGACTCATGTTCAGCTCTTTAATACCGATCACATTTGAAAGGTTGAATTTCCGCCTCTAGTTGTAATCCCTTTCAAATCGTGTTTTACCAAAAGAACTTTGTTAAGCACCGTTGACAATTGGTGCACTCAATTACCAATCCATTAATCATGTTTTGTTGTTCCTTTAGCAAGATATCCGTTCATTGACATATCTTCCATAGCAAAACCTGTTATCATAGGTAAAATCGTCAGTAGCATCTGTTCGCTAGAAGATTAATGAATTTAGAAACGAATATAAAGACTAAAAATGGCTGATATCTGCGGACGATGCGTCGTATCCATAAAGTTGGATACGCCGTATCTTATTACGTTAAAATATAATCAGATTTTTATTCAGAAAGTAGATACGCCGCTTATAAATTAGGATGCGCCGTATCGAGTTAAATTATCAAAAATCAACTATATTTATTAAAATTAAATGCGTCGTATTAACAAAAGTTAATGCGCCGTATTTTCGTTATGTTTCAAAATACAAGATCTTTGATTCAGAAGATGCGCCGTATCGATAGAGATCGATGCGTCGTATCTATTTAATAATTCGAGAAACTGTTTTTAATTTAAATAGAAAATACGCCTATCTGTTAAAACAGATGCGTCGTATGTCGGTTATGGTTTAAATTTTTTATTTTTTATTTATTTATTTATTTTTTTTTTGATTAAAAACAGAATACGGCGCCAAGGGGATAGATGCGCCGTACTCGAATTATTAAATGCGCTGCATATAAAATTAAAACGCCATACGCCGCATCTAGAATACAGATGCGCCGTATCGTTTGTATCAGCAGAATACAGCGACAGCAGTCATGCAGAAAAAACAAATAAAAATAAACACAAGAAAGTAAAATAAACTAAAAAGAAAATAAAAGACAAGCATGGGTTGCCTCCCACGAAGCGCTTGTTTTTGTTCGAGTCACGAGCCTGACTCTACCCTTATTTACTACGTAATAGGGTATTGTTCCCCCCACTTGGGATCAAGTGCGGGTGATAGTAGCAATAAACACGAAGAGAGTGTAAATTTGCTAGTAAAGATGGAAGAAATAAATAAAAATCATACCTTGGCAATATATGTACATCATTCCTATCCTTACCCGGTTTGGTTGATAAATTGGATGACTTGACCATTACATCTGAAAGAGTAGTGTGTTGAGGAAAGATGAGTCTCCTTTCTTCTTGGTTAGTCACTATGGTAGTGAGGCGTCCCTTGACTTCCACAGAAGATGAGAAAGGGTCTTTAGCAAGTAAAAGTTCGAGTTCCTCTATAACCTTCATAGGGTCGAAATCATCATCTTCATCAATCATAGCAATGTTTAAGAGCTCATCACCAAATTCTTCCTCGAGCTCCACCAAATACGGGTTGGTTACAGGTGCTTCATGTGCTTCAATAGGTAGTGTAATAGATCTCACCTCATCAATTTTTTGTTCTGCAACCTGTTTAGGAAAACTAGCAAGATTATTAGTAACGGGATTAATAATATTAAATAAATTTGTACCACTTTGTGTTGTAAGTGATTCCAATTCATCTCGTGAATCTCCATCTTCAACTAGTGGTCTTGCAATATCAGCTTTATCCCGAATAGCCGCCTCAAATAAGTCATCCCACATTTCTTCAAAATCCTTTGTGGGGTCATAATCTGGCTCATCCGCTCCACACCTAAATACTTCCGTTTGTTGTGGTAATTGCGGTAGGCCATCGTACGCAATAGCATCAAACTTTTCAATATCAGAATACTCATTATCTTCATCCGAGGGAATATTATCATGGTGTTTTTGATATGATGAGAATATATTTTCCATCTCGGGTGGAAAATTACAAGTAATAGCACTATACACCATTGTCCCACATTCATCTTCATTTTCATCATAAGCACTTTCGGATGAATAAGCTTCTTTGTAAACAATTGCCGGATTTTCATTTAAATCAAACACTTGTGACTCTTCTTCATCTTGGGCAACTTCCGGAGAAATAACATCATCAATAACTATTGCCGGAAACCTAATTGCACCAAAATCGTATGATTCTTCTTCATCATCATCATTTGATAAAGTCCAAGTGTGTCGAAATGGCAATTTGTTTCTTTCTTTCCCTGACTTTTCCTGCTTCAATAACAAGTATTCTTCCATCGTGAGTTCCTTATCCTCGATGACTTGTGCACCATATCTTGCTCTTTCCCAATCGTAGATCCCATTATTGCTCAAGGCTCTTTTCTCTTCAAGTCTGATATATTCTTCCATAGTAATGTCTGGATTGTCCATCTTCATTATTACCTGAAAGATAAACAACCAAGAACAGCAGTAGACGAAACAAAAATAAAAACTAAACTAATAAAAATTAAATAAACACAAAAAATAAAAAAGAAAAAAAAATATTTTTAGGTTACAGAAGATGGATACGCCGTATCCAACAGACAATGGATACGCCGTATACGACACAAGTTAATACGCCGTATCCAACAGACAATGGATACGCCGTATTAGCTTCCTGCAAATTTTTTTTTTTTTTTTTTTTTTTTTTTTTTTTTTTTTTTTTTTTTTTTTTTTAGAAAATTTTAAAATTAAAAATCACACAAACTAAAAAAAAAAAAAAAAAAAAAAATTTGCCCACAGAGCGTCAATACGCCGTATTCACAGACAAGAATACGCCGTATTGAAACAGATAGATGCACCGTATTCACAGACAAGAATACGCCGTATCTCCCTTCTGAGACAGACACACAGACAACAAACAAACGATAAAACAAATAAACCAAACACACAAAAATAAACTAAAAACAGAAAAATACCAATAAAACTAGCAAATAGATAAATTCACTCCCCGGCAGCGGCGCCAAAAACTTGATGTGTCGTTGTATAGGTGATTATTCCTTATCAAGTTTTACATTTATATTTTGCCGACTTAACCTATAACAACACTAACGGGCAGTGTACCCGATCAATGTAGCTTAGTTGGTAAGTAGGGTGTCGATCACTAAGAGTGAGATTTCTAATATACTAATTCTAGAGGTATTCGACTCTCCTAAACTAACGTAAAGGGGGGTTCAGCCTGAGAGACTGGCACAGGTTTGGTTTTATTCTAACTAAACTAAGATAAACAAACAATAGAAAATACCAAAGATAAGAAGAGTGTGTTAACCAAGTTTCATATATGATTAAGTTTTAATAAGTTCTAAGACCTGCAGTGATTGGTGCTCAAGACTAGGCGCGGTCCATCCTACCTCTTGTACCTAGAGTCTAGATTCCATTGGAATCCGCATAAAGCTGCTTAATAATTGTGTTTATGTTTAAATAGCTTGTCACTTGTTTTATTGCTAGTTTTATATGAAGTGTATGTAGTTAACCCTTTCTCGTTGGTCCTATTCTTATCGGCGAGTAAACCCTTAATGATTACTTATGTCTAAAAGTTATTCCTAAGTGATCAATTTAGTAATAACCGTGGGAGCCACATTATGTCCCGCAGTCAAATGCCCGCAAGCCACTAATAAACACAGAGGTTATCAATGCACTAATAAGTAGTAACCAAAGACATCAACATATAAACTTTAATTGATGGGAAAGCAAGTATTAAAGGGAGTGCAATCTTTCGTTGTCACATTACACAAGCCACCAATCCTGATGAATTAAAGCTTACTATTACAATAAAACAAACTACTAACATAAACAATTAAAACGAAGACTTAGCAACCAATCGAATTAGAAACATATCAAAACATCAAATAATCATAAACATGGCTAACACATAAGGGTGTTAGCCCATAATCTCTATATCAAAGTGCATAAACATAATCGTAATGAATTTAAGCATAATGAATACGTTACAATGATTAGAGATACTCTTCAAGGATAATAAGGTCTTCTAGGGTGATCTTCTGCTGTTTGGAGGGGTTATGATCGTCTGGGAATGACCCTAAAGGTTCCCAAAGATGCCCAAATTCGTTAATGAGTTCGGTATTTATATATTCTGAAATCTGGGTCGATACGGCGCATCTATAGAGTTAGATGCGCCGCATCTATAAGTAAACGTAGCCTCCAAGTCTGAAACTGACCCAATACGGCGCATCTAAATACCAGATGCGCCTCATCTCCCAATACGGCGCATCTAAGGACCAGATGCGCCGCATCTCCTTCAGATACAGGTAGATCTCCTTTTTCTCTTTCCGTGGCCGCTTGAATCACCTAAATCGGAGTCCGGATGAAGATTTTATGGCCAAAATACGAAAGCATCTTCAAGTGTCGACTTGTAATCTTGACTTCTTCATTAAGCTTCTAATCTTCACTTGATCTCTTGAATTCTTGGTAAGGATTGTATATGGCCGATACGGCGCATCGGATTGGTCCGATGCGGCGTATCAAGGTAACTTCGCGTGGGGTCCAAGATTATAATATTCAGGAATATTCGTACACCGCCAGAAGATGCGGCGTATCTCCATTGTAGGATGCGGCGCATGTCCTCTTGTATCTTGGATCGTAACTGGTGAGATCTTTATAGATATGCGGCGCATGTCATGAGTAAGATGCGGCGCATCTGGAGCAGATTTGACTTGATCTTGTCCATTTCAGTAGACTCTTCACTTTGTGCGTGTTTTGCTCCATAATTAGTCCAAAATCGCCAAGTTTCACCAAATGCTTGTTTTTACCTGAGAATTACAAAAGTAAACGATTAAGTATCAATCCTCATACATAATATAGTAAAACAAGTCAAATGAATAGGATAAATGATAGTAATAAAATGTACTTATTTGAGTTCATCAAGCATGAACACCAAACTTACTTTACCTCAATTTGCTAACAATATTTGTTTACAGGTGCTTCACAGTTCTACATTGATATTGGAGACTACGACTGGTCATGCGACCATTGTGGTGCTAGATTTTGGTATGGTGAAAGGCTCAAAAGTTCTACACAGCAAAGGGTTCGATATAGTCGTTGTTGTGGTGAAGGAAAAGTACGTCTGAAATAACAAATCGATCCACCAGATTCTATAAAATAATTACTCAAGGACAAACTTTTTATGGCAAACATACGCGCATATAACCAAATGTTTAGTATGACATCATTTGGTGCCCAGATAGATGAGCGTGTCAACGATGGAAGAGGCCCTTATGTCTTTAAAATTTCAGGGCAAATATATCATTGGATAGGGACACTATGTCCACCAAACAATGAAGCTCCTAAGTTTTTGCAGTTATACATATATGATACCAAAAATGAAGTCGAAAATAGGTTAGCACCTTTTGGTGGAACAACCTCAGGCACTTTGAAACCTGAAATTGTTCGACGACTTATACAAATTCTAGATGTCCACAATCAGTTGGTAGCATTGTTCAGGACAGCACGTGACATATGTGATCAAGAAAATGTACCTGACTTCAAGATTCACCTTTATAATGTCGATGGGGCTCACGAATACCAACTGCCAACTGCAGACATCCTGGGTGCTATAGTTTTTGAAGATGGACCTAATACCAATACAGATTACGATGTAATCATACACAAAAAAGGTGTAGGTCCTCAAAGAATTAACAAGCTTCATTCAACATATATGTCATTACAATTTTTGCTTCTTTTTGTATATGGTGAACCAGGATACAACACCAAATTGAGGTTACATACACGTAATGTGAATGGTGAAAAATAAAAAATGTCTATGAACACCTACTATACGTACCAGTTACATGAAAGGCCTCATCTTTATGGGTTACTATTCAAAGGGGGAAGGTTATTTCAGCAATATGTTGTATTAGTATATTGTACACTGGAACAAGATCGCCTTGATTTTGCATCATAAAGGGCGATCGCTGTGGTGCCGACATAGGTAAACGTATAATCCTTCCTTCAAGTTTCACTGGCGGACCGAGGTATATGTACAGCCATTACCTTGATGCTCTTGCCATCTGTCGAGTCCTAGGGAATCCACAGTTTTTCATTACATTCACATGTAATGTAAACTGGCCAGAAATCCGCAGATACATGGATCGGTATCCTGAACTTTCACCATCCGATAGGGCTGACATTATTGATCGGGTGTTCGAACAAAAGGTTCAGGATTTTGTTAAAGCTTTAAAAGAAGGCAGCCTATTTGGACATGTTACTGGAGGTATGCACTACTTATCTCTCCAATTATAAAAAAATAAAATAATAATAATAATAATAATAATAATAATAATAATAATAATAATAATAATAATAATAATAATAATAATAATAATAATAATAATAATATAATAATAATTAATAATAAATAAAAAATATATATACAAATTGTATACAATAAAACAAAAAAAAATTTAGTAACTTTAACTAACTAACTTTCTTTTTCTATGATTAGTATTGCAGTCTTATACACAATAGAATTCCAGAAACGTGGCCTACCCCATTGTCACACTCTACTATGGGTACATTCAAACGACAAAATACAATCACCCGAAGATGTGGACAAATTTATTTGTGCAGAATTACCTCAAAAGACAACAGATCCAGAAGGGTATAAAGTTGTGTCTGAAATGATGATACATGGCCCATGTGGAGCAGCTAATCTAAATGCTCCATGTACGGACAAAGGTACCTGTACAAAGAACTTTCCTAAAAAATTCAACGACAAAATATTTTTTGACAAAAATGGTCATGTACATTACCAAAGAAGAAAAACTACAACTTACGTAATAAGAAACAAAGTAAGGCTGGATAACACGTATGTTGTTCCATACAATAGACAACTATGCCTTATGTTTCACGCACATATAAATGTTGAATATTGTGGATGGAGCATGTTGATAAAGTACTTATTCAAATGCATATCAAAAGGAAGTGACAGAATTGCAGCACGAATTGGAAGACCACTTGGTCAGCCATCAACATCAGCAGACGCTCCAAGGATCCATGTTGATGAAATCAAAAATTTCATAGACGGGCGTTTTATATGTCCTCATGAAGCTTGCTGGAGAATATTTAACTTTCCGATACATCACAGAGAACCAGCTGTCCAGATTTTCGTTGTTCATCTTGAAGGTATGCAAAAGGTCAGTTTTCGTGACAAAGAACCTTTGGGCTATGTTGTCAGTGATGATGGAAGAATATTAACAACACTTACTGAATCGTTTACATTCAATAATTCATATGAAGAAGGGCGACATCTTACGTACTTAGATTTCCCTTCTGACTTCGTTTGGTATGAAAGTTCAAAAACATGGATGCCTAGATAACACAGAACAAGATCATCAATTGAAAGACTCGCGTACGTGCATCCTGCTGCAAGAGAACTCTTCTATTTCAGAATGCTTTTATGTCATCATAAGGGTTGTAGATCATTCTTTGACGTACGTAAAGTAAACAACAAAGTTTTCCCTACATACCGAGCCGCATGCCAGGCGATGGGGCTACTTAAGGACGATAGAGAATGGGAGATAGCATTGGAAGAAGCATCTATTTCAGCAACATCATCAGATTTACGCACATTGTTCGCTCACATCTTGCTTTATTGCGAAGTTGCAGACAACCTGAAATTATGGGAAAAGCATTGGACACTAATGATTGATGATATTCCAGCAAAAGCATCTGACATGACTCATATAAAAAATCTTCATATCAATGATCCAGAATTGAAAGGCTATGTTCTATACGAGTTAGAAATGATATTCAACAACTGCTCCAAATCAGTCACAAATTTCGGTCTTCAATTGCCTCCAAAACATTTGCTAGACGACTTAAACAACAGACTGTTGATGGAAGAAAAAAATTACAACCGTGACGAGCTTAAAGAAGAAGTTTCACTTGCTATTAAAAAACTAAATTCAGACCAGCAAAGAATCTACAATCTTATTGTTAACTCATGCAGTAACAATAACCAACAGTTACTATTCGTATATGGCCATGGAGGAACAGGCAAAACTTCTTTATGGAAGACAATAATTAACAAGTTGCGTTCAGAAGGAAAGATAGTACTAGCAGTTGCATGTTCTCGAATTGCTTCTTTGTTGCTTCCATCTGGCCGAACAGCCCATTCAAGATTCAAAGTGCCTCTTGAATTAACAAATGAATCAATGTGTCATGTTAAAAAAAACGCTACTTGCACAACTACTATCAGACACAGACTTGATCGTTTGGGATGAAGCCCCAATGAATGACCAAAGATGCTTTGAAGCACTTGATCGAACTCTTAAAGATGTTCTCAGCAATCCAGATAAACTATTTGGTGACAAGTCAGTAATGCTAGGTGGTGACTTTAGACAAACATTGTCAGTAAAAAAGAAAGGCACAAAGTCAGATATAGTGGTTGCATCAATAACCTCTTCATACCTTTGGCGACATTTTAAAGTATGCAGATTGACACAAAACATGAGGCTTCTACAAAGGGAACTTGACGATCATGAAAGAAACAAAACGACACAAATTTCTTCATGGTTACTAGACATAGGAGATGGTAAAATAGGAAGCCCTGATGAAGAAGATGCACAAAATGCCACTTGGGTCACAATCCCTGAAGAATACCTAATTCCAGATACCAACGAGGGTCTACGAATGCTTATTAACTTCATCTATGACGAAAACACATTGGAATCACCAACTGTAGAAATCTTACAGAAAAAAGCAATCGTATGTCCTAAGAATGAAACAGCCGATGCAATTAACACAGAGATTCTATCATTGGTCAAAGGAGAAAGCACAACATACATAAGTTCTGATGAGGCTATTCCTCTTGGAAAAGACGGTGCTGCAAATGAACTACTATATCCACCAGAATTCCTAAACACACTCAAATTTCCTGGTTTCCCACCAAACAAGCTGTCACTTAAAATTGGAACTCCAATTATGCTACTTCGCAATGTGGACTTAGGATGTGGGCTATGCAATGAAACACGAATGGTTGTGACACAACTATTGTCAAACCTGATACAAGCAGAAATTATCACAGGCAACAGGATTGGAGAAAAAGTTTTTGTTCCAAGAATTACGTGGAAAGTCACAGATCCCAACATGCCTTTTATCTTCAAAAGGAAACAGTTTCTAGTGAAGGTTTGCTACGCAATGACAATCAACAAGAGCCAGGGCCAGTCTCTAAGCTAGATTGGAGTTTACCTACCTAAACCTATATTCGCAGATGGGCAACTTTATGTTGCGCTCTCACGAGCTACAATGCCCAATGGTCTCAAAATCCTTACAAGAAAACACACTGACCACCCACCCAACACAACCAAAAACATAGTATATAAAGACTTTCTCAACACAATTGCTGAAACAGAGGTTTAAGTAGCCAATATTATGTTGCACAAAATACTAAACATGAATGTTAACGTTAGTCTTGCTTTGCATTAACTTAAATTTTTTTTATATATATAAATTGCATTCAATAGAGTTGAAAACAAAAACTGCTGCCCTTTATTTTTTTTCTTTTTTTTTTTTAAATTTATTCTTCTAATATTTTAATAATTTTCTTATTGCAGCATGGCACTAACACCAATCGAAGAGCTTAAACCTGGAGACAGAGAGAAAGTGATTGAGGTCAAAGGTATACCGTGCATGGACCGCTCGAGATCCTCCAGATACAACTGAGAAAGACTACCGTGCAATCTTATTAGACAGACATGTAAGTTACATACATAATACTATACAAACATCACTACGTTTGCTTTATTGTAACAATATTTATATACCTAGGGAACTGCAATACAAGCCAACATGCTAGCTGCCGCCATACATCATTTCAGACCTATTCTTATACTTGGCCTAGCATATCGTGTATCATATTTTCACTGTATTAAAACAGAAAACTGGCAACAAACTCTTCATAACAAAACCTCACTCTCATTTACCAGACTCACAAAATTGGATCCTATACCATCTGAATCATTCCCAAACCACTATTTCAACTTTGTATCCTACAATCAGTTGCCTAACAAAATATTTGACCCATGCAACAAAGGAAAAAAATAATATCCAGTTCTTACAGGTACCAACAAACAAATTTAAATACCTTCACTTACCATAATAACAAAAAAAATGTATATCTATAACTATGTTTAAATGTGCAGATTATATTGGATGTTACATTACATCCGGAGAACCACGCGACATTGGAAATCCTAACATAACTCAATCAAGAATGCGCAAAGTGGAAATACAAAATCTGAAGTAACTCATTTTTTTTAAAAAACAAAAAAATTACGTATACAATAGATTTAATGCATAACATACATTTGAAATTATTTACATGAACAGTCGCAATTCCATTGAATTGACATTATGGGACGAGCTTGCCGACAGATTTGAAAAAGAAGCTATTGAGAAACTTGAAAGGCCAATAATAATAGCTATTGAGAAGATTTGAAAAAGAAGCTATCATCAACACCAGTAACATACTATTACATAAATCTTAAGATACCAATCCTTAACCATTATTATACATAGTCTAATTCGAAATTTATATATTTAAACCAATATGCATATGCAACAGGTACATAACACTTTATCAAGAAAAGCCACCCTTATGTGTGACCAGGTACCGTTTACAAGACATTGAACAGAAAAAAACAAAAACCGCATCCCATTTGCGATACTACTTACACATAATCCAGATACCTACAAGGTCTGTTACAACAACAAATGTCCATTTATAGTTTACCATCTATTACATAAAACACCTATATATGACATATCATTTTTCGTTTTTTATTAGGGAGTCTGGTTTAGTTGTGAAGCAACAATAATGGAGCTGAATAAAGACAGAGGGTGGTACTACACTTCATGCACTTTTTGCAACTTCAAAGTTACAAAAATCAATGGAAACTATGAATGCAAACAACATGGACTTATACCAGCTCCTAACTACAGGTAATCAAATAACAAATAAACCACTTACTTTTTTCGCACTAACTTACCGACCTAATTCATGCATACAGATACAATTTCAGAGTACTTCTAACGGATGGCAGCGCAACAGCATAATTTATATTCTTTACACCTAAGGCAGATGAATTTATTGGTGATTGTGCAAATTTGGTTGCATCAAATCAGAATGGTGACCCACGCCATTTTCCAGAAGAATAAGAAGCAATTGTTGGGACAAAGCATACATTTCAATTTCATTACAATCCAAGTTGCAGACAAGGATCCGTCGAATTTGTGGTTGATGAAATATTTGGTAAAACAGGAATGACAAGACAAATTGAAGCACAACCTTCAGGTAAACATATCCATTTAACATCACAGTTCAATATACAAGTTATAAAGTTTTCAAATCTAAAAAACTAATGGCAAAACATCCTAATTTTTACATTACAATTCCCGGAGCATCAACAACAGCTTTAGCTATTATTGATACCATTCCAACAACAGCAAGCGTAACCATTATGGAACAACAACAGAAGAATATAGAGTAGGGAGAGTATCCAAAAGGTAATAAACTTTAACAATTAATATAACTTAGCATAACACATTAAATATGATCTAAAATACTGAGTTAAATTTTTTTTAATTACTATAGAAAAGCCAACTCCAACAGTAGCATACACCGGTATGCAGGATAGACCAACAACAAAAATAGCATCGGGTAAAAACAACTATGTTCCAGAAATAACAGAAAGCGTTATTGAGGAACCAACACAACAGAATCTAACAACAGAAGAAAAGCAAACAGATAATAAACTTTTCATACTTACCAAAGAACTATTTTTTATTATTATTATTATTTTTATTTTTTATTTTTTTATATAACAAAACATCCAATTACAAGTGACATGCAGGTAAAAGGACCACAAGCTGCACCGCTACCCCTTTTTGTATTGCAAAGCCTACTCTATTGAAAATAAAACATTGGCCCTTAGCAGCCGGAGAGTTACTTTGCCCAACTTTCTTCACACGATCGAGGAGCTTGATTGCTTGGGGGGCCAGCGCCCCAAAGGTATCAAAAGCGAAGGGCACAAACACATGCTGGTTCTCTAGAAAGGTCGCTTCATGTTTATCCACTTTTTTGCTCTCGACTTTCAAAACTGCCTACCCCGCCACAAAAACAGAATCCCGAAGTCCCACCAATGGTGATACCTCAGTAAGGTCAATGCACGCATGCTTACCTTGCGCCTATCCGAACACAAGAACATCCACTGGCCTCAAGGTGGACCGCCCATCAAGTGGGTCCGTCAAGAAATTCACGGGAGCCTCTTTTTTGGCTGAAATTCCTGCCCTTCGTAACACATCCCATAGAACATCTCTAACCAGGTCATGTCTGTATTTAAAGCCTGGCAGCTCCTTACAATGTAGGGCGTGTTCTCCAAACTTGTCCAAGCATGCTTTTTTACAAATTGGACACGGTTCGTCGACGGGAAACATGGGAATCATAAGTCGGTATTTGAGGACAGCCCGATATTCGATAGCCGACATGTGTTGCCCGAGTCCGTCAATTGGGAGGGCAGTGAGGAAATCTTGAGCATGGGCCCCTTTGAGGCATTCAAACACCGCTTTCTGGCGCGAAGACATGTTAAACTCCTCCTCCATAGTCTGCATGGCTTTACAGTTAAACGCACTCGCCAAGATTTTTTGAGGATTTCTTGGGGCGGTGTCTTTATCCGTAAAACCGCCGAAATCTACATTGGGGAGAGAGCTGCGAATGTTGTCCAGTGTGAGCTTGTAATCATCGTCCATCCTAACCACACCACTGTTCCTTAGAATGTGTTCATGTAGCTTCCAGGACTGCGCCCTAGAAGCCACATAAGCATATGCGGACACATCTTCCGCTGAGCACAAGCCCAACCCCCCCCCCCCCCAAGTTGATCGGTAAGGAAGCCATTCGCCATTGAAGATCCCCAAAAAATGGCCCCCCAGAAACAACAATATCCTCAACTGCACCTCGGAGACCCTTGTCAAAAATGGATACTGCCTCCCCGACATAGGTCGGTTGGCACATTCGAAGCCCAAACAACAGTTTGGCCACACCCATACATGAGCGAAGCAATAAGAGCTCACTTTGGGGGTCCCGTAAATTCTGCAAAACGCCCATCAGGCCAACCGCGTACTGAGCCCTCTTGACTGCCATTGAGCTAATGTAATCCCCATCACGGCTAACAGCCCCCCCTAGAAGCTTTACCCCTGTCCGTGGTCTTCCGATCTCATCAGGAAAAATGTGAGGCTTCACTTTCATACCATCGCATGTTGGCCAAAAGATCTCCGACTTCATAATATTAAGCATAAGCCCAAACTGGGGACCTTCCGCTCGAATTATGTCTAGGGCCTTAGCTACTTCTTCGGCCCTGCCTATAATCGTGCCATCATCCAAATACCACACATGAAAGGGTAAGGAACAGTGTTCTTCTACCTGTAGCACCAACGGATGCAAGAAAGTGCAAAAAGAAGTGGCCCTAAAGGATCCCCTTGTTGGACCCCTGTGTAGGCCCCGATACACGTATCTCCCACGTAGAGCCTATCAGGCTGGGCGTATAAGAACTGAACCCATTGGTAGATAGATGGGCAGCGGATAATTACTTCGCGCAGAAGGATTGTGCGGTCAACCATGTTGAAAGCGTTTGAAAAATCCACAGTGAGCATGGCCAGTGATCCGTCGTCATGGAACGCATTCAAGAATCTATTCGCACTGTGGAGGATAGCCTCTGCTCCATTGGGGACCCCGACCCCATATTGAAAGTCCCCTAAGTAAGCCGACATCTCCTTCCCGATTTTACGCATTGCAACTTTAGAAACCAACCTCCGCCAGATACTCCCGACTACAATGGGCCGGATTCCATTATCAGGTTTTAATAGGGGGTTAGGGGGGCAGAGGCAATGAATTCCGCCAGAATTTTCGGGCACAACCCCCGTAGCCAGATGTTAACCACCTCAGTGATGGCCACAAGAAGAGCAGATGGCGGAGAGGACCCCTGTCCACACAACGCGTCCAAAATATGTTGTGCACTCAAACCATCCCTCCCACAAGAAGTTCCTTTAGGGAAGGAGCTGATATTCTCCAACACACATTCAGCGTTAACCTGAAGAGCATCTTTGTTGGGAAAGACATGAGGCAAGTGGGGGGGGATCCCTGACCGGGTGCTTATCAACCAAAGCTTTTAAGGTGGAATCCCCAAAGGGTGCAACCCCAGAAGAGCACAAAACCTTAACCGCGGCTGTGAAGTAACCATCAGCAACTTTCCTCAGACATTGTTTGATATTAGCCCCGTTCTCCGATTCATTTTGGCTGACTGGCCCTCTAGTCGGCTCTTCATCTGACTGGGAAAGAAGGGGGAGAACGAGCTCCTCAATACCCGCACCACCTTTCCAAATGGCTAAGGAGCGCATGATGCTACTACATTGCAAGGATTTACGATTCCCAGACCTCCGTTCCTACATGGAAGTTGGTCGGATAGTATGTAACGTGCAACGAGGCAACACCAACAACTTAATCCATGCCTTAACCGATCCAGGGGAAGCCACCACCTTGCCCAATGTATTTGATAAAGCCTGCGCAAATGCTAAACGACAAGACGGGGGGAGCAACGGGGGGATGCTCTTAACCGTAGTTATCGGCATAGGTTATTTATTTACTTATTTTATTTATTTATTTATTTTTACTGTTACAGACATGGCGACACCACCGCCAGCATACTCAGGAATGCAAACTAGATCCAAAACAGACATAAGCTCAAGTGCTGGTAAAAAAATAGCCAAGCGACCACTCTTCACAGAAGAACCAACGGACAGTAAAAAAAAGAAGGCATAATATGCAAGGTGCACGCACACTGTTTTGCTACTTAACTGAAACCTTCTAAACTTTAGCCTACCAGTCATGGCCAATGACTTATGTACCCTTTTGCTACTTAACTGCACACGTCTAAAGTGCAGCCTAACAATGATTACCTATGTAAGTAAGTATCACTACTAGAACTACTCATGGCCAATGACGTATGTAAATATCTACAAGTACTAGCATCAATAATGTTAAAGTAGGTTTGTGCATTGACCAGATGGTTCGCTCTATGTTTTGTATAACTACTACCAACATCCATGTAACCATAACATTCTTGTTCAATGGTAGTCAAACCTATATTTGGTGCAACAATTATTTTTGTAGTCGTATTTGTTACCACACTAAAAACAAATATATGAAATACCAATATTGAATTAACACCCACAACTAGAATCATTCTGCAAATTCTTATATCAAATAACACATAAGTACCTTCAATCCCATTATTGACTAAAAAAACCCAAACGATATCAGCAAAATTGTTTGAATCACAATTACTTCAAATATGAAACAACAATTTAAAGAATCTTGAAACACAAAAGAAATGCAAAAATTAGAATACCCTCATTTGAATTTCCTAATTTCTTTCAATACCTTCATATGCTTCTGATTTATGTACGAAATGACCTTTTAAAACATGAATATTTGACAAAATGATGAATACTAACCCTTGGAACAGAAACACTAATGGATCGAATTAAATCCCCCAGCCAAACGAATTGTCACTGATGTTCTATTATCAAGTTTTGATAAAGAGGAAAAAACCACAGTGTTATTGAAGATTATTTTTTACCCAATTGTTATCATAGAGTGGTGATATATAGGCCTAACAATAAGACCTAAGAATAGACCTACTACATACCTCATTTGACAAGTGTCATACACTTTTTCTTTTTCATAATTTCCCACCAATCAATTTTTCAAATACACCAATCACATCTTTAGGTCTAATTTTAGGCATTCAAATCATTTTTCTTGTATCATATACCTTTTCAACACATCTTTGTCTTTTGTATTGACCAAACCTTTTTTATTTTAACCAATGTGACAAAAAAAAATAAAATATGACACATACCAAACTTGACACAAAAAAAAAAAAAAAAAAAAAAAATCTTCTTTTGCAATACTTCTATTCAAATAAAAAAATTTAGAAATACGGCCAAAAAAAAACCCATGGATAAAAATAATTGCTTCTACTAATCATAAAAAAGACGACATCACAAGAAAAACATATACAAAAAAATTTATCTTAATATAAAAAAAACATAATTTACTTTTCAAATTAATAACACTAAATGTATATTCTAAATATAATAAAAACTTACAGACATACACGGACGTTTAGACAATTTAAAAAAATAAAAATAAATTAAACAATAATTGTTTTCTACAAAAGTAAAAAAATAAAAAAATAAAAAATCTCAGAACGTCTAAACCAATCATTCAAAAAAATAACATAACACAAAACTTATACTACATAATAAAAAAAAAAAAAAAAAAAAAAAAAAAAAAAAAAAAAAAAAAAGGCCCCGCAGCAACGCGCAAGCAGATATGCTTATTACAAGTAAATAGACTTCTTGAAGGTCAAAACTACACTCTATAGCATTGTTGACAATAAAATACATTTTGTTGACATTATAGTTTGATCAAGTGGTTTCGTTTTATTTATGGTCATTTCTAGACCATGGAATAACCCTACATGGTTAGATGCATATATGTTTGAGTCGTAAACTAGTATTTCATTTTTTTTGGCTATACATTGAGGTTGTGTAATAGTAAGATTTGAAAAGGTCGAACATACAAAAGGATCTTACTGAAATGGAACTTTTTATTCATGAGCTCATCTAATAAATCTTGTAAAAATTATGTCATCTCGTATAGCTAAGTGGATCAACTATGAGAGATCTAAAAATAGATCCAAAAAATTTAAAAATGTTTATGTTTTATATTAACCATAGCGGAGTTTTACTTAATATCTATTTGGCATGAAAAATGTCATAAATGTTGGACTTATTCATAATTTCAAGAAATTTAATGCATGTGTTGTATGAAACAATTATAAAAATTTATTATACCACATAAATAGATTTTAGTAACTTAAAAGGTCTAAAACTTATTGATGTGTACAAGCCCCCCTATGATGTCAAATCATAGGAGATAAAGGGAATCTTTCTTTTATTTTGCAGTATAACACAGTTTTCTGTCAGTTTCTGTTCCGTATTTCTGACAGTTTTTAGCGTTTGACATATTAAACTTTATATTTTCTGTTCCGTATTTTCAGGTTTATAGTTTTTTGATTTAAATAAAATTATAAAAATAAAAAATAAATAAAAAAAATAAAAAAAAAAAAGGGGGGCTTGGATAACAAAAAAAGGGAAGGCTTGTATAACTTGTCCCAATTTATAATAGTTCACAATAGTCGATGTCTTAACGTTATTGGTGATATTATCTCTCCTAATCTAACTATTTTTCTTTCTAGAAGACAAATATTTGATGGGGTTCTAATTGTGAAGAAATTGTCAGCCATGTTTTAAAAAAAAAGCTCAAACTTCTTTTTAAGGTAGATGTTGAACAATCTTTTGATTGTATAATTGGAGTTTCCTTACTGATATTTTGAAACAGCGTTAAGCTATGAATGGTGTGAGTTGATTAAAGGATGCTTATAGTCAGCAACGATCTCTATTGTGGTCAATGGTTTCCCCACTAAAGAATTTTGTATGGAGAACGGTCTTAGACAAGGTGATCCGCTATCACCTCTTTTGTTCATCATTGTTGTGGAAGCGTCACAAGTGTCAATTCTTGATGCCTTAGTTTTTTGGCAATGGTCTTCGAAAAACATCAAAAATCTAGTGTGGATCGTTGGTTGGTTTCAAGAGGCTTCCAGGCTTAGAGTCAACCTTTTTGAAAGTAAACTTTATTGTATTGGTGTTGACACGAACGAGGTGATTGAGGTTGCTAACTCGATCAGTTGTTTACTTGATAATATTCCTTTTTGTTACTTAACCCTACCAATGGGTAAAGATATGTCTAAGAAAGCAAACTGGATGTATGTTTTTGATCGTACTAATTTAAGACTCTCCTCCGAATGCTCATCTGCTATCTATAGGTGGCCGTCTTACTTTAACAAAATCGGTTTTGGGTAGTCTTCCTCCTCATTACCTCTATCTTTTTAAAGCCCCATGGACAGCTTTGAAAACTTTGGAATCTATTAGAAGGCGTTTGTTTTGGGTTTTGAATGAAGGCACTAAAGGGATGTTGAATATGGTGGTCTAGGTATCGGTAGCCTTAAAGCTAAGAACTCAGGTCTTCTTGGAAAATAGATATCGTGGTTCCTCAATGAGAAAGATGCTTTTTGGTGCAAGGTTATTACTAATTTATATGGTTCCGATGGAGATTTTAATTATGGTATCAGCTTGGGTAATCATAAATGCATATGGGAAAATATTGTTAGCTCGAGCTCAGTTATTGATGGCATTTGTGTTCCGTTTAGTCATTCCATCATCAGGAATGTGAAAAAGCGAAGAAGATATTTTACGAAACTTGGGCAGATTCAGGCACGCATTTGAAGGTCCAATTTCCCCGTCCATATGCCCTTGAATCCTTAAAAAATTGTAGCTTAAATGATAGATTGGTTAAGAGTGGTGGAATATGTAGTTGGAAATGGCAATGGAGAACTAATCCACGTGGAAGGTGGAAGGGCTATTGATGAGATTAGTAATCTAATGATTTCCATTGGAGATATGGTTCTGTTTCTGGGGGGTTCGGCATAGTTGGAAGTGGAATCTTGATTCTAACGGAATGTTTAGTGTTAATAAGCTCTCCAAATCTATCGTTGTTACTCCCTCCGTCCCAAAATAAGTGTCCAGTTTGACTTTTCAGAGTCAAACTGGTTCAACTTTGACTCTATATATATATATATATATATATATATATATATATATATATATATATATATATATATATATATATATATATTTTTTTTTGTTATATAATACTTGATGAAAGTTATACCATTGAAAAATACACTTAAAACCCAATTCATTCATATATTTTACATCAAATATTATATAAGACTCACAAAAATAGTTAAGGTCAAAGTTGAACCAGTTTGACTCTGAAAAATCAAATTGCACGCTTATTTTGGAACGGAGGTAGTAATACTTTAGAGCCAAATGAAATGACTTTCAAATTTTTGGAATAATTGGGTGCCTCAAAAGGTAATATATGCATATGGAGAGCGGTTAATGATAGGCTACCTACACTAAAAAATCTTCTTGCTCGAGGTATCTCTGTTGCTTCAAACCTGTGATTGAATCCTCCGAGCATTCTTTTTCCATAGCTCAATAATTTTATTGGTTTAGGAAAATTTTGTAATTTGTGGCAAATTCACAAGGTTCCATGTCTCTTGAACTCGAGAGAACTTTACGAGCTTGTTAAATTACTCACCTCCCATCCAGCCGCCTTTTGATAAAGTCTTCCAAGGTTCTACTTATGTCCTAATTCAGACAATTTGGGATTGGAAATATAATTATTCATGCCGACATAGAATCAGTGGAATCACTTCGTGAGGAGAATATTATTGTCAAATGCTAATTATTGTCATTACTTTGGATTACTGAAAAAGGACTAAAATCCCTTCCTAGCTGAAATACATGGGTATGAACCCCATCTATAGATGGGTATGGACAACTTTGAAGACTTTGGAATCTATTAGAAGGTGTTTGTTTTGGGTTTTGAATGAAGGCACTAAAGGGATGTTGAATAAGGTGGTCTAGGTATCGGTAGCCTTAAAGCTAAGAACTCAGGTCTTCTTGGAAAATAGATATAGTGGTTCCTCAATGAGAAAGATACTTTTTGGTGCAAGGTTATTTCTAATTTATATGGTTCCGATGGATATTTTAATTATGGTATGGGCTTGGGTAATCATAAATGCATATGGGAAAATATTGTTAGCTCGAGCTCAGTTATTGATGGCATTTGTGTTCCGTTTAGTCATTCCATCATCAGGAATGTGAAAAAGCGAAGAAGATATTTTACAACACTTGGGCAGATTCATGCACGCATTTGAAGTTCCAATTTCCCCATCCATATGCCCTTGAATCCTTAAAAAATTGTAGCTTAAATGATAGATTGGTTAAGAGTGGTGGAATATGTAGTTTGAAATGGCAATGGAGAACTAATCCACGTGGAAGGTGGAAGGTTGTAACACCCCAACCCGACAAGGGTAGAAGCATCACATTATGGTGACAAATCAAAGCATACATAAAAGCACAGCGGAAGTCTTAAACAAAACATAAGAGAAAGTCAAGTCAACACGACTCGAAGAATACATAAGTTCACGGAAAGGAAAATAATCCAAAGGTACGAATACAATGAAATCCAAGATCAAAACAAAGTCATAAGATAAAGGTGGTCATCTAAGGTCAAAGCTTCATCTATCTCTCATCCCATCCAAAGCATAATCCAAAAGCTCCTAGCTTAGATACCTGCCGCACACGAAAAGAAAACGTGCGGCTGAGCTTAAAAGCCCAGTGAACAGATATATATAATAAACGGAAACGAATAAACAAAGTATAATGAAAGAGATATAAATAAGGTACAAGAGTAAAGGTTAGGACAGTCATCCACCACGAGCCCATATCATAACATATCATATCATAGCATATCATAATCATATAGAGGGGATGCCTCTCAAATAAGCCGATAATATGAGGGGTGTCCTCATGTACCAGTTGGAGTGATCAGCTCCCGTATTTTGTGAAAGGAGTGGATTGCACCCAGCCCCAGTCACCATATCATATCATATCAAAACATATCATAACATATCTAGGATGCATCCATACGCCTCCCAAACAAATCATATTGGCCATAAACAAATCATAGTGAGCTCATATTATATCATAATGGGGACGGTGTACAACATCACTCGAGTACACTAGAGTCATGCCACTGGTGCATCAATGACATGGCCATGTTACCTTCATGGCTAGGAAACATATTTGGCTCGGGTATCAAACTGGGGTCAAGGTCAAAGGTTTATATCAAAGCAAAGGTTCATATCAAAGCAAAGGTTCATATAGTCATAGTCCAAATCTCAAGGTTCATATCAAAGGTTCATATGTCAAGGTTCAAATCATAGGTTCAAACCAGAAATCAAGAGGTCGAAGGCACCTTATTAAAAAGGGCAGAATATCTGTACCTTATTCCAAGGCAAAGCACAAATCAAAAGAATAAGATGCAAGGATCAGGTCCTCTCCTTCTTCACACCTAGAGGGGTAGAAAAGAATTACAACCTTTCCATTTTAAGTAACTTTCCATTTTTAGCAGGTTTCCATATTTGGTAAGTTTCTATTTTTAGAAAGTTTCCATAATTAGAAAGTTTCCACAATTAGTAAGATTTCCATATTCTCATTTAGGTTAAGTCATTATCAAAACATATTATGGTTTTAGGGTGTATTTTAACAAGTCACAAAAGTTTAGGGTTACTTATGACAACTTTACATAAATTAGGGTTTTAAGTGTACTTATATCAAAGTTAAGGTTCAAATATGAAAATATCCCAATTAATCTGTTTTGAATCCATATTTATCAAGTTAACAAATTCAGCCCCTCAAGTTTCCCAATTTTACACTTTACACCCTTAAGTTATATAATTTACATTTTAAACCTTATAATATCCATAATTACACATTAGACCCTTAGTTTATCAAAATTACACAATGATCACTTATTTTATCATATTATACGAATCTACCCTTAAGTATTCATAATTTACACAATAGGTCCCTCAATTTAATTAATTTACATATTTAACCCTTAATTTACATTTTCAACCTTTACTTATTAATAATTACATATTAAGCCATTAAATTACCAAAATGACACATAACCCCCTGAATATAATTTATTACTCAAATCAACCCTAAGTTTCCAGAAATTACATATATGGTCCCTCTATTTAATTATTTTAAAATCGAATTACACTTTATCAAAATAAACATTTTAATCCTTTTAATTATAAAAATTACACATGACACCCCCAACTTATATCTTATTCGAATAGTACACAGCCCAAATAAAGTTCTAAACATAACCCTTGAGTTTTAAAAGTTACAAAACACCCCCTTAGAATTTAATTACAAACCGATTGTACTTTTTATTTATAAAACTCTAATGCTAAAAATACCAATAATTACCAAATCATTATATAATCATTATAACATCATTAATTTGTCAAAACCAAGCCCTAATATTCAAACCCTAAATCGGATTACATTTTATTTTTATTTCTTCTATATATAACTTAAATCTTGTAAAACAAATAAATCAAAAATAATTAGATCAGGCCATAACAAATCGAAGTAGCATTTTTCCCAGGCTAATATGATCATGTAGAGTCCAAATAAAATAAATATGAAGCCTCAAAAATTCGGATTGAATTATTTAGGATTTATACCCGTTTTCCATGTTTAATTCGCAAATAATATGTAGATCATGCATGGTATGTTATAATCATTTTATTTGATGTTCTAAATACATATAGGATCTGAGAAAAATACCACAAAGAGATTCGAACGTGTAGAATGGGTTGGAGGATTTATCTTGTACGCGTATAGCCAAAACGCCCAAAAATTCACCACGGCTTCAAAAATGATCTAAAAATATTGAAACCAATTTTCGCGTGTCACATATGATGTGAGGAATACAATAAAAATAAGAAACGAATTTTTCCAAGATCGAATGAATCAAAATGGAATTTTTACCTTTCGGGTTGAATTAAACAAGAATTTTCGAAAACCCTTGAATCCGGCCACCAAAATTCGAAGTATTATTTTTCTAGGACTCCTTGGATGATTATTTAACAAAGAAAAATAGCTTGGGAATTTTAGAGTGTCGATTGGAGGCTAGGTGAATTATGTGTGTGTGTTAAATCCAATCGACATTAGGGTTGAGGAGAAAATGATGAGGATTTGTTTTAAACTAGGTAAGCCGAGTCAAGGGGGGAAATAAGACCAGGAATTGATTGGTAAAATTGATTGGCAATTTAATGTGATTAAATTCCACATTTAAATGTATTTATTTTAATTTATATAATTTAAATTGTTAATAAAAATGTTATTCGGCCCTATGGGCATTTTGGTAATTTTATCTCTTGTATAAATGTTAAATGAAATTTTTTAAAATTATTTGGGATCATAACTTATGCATTGCCAGAAGTTTGGAATTTATTTGATACTTTATAAACTTTTAAATAAATTTCTAAACTTGCAGGGGCATTTTGGTCATTTTACATGTTTTAGATTTTTAGGGTTTTACAAAGGTGGAAGGTGGAAGGGCTATTGATGAGATTAGTAATCTAATGATTTCCATTGGAGATATGGTTCTGTTTCTGGGGGGGGGGGGGGGTTCTGCATGGTTGGAAGTGGAATCTTGATTCTAACGGAATGTTTAGTGTTAATAAGCTCTCCAAACCTATCGTTGTTACTCCCTCCGTCCCAAAATAAGTGTCAAGTTTGATTTTTTAGAGTCAAACTGGTTCAACTTTGACTCTAAATACATATTTTTTTGAGTTATATAATACTTGATGAAAGTTATACCATTGAAAAATACACTTAAAACCCAATTCATTCATATATTTTACATCAAATATTATATAACACCCACAAATATAGTTAAGGTCAAAGTTGAACCAGTTTGACTCTGAAAAGTCAAACTGCACACTTATTTTGGAACGGAGGTATTAACACTTTAGAGCCAAATGAAATGACTTTCAAATTTTTGGAATAATTGGGTGTGATGAAGCGAAAAGTGTACCGCTTTTAGGGGGTCATTTAAGCCCTAAATCGTATTTATTTGATCAAATATTGCCCTAAATCGCTTCTTTTGTCATTTTAGGTACTTTGGAGAAGAAATCTGGAAAAGGAAGCATTTTGGACGTTTTTGGAGCATAAAAGTGAAGAAAACGACAAAGTCTCAAAATCGGCTGAAAAGTGCCTTTGACGGCGTCAGAAATGTCCCCAGACGGCGTCATGTCTTGGAAAGAAAAAGGTGGATATGAAAATTACTCATGATAAGCCAGAGAAATTTGCATGGGAATTCTGACGGCGTCACCCTTTGGAGTGATTAAGGTCGTCATGGCTTAATTTAAAGAGGGACGGCGTCATGCCTATATTCTGACGGCGTCAGCTTCTGATAGGCCAGAACGGATTTTGGAGGTTTAAAGGGAGACGGCGTCAAGAAGGCCATCACGTGTTATCTAGTCACAACTTGCGCGCGAGGTAGCTGTTACTGTTTTGGCCATAAAATCCTCATACGAACTCGGATTTAGGTGATTCAAAAGGCCACGCGATCGGGACGAAAAGATCTACAATTTGGTGAAAAATTGGATGTGACGGCGTCACGTGTAAGTCTGACGCCGTCAGAACCCCTCGGACAGCAAACTGCCTATAAATACAACATCACAACTTCATTATTTGTAAGCCCTAAACCCTAAGTCCGATTCTAGGGTTTAGGTAGGTGTTTTTCCAGCAACTTAGAGGATCCTAATCATGCCATAAACATCTTGTAATGGTTTGTTTATCGATTCAATCTTATGTTATGTCTTCAATTATGATCATTGTTGATTGCTCTTCATTAATTATGCTTGGCTAAATCACCTTGTGTCTACTTATGATTGTATGAAACTTGTATATAATCAATTAGATCTTATTGATTTCTTGTTGATGTGTGTGTCCATCTCCATCAATTAGGGCGTGACAACTTCAATAGATCTAGTTGGTTTAGTTTATAATTCTTGCTTCCTATTGTTTCTTGTTTTGATTGGGTGATATCGATGTTGGGCTTAAGAAAACTGGCTAACCTCCTATACGGTAACTTGCTTGAGCGTCTTAAGAAACATGAACCAATGCGTACTAGGTTTATTTGGTTGTATTTAATGCATGAGCGAATTCTAGTGATCCCATGTTAGGAGCTTCTTAGCCGGCTCGACATAGGAGTGAAGTAGGAGCTTATAGAGTTGGGGAAGTACGTACGCCACCCCACGAATGGTATTAAGGAATACAACCCGTCAATTAAAACAAGGTGTGACAATTCAATAGGTAGAATTGGATAGCTAGCAAGGAGTAATACATCATAGGTAGACATGCTTCACTTCCCGTGTAGGACCCTAGTTTACTTTTCTTGCATATTAGTTTAGTTAGTAGCTTTTGGGTTAGTTGATTATCAACTAATTCCGCCCCTTCTTCCAAAACACGAGATTTTTACTTGCTTTTCATAAAATATAAAAGTACAAAAAGAATCATCCATCACCTCTAGACCTAGTTAGAATAATTTCAATCCTAACGAACACTATTCTTTGAGTTGAACGATCAATCCCCCGGTACTTGCCACTTCACTATACTACAACGGTCAGGTACACTGCCTGGTGGGGATTGCAAACTTCTCAAAATCCCTTGAGAGGTAAAACCTGTTGTAAGGTCGCAAAACCACGCATCAAGTTTTTGGCGCCGCAGCCCGGGGAATAGTTATTGTTTAGGTTGAATTTTTATTTTATAGGTCTACTCACTAGATTCCTTTCTAGTGAGATTTTTATTTTATTTTTCTAGGATTTTCTTTAGTCTATCTTTTTCTTTGTGTCTTTGTTCGTAAAAGAAATTTCCATTGACTCTTCCGTTCACCATTATGGAGAACGTGAATCCACTACATAATCTACCCCTTCCACTCCAAAATGACATCTTTATGTTCCGTCGACATAATGGTGAATCTTTTTCCGATACATGGACTCGTTTCAAATACTTATTAAAAAAGGTCTTTCATCATGGTCTTGACTTATTGTTTCCACTTCAAATCTTTTACACTCGTATCGACCGCCAAACCCAGCAGGAGATTGAAAATATGGAAGATGGGAAAATGTGTGGGATTATGGTGATGAAGAGGCATGGGAAATCTTTGAGATTCTCGCCCAAAAAAGAAGTGGAACATGTGACCCAAAAAATGCAAGCTTAGACCTATTTGGTATTTGGATAAATCAATCGGAAGGTTTGTTTAGGAATGAGGTGGGTAGAGTTGAGGTACCTAAGTGCATGTCATGGTTAGGCACTACCATAATACTAGATGAACACATAGGTGATCTTAATGAGATGGAGGATATAGTAGAAAACCCAAGCCCACCAAGTACCCCACAAGTCCCACCATCACTTGAGGCATACACACCACCCGTGACTTACCCGGAAGAAGTAGAAGAAACTTTAGGAATCCCAATGGAGGTAGAACCCTTGGACCAAGCACCACTAGAGGATATAGGTTTGAATACTTGTAGTCATAACCTTTCTTTTAGTTCTATGGAAGTTCCTAGTTTTGATGAACCGCTACCTAATCTTCCATCCTTAGATGTGAATTTAGGAATTGAAAAAGGTCCCGATCAACCCATCAAACCATATAGTCCGGATAGTCTTACGTTGGAGGTAGTAGACTCTAGGCCATGTGGAGTGGAAGCTAATATAGGAGTGAACCATGACCTTACATACTTACATCACCCATTCATGATTGATCACAAGAAACATTATGGGTTTAAACCGGGTTTATTAGGTCAAGATGGATTCCCAACTAGGAGTCTCTCGAAGTTGATAGAAGATGATCCCTTTTTAGGAGGAAACTCAAAATCACCCATTGACCAAAGTGAACTAGGCAAGGTTATGATGAAAGGAGCACACCCCTTTGAGCATATAATTCATCCACCACTCTTTCCTCACGTGGCATACTCCTACCGAGCTGGTGTGTATCGCTACTATCACCCGCACTTAATCCTAAGTGTAGGGAAAACATCTCCTTTATCCATTAAATAAGGGTAGAGTCAGGCTCATGACTCGAACAAAAACAAGCGCTTCTTAGGAGGCAACCCAAGTTTTATTTGCTTTGTTTGTTTGTTTTGTTTGTTTGTTTGATTTTATTTGCTTCCGTATGTATGTTTAATTTTTATTATTATTGATTCATGTTCAAAACTAAATTGTGAAAATGCTTTATTTTGTTTTTAACTTCGTCTTAACTACATATAAAGGTATTTTGCAAAAGATAAGTGTAAGGGAAATCTAAATCGGTTTATTAGAACACAAATGAACATGAATCGTAATAATATTAAATGAACATACATATTAGTATTTGTTTGAGTCAAATGCTTGTATCGAGTCATAATGATGTTTTGCAGGATTTCCAGGAAGTAAGGTATAGGTTTTTCCAAAAATTTTCCGGAAACTTAACATGAGAATTCTGTCAGATCATATCTGACGGCGTCAGGAATTACAACCTGACGGCGTCAGGTTTAATTTTCTGAAAATTTTTGAAAGTTTTGTTTTCATAAAAAGTTTTTATTAAATCTCTAACTTATAATCTCCAGGAATCTGCAAAATTATCATTCCACAAGCATTATATCCTTATATATAGATTTTATCCCGCCGATGTTATGCAGGTTTTCGTGTTTGTTTTCTCAGGCTTAACAGGTTATTTTGGACAAGGAAATGTTTTTGGATCAAGCTTTTGGCGATGCATTAGTCATGGAGCTTCAACATTACCTTGGAAGAAGATCTAACCGTGTTACTTCATTATCCACCGAGCGAATCAGGGGAGTATTTGATTTCATTCTTTTACTTTTTGATTTTACATCTTGTTATTTGAACATTGGGGACAATGTTCATTTTAAGTGTAAGGGGGGGTAAAAGTACGATTAGAGAATGCTATTACGCTTGATTTTTGTTTGTTTAATAATAGATGTGTAATAAAACTGAGATAAATACCTGTTAGGGCAATTTTAGTGCCAAATTTAAAATTTTTTTACAACATATAGGAGTGAAACTTTGATCTTAATGAGCGTCTCATGGATAGGAGTTATATGACTAGCACAAAAAACCGTACCACTAAAAAATTTTCCACCCCCAAAAATATGAGGTTCGCCCCTAGAATTGGTAGGAAAAGCATTTTTCTATGATGTGTGTACCGGTAGCACTTAGATTCTAGAACTTGCGTTAGGACCATTCCGAGGCCACAAGTGAGACTACATTCGTGTAGTTAGATTTACTACATGATAAGAGGCATTAGGATTAACCCATTGTTTTACACCTGTGTTTTTGTTATAATTACGTTGGCTACATTGGTCAAGTAATTCTCCCACACCCTTTGCGTTGTACTCATTTTTAGTACACGATACCCATAGTACACCCCTCAGAGCCTATCTTTTCGTTTCTAACTTTAAGCATTTTACTTAAAGGAAGAATTTGTTACACCCCACTAAAATGTACACCCAAATCGCCTTAGCCTACCTTGTATGCACTTATCTTTAGTGCATTATTGTTACAACATTTGTTTAAACCCAAGTTAATTATCTAGTTGATTACATGGTTGCTAAGTCGAGTCATATCCTTGTACATATTATTTTGGGACGATTGGGACTCATGGGTAAAGTACTAGTGTAATGAAGTAATGGGGAAGAACATCATTTATTACCCCCATATGTGCTAAATATTTTAAAAGTACTCCAAGTGTTTTGATTATCTTAATTCGAGTCATTAGAATAGTAATTTGTAAAGTTATGTAAAAGTTCAAGTGTAAGGGGATGCAACGCCCCTATGATGTATTATTTTGGATGGTAGGGCAAAAGTGTATGCAAAAAAAAAAAAAAAAAAAAAAAAAAAAAAAAAAAAAAAAAATCGAAAAAATCAAGAAAAATACAAAAAAATGAGAAAAAGAAAAGTAGAAAAAACATACGGACTACCATCCCGTTTCATTTTATGTTTGTTTTATGTTTTTGTTATTTTCTTTCATTAGCTTAAGATTGAGTCGAGTCTTGGCTTAGCAACATTGTATAGTACATGTAATTGATCAAGATCTTTAACTCGCCACCAGTAAAATATCCTTTATCCAACAAAACTGTGTTTTCCTTTTCCCTACACCTAACGTTATAACCCATTTAAAAGCCCTCTTTGATAGTTTATCTTAGGTGCTTACGCCTAGTGGAGGAGGTTTTCGATCCTTTCCCAAGCCTATGGTAATCTATTTGCTATGACAGGTAGTGAGAGATATTATCCGTTTTCATTTATGAGATTTATTTTGATGACACTTGAGAGATGTGAGTATCTAAACACTACTTGTGAGGTGCTATTTTGTAATCTCCGTGCTTATTATGATTAAAGTGGAACGATTATTTGTTGTAATTACTTTTATGTTAGCATTAAATGACCCCTAACTTGTGTTTTGATTAGAATAAAAGCGCATTTGCTTGAGGACAAGCAAATCTCAAGTGTAAGGGTATTTGATGAAGCGAAAAGTGTACCGCTTTTAGGGGGTCATTTAAGCCCTAAATCGTATTTATTTGATCAAATATTGCCCTAAATCGCTTCTTTTGTCATTTTAGGTACTTTGGAGAAGAAATCTGGAAAAGGAAGCATTTTGGACGTTTTTGGAGCATAAAAGTGAAGAAAACGACAAAGTCTCAAAATCGGCTGAAAAGTGCCTTTGACGGCGTCAGAAATGTCCCCAGACGGCGTCATGTCTTGGCAAGAAAAAGGTGGATATGAAAATTACTCATGATAAGCCAGAGAAATTTGCATGGGAATTCTGACGGCGTCACCCTTTGGAGTGATCAAGGTCGTCACGGCTTAATTTAAAGAGGGACGGCGTCATGCCTATATTCTGACGGCGTCAGCTTCTGATAGGCCAGAACGGATTTTGGAGGTTTAAAGGGAGACGGCGTCAAGAAGGCCATCACGTGTTATCTAGTCACAACTTGCGCGCGAGGTAGCTGTTACTGTTTTGGCCATAAAATCCTCATACGAACTCGGATTTAGGTGATTCAAAAGGCCACGCGATCGGGACGAAAAGATCTACAATTTGGTGAAAAATTGGATGTGACGGCGTCACGTGTAAGTCTGACGCCGTCAGAACCCCTCGGACAGCAAACTGCCTATAAATACAACATCACAACTTCATTATTTGTAAGCCCTAAACCCTAAGTCCGATTCTAGGGTTTAGGTAGGTGTTTTTCCAGCAACTTAGAGGATCCTAATCATGCCATAAACATCTTGTAATGGTTTGTTTATCGATTCAATCTTATGTTATGTCTTCAATTATGATCATTGTTGATTGCTCTTCATTAATTATGCTTGGCTAAATCACCTTGTGTCTACTTATGATTGTATGAAACTTGTATATAATCAATTAGATCTTATTGATTTCTTGTTGATGTGTGTGTCCATCTCCATCAATTAGGGCGTGACAACTTCAATAGATCTAGTTGGTTTAGTTTATAATTCTTGCTTCCTATTGTTTCTTGTTTTGATTGGGTGATATCGATGTTGGGCTTAAGAAAACTGGCTAACCTCCTATACGGTAACTTGCTTGAGCGTCTTAAGAAACATGAACCAATGCGTACTAGGTTTATTTGGTTGTATTTAATGCATGAGCGAATTCTAGTGATCCCATGTTAGGAGCTTCTTAGCCGGCTCGACATAGGAGTGAAGTAGGAGCTTATAGAGTTGGGGAAGTACGTACGCCACCCCACGAATGGTATTAAGGAATACAACCCGTCAATTAAAACAAGGTGTGACAATTCAATAGGTAGAATTGGATAGCTAGCAAGGAGTAATACATCATAGGTAGACATGCTTCACTTCCCGTGTAGGACCCTAGTTTACTTTTCTTGCATATTAGTTTAGTTAGTAGCTTTTGGGTTAGTTGATTATCAACTAATTCCGCCCCTTCTTCCAAAACACGAGATTTTTACTTGCTTTTCATAAAATATAAAAGTACAAAAAGAATCATCCATCACCTCTAGACCTAGTTAGAATAATTTCAATCCTAACGAACACTATTCTTTGAGTTGAACGATCAATCCCCCGGTACTTGCCACTTCACTATACTACAACGGTCAGGTACACTGCCTGGTGGGGATTGCAAACTTCTCAAAATCCCTTGAGAGGTAAAACCTGTTGTAAGGTCGCAAAACCACGCATCAGGGTGCCTCAAAAGGTAATATATGCATATGGAGAGCGGTTAATGATAGGCTACCTACACTAAAAAATCTTCTTGCTCGAGATATCTCTTTGCTTCAAACCTGTGATTGAATCCTCCAAGCATTCTTTTTCCATAGCTCAAGAATTTTATTGGTTTAGGAAAATTTTGGAATTTGTGGCAAATTCACAAGGTTCCATGTCTCTTGAACTCGAGAGAACTTTATGCGTTTGTTAAATTACTCACCTCCCATCCAGGCGCCTTTTGATAAAGTCTTCCAAGGTTCTACTTATGTCCTAATTTAGACTGTGGAAAACTAGAAGGGGGTTGAATAGTTTTTCCGTTTAAAATTAATTCGCTTTGTGGCTTAACATGATTTTAAAGTAAGTATGCACAAACAAACAATATAATATAAGTAAGTAAGGAAAGGAATGATCAAACCACACAACACGGATATTTATAGTGGTTCGGCTACAAGGACTCTCTTCCTTGCCCTACTCCACTCCTCGAGCCTCTAACTCGAAAGTTTTCCTTCACTAAGAAACAAGCTCCCTTCTAGGCGGAGAAAACCTTTACACGTCGCTTAATCTTTATCCGGTACTAAGCTAAACACCGGGTTCTTTACAAGGGTACAACCACTCCCGTTGGTTCTTTCACAAGGGTACAACCACTCCCGTTGGTTCTTTACAAGGGTACAACCACTCCCGACACTCTTTGTGTTTTAAGGACTAAAACACTAACCAAACTCTACTGAATGAATGATACAAACAATGAAGTGTGAACTAATACAAGATCACACAGACTCTATACTAAAAGGATAATAACAGACTGTTAATCCTTATATGTTGTGATCTTCTTTGCTACAAAAGGAAATATCAATGAAATGAATGAACGATATGGGTTAGTGATATGTAAATGAATGAGTATGTATTTAAGCTATATGAGTGATGATATGACCAAATGATCAGCTTGCTATTTATAGGCAAAGCTGATCAACAGCTGGCGGATCCGGCGGATCCCAAAACTTGGATCCGTCTTTGTATGGATTTGGATCTGCCGTGTCAGGCCAGCTAAGAGATCTTCAAATCTTTCCAAATCTTGCCATATCCTTCCATATCTTCAAATGTCAACTCTTTGGCTTGAAGATCTAAACAAAATATCACAAAATCTATCCAAGATTGTGTTCATGATGCATGCCATGATGTCATCCTAATATTTTATAAATAAAGTTTCTATTTTAAGGAATAAACATGTGAATGTGTATATGTTATTCCTAGTAAACTTTGTAATATGAAAATGTGTTTTTAAAAGACTTATCACTATAAATGTAAAAGACTTAATCTTATTTATGCTTTGCTTAAAGATAAACTTTGTAATTGTCATTAACAAAACTAAGCAAAGATCGTAAAATATAAATAACGTTTTTAGGACGATAATTGTATTAATAATCTCCCCCTTTTTGTTGATGACAAAACATAAAGTGTATTTTTAAGTAAAGAGCTTAAATAAAGGACGAGTCTTTTAAAAATATAGATTAAGTTAGTTTATGCAAGTTTTAAAATCTATTTTAAGCAAAAATGTATATACTGTGATATTTCACAGTGATGCAAACTTAATCCTTTCTCCCCCTTTTTGTCGAAACAAAAAGAAGATATGCGTAGCGGAATGCGATTTTGAGAACTTTATGGCTCCCCCTTGATTTATACTCCCCCTAAATGGAGTAACAAGGATATGATGTATGATGATGTATGATTCTACAAAACAAATTGTTAGACTACGATATGCTCCTCTTTTGATGTATACTCCCCATTGCTAGAGTATCAACGTATACATTTCAAGAGTATGATATGATGTATGATCCTACAAAACAAATGGTTAGACTATGATATGCTCCCCCTTGATGTATACTCCCCATTTCTAGAGTACCAACTGTTGGGAATGCTTCTCTCACTAAAATGTGACAACATATTTGGGATTATATTAGTTATTATGTTTGGCTCAAACACATGGACTGAAACCGTCAATATTGTAAAGTTATGTGTTTGATGCCCTATTTAAGCCCTCCTAGCCTTCACTAGGAGGTTGAAGCTTGTGTGTGAAATTTCCCTTTTCTTATTATCAATAAACACCAGGTTTTCCATCTTTCTCTCTCTACACTTTCCCTCTCTAACCCTTACCATGGAGATGATGTTCTTTCATCATCCAAGGCCTCCCGATTCACAATAAACAACCAAATTCACATCACAACCAGTGTAATTTTCACCTTTCACTTATCAATAAAACAACCAGGTTTTCCATCAAAAAAAAAAAAGAAAAAAAAATGATAAAGTTGTACGCAGGACTGAATATGGACAGAAAGGTGGACCAGATACATTTAGATCCACACATAAAAAAATACGATTTTGACAAGATAACATTACACAAATCAACCAAAACTAATACCATGGCTCTTGATACCAATTGACGGATCGTGAATTTGGTTGTTTATTGTGAATCGGGAGGTCTTGGAAGATGAAAGAACATCATCTTCATGGTTAGAGTTAGAAAGAGAAAGTGTAGAGTGAGAGAGATGGAAACCTGGATGTTTTATTAATGAAAGTGAAAGAGTAAATTACACACACAAGCTTCAACCTCCTAGTGAAGGCTAGGAGGGCTTAAATAGGGCATCAAACACATGACTTTACAATATTGACGGTTTCAGTCCATGTAATATAATCCCAAATATGTTGTCACATTTTAGTGCGAGAAGCATTCCCAACACCAACGTATACATTTCAAGAGTGAAAAATGCTATAAAATGATGAGTTAGTATATGATATACTCCCCCTCGATCTATACTCCCCGTTGCTAGGGTACCAACGTATATGATTCAAGGTTGCAAAAAACTACAAGATAAAGGTTAGTAATACTTCAATAAAGAAGAAAAATGCATATGTAATAGTCAACCAAACAAGAAAGGTCAACCCATTTGACTTTAAAAAGTCAAAATGAAGTGTCTGATCAAAATTTAGTACCTAATGTACATTTGATCACAGCAATATGTGAAGTTAAAACAACCATACTATGATGTTAGTAGTCTAAAATGAGATAATATGCTTAATGTTGATCACCCACAAGCATAAAAACATAACATTCATTACTTGGAAAAAATGATGTTACATTCAAACAAGGAAAATAAATCCTAAAGATACAAATTCTAAAACAACATCCTAAAAAGTTCCTATAAGAGGAAACTTAAAAAAAAAAAAAAAAAAAAAAAAAAAAAAAAAAAAAAAAAACTCCTATTGAGGAGGATGAGAGATTGCATTGAGACGCTCGAGAATGTGGTTCAATATGAACCTCATTTCATTTTGGAGCTCATGGACTAAAATGTTGGTCCTTTGGGCCAAATGAGCGGTTCTCTCGCAATGCGAGCAATCATGACTTGAAACACCGGGAGGAAGAGTAGTCTCATGGTTTGGTGGTGGTGGTTGGTTGTTGGATGGTTGTTGTTGTTGTTGGTTGGATGATGGTGGAGTGGGGATGGAGTTCATCAAGATGGTTTGTAGATCCATTGCTTCATCAAGGCTAGATCCAACCATATTAGAGAGAGCATGGAGACGGGTGAGTTCCTCATTGATCTCTTCTTGGGTTTGTGGCTCATTTATCCACATTGCCTCATCAATGGCAATTAGTGTAGATGTGGGTGAGAGAGGTTGTGTTTGAGGTTGAGGTGGTGGTGCATCACGGTATAAAGGACCGTGGATATCATGATAAAGCGGATGAAAAAGCATGGGTTCTTGACCTTCAAAGGTCATGGGTGGAGGATTGGTTGACCTTGGTGGAAGGTCTTCCAAGTCTTCAAGTTATGGATGTGGTGATGTAGGTGGAGTCCTAAATAACTCCATTGGTTGGAGTTTGGGTGAGTTTGGGAGTGATGGTGATCTAATAGGTTGTGATGGAGCGGGTGGTGGTGTGGTGGCAATTGGAGTAATGGTTGGTGGTGGAGTATGGATAGCTACATTTGATGGTGTGGGAGTGGAGAGTGTAAGGAAATTTTCATTTGCTATGGGAGATGAGTTATTAAGAGGGGATGATTCCTCTGATGAGTTAGCTAAGTTTATGAAGCAACAAGGCTTGACACTAATACGAGCAGTTCTTTTTGGGGGTCTGCTAGTTGATGAGTTACTAGATTTTGTCATGGTTAAGAGATGATAATGTAGCTAAGAAGTACAGGAGAGAGTTAGTAGTGATGGTTGTTTTGTGATTTGTGATGATCCTAAGGCACTAATTTATAGACAGAAGGTTTGTTGGTCTGTGTGTTTGGATTGGATGTAAATCCAATGGAGAATGTTGGTTCCTAATGATTTGGAACAAAAATTTAAGCTTGTCACATCTCAAGGTCAATCCATACATATGGAGTTGAGTGAAATGTGGGAGATTTGCAGTTAATGCTAAAGAGAGAGTGGAAAATCTGTTGATAAGATGTTTCCACGGATTTGACGGATCCCAGAAAAGGGTTCCTTGCTTGTATTAGAAAGGTAACTCACATGGAAATTTTGAAAAATCAAATTTTGGTGGGAAATTTATTTCCAAGGTTATAAGAGTTTTCTAAAGCATTCTAAGGAGTTTAAAGATCAGTAAAGTATTCCTAATAACTATAATCTAAAATCTAACTGTCGGGATGAGTCGGGAATTTTTGAAACAAGTTACCGTAGGTACCTGCGGATCCAATCGACAACAAAGACGGATCCAAATTTTGGGATCCGTGGGATCCGCAGGTTCAGGAATGGCGGAGCCAAGGAATACACTAGGCGGATTCAAAATTTAGGATCCGCCATATCCGCCATATGAAAACTCAGTTTCTTAACAGAATGAATGCCATATTTCGCGTTTCTCGGTCAAAACCTGAAAAATCTCCTAAAACATATGTAATAGCTAATATGTAGTACAAATATGCTAAATATATGGATTCTAACACACGTATACACATAGATTAATCCGTTCATAATTTCTTACCATAAAGGGAGTTAAGCCAAACGGGGGCTTAATCTCGAAAAATTGATAACAACAAGTGTTATCGACCTGCAATATCAAGTTAGATTACACACATACCAAGTACTACTATAATATCATAAGAACCATACATGTTCAACACATCATTATTTGAAAACGTCTAATGCCAAACACTCCTCTCACTTAAACTTCTTGCTCAATTTCTTGTAGCCCTTGTGAAGTTTCATGATCCAATGCCCCAAATTCTTCATCATTCCCTTTGTTTGACGTTGCTCCTCGGATTCATTCGGTATTGGAGGAAGTTGACTCAAGTACTCGGGTGGTGAGATCCTAGAGTTAGGCAAACCATCATCTTCGCTCATTGATGATGATGATGATGATGTAAGAGGACGAGGATGTTTGCCTTTTGCAACCGCTACCCTATGAAAGCTTAACGGAACAAAGGTGTGTGGAATCTCATCATAGTCGGGAACAAAGCCTAAAGCATTTCTAGGAATGGGTTCAAAGGCTCTATAGAGACGAGTCAAGAGCATCCCGTAGGGCATTGCGGTGGTACCTTGTACCGAAATATCGGCCATTCGTTTGGCGATATAGTATGAAAGGTTGAAAAGGTGATGAGTTGACACACAATAAATCATATAACAAAGACATGCGTTAATATGATCACGATTCCCAACGGGCAACGGTGCTTATGACATTTGCCCTTAACATATCTTCTAGCTTTCTAAACTCGGGCCTAAGTTCATTGAGTTCCATGGCAAAAGGATCTCAAGCTACTTGATGACCTCGATGCAACCTCGTTTGGTTGTTCCTAGGTAAGAAGAGATGCTCCCTAATGGTTTCTTTGTTGGTCAAAGGTGTGGCATATGGTGTCGTTCTATCAAGGTTGGACTCTAAGATTGTCAATGACCATTTATCCGAGTAGACACATGTTCCTTGATTAGGAACTCCTAAAACATCACCAAATTGATCTAAGGGAATGTTGAATAAGGTTCCATTGACTCTAAAGTGAATGCTCATAAGACCATTGTCACTTGAACTAAGACCTACGGTTGCATAGAACTCGAGAATGAACCTAGGAATGATTGGCTCATCAATGTCTAAAAGACAATCGAAATGAATCGCGGCCAATTGCTCGCGGAGATTGGTATCTTCATAGAATGAGGAGTCTACAACCCTACCCTCATGGACATATCGTTTTTCTAAGGCTTTGAATATATTGACTTGAGCTTCGGTGAGACCCTTGGTTTTGTGGTGTTTGGGAAGGTAATCGATGGTCTTTTTATGATCGTAGTTGGTTGCGGGAGGCATAGTTATCCTAGACACGAAAAATATATAGTTTAGTTGAAATTATCGAAAATACGTATAAAGGTATAGTGTGTGCCCTATATGGGGACAATGTGGAGGTACGGTTATCTCGACTCCTTTTGATGCATGAAAATTTTGTTTATGCAAATTTTATGATAAAACGAGAGATAACCCAAACGCTCCTACTTCAATGTAGCTTCATTTGAATGTACCCGAAAATACATATTAGTTATGTATTCCCTTTAGCATTCAAGAGACATTATGCAAGTGATGTTTAAAACATAACGTTTTTGTATTTGTATGAACAATGTTCAAAACCCGTTTTTCCTAGTCGTGAGAAGATTTTAGCAAAAATTTCTCATGGGATTTTTGATGAATAATGATAATGTACTACAAGATGCAATTCCTAACTATGAAAAACATGATTTGTTATGAAATTTGGTAAATATGCTTCATGATTTTTCAAGAATTATGCATAAACCCCAAGTTTTGGTTTTGTGCATGAAATAGAAATCCTAGACGCAGATCAGGAATGCAAACATGATAAGGATACTTACAGTGATGTTTAGAGCTCAATTTGGTTGAAGAAGATAGCCTAATTTGTGAGTTTGGTGAATTATGGGTCGTATTCCAGTAGGTGATATGTTTTGGAGAGAGTGATGAATAGTACAGGAGTTTATTAAATATATAAAAACCTGTTCACCAAGTGACGGATCCGGCGGATCCCAAACAAGGTTTCCGCCCTTGTTGTCGTTTGGATCCGCAGGATCAGAACACAAGTTTGGCTATTGCCGTGTTTGGTTATTCTAAGGTTCGAGTTAATGTTTCATCTACTCACTAGGTTCCATTAATCCTAAACCGAGTCTAAGATAGTTGAAATGTTCTCTCTTGAGAGGTTTTGTGAGGATATCGGCAATGTTGTCCTCTAAGGAAACTTTCTCAATTGAGATGTTTCCTTTCTGAACATTGTCACGAAGGAAGTGATGACGTATTTCTATGTGTTTGGTTCTAGCATGTTGTACTGGGTTTTTGCTAAGATCGATAGCTCCTTTGTTGTCAAAAAGAATGGGAATGTCATTGAGTACAATTCCATAGTCGACGAGATCTTGTTTCATCCACAGTGCTTGTTGGCAAGCTTTTCCTGCTGACACGTACTCGGCTTCAGTTGTTGATATGGTGAGGGCTGTTTGTTTTTTAGCAAATCATGCGGTGAGACAATGTCCTACGAAAGTACAAATACCGCTTGTACTTTTCCTATCAACATAATCACCAGCATGGTCTGAGTCGGCGTACACTATGGTTTCTATTCCCGTTCCTTTGGGATACCATAATCCTAGATGTGTAGTGCCTTTTATGTACCTAAATATCCGTTTAACGGCTTCAAGATGGGATGTTTTAGGATCTTCTTGAAAGCGTGCACATAGACAAACACTAAACATAATGTCCGGTCTACTAGCCGTTAGGTAGAGTAAACTACCAATCAACCCTCTATATTTAGTGCTATCTATGGATTCACTTTCGTCATCCTTGGTGAGTTTGGTTTCGGAAGACATTGGTGTTTTCATAGGTTTAGAATCTTCAAGACCAAATTTCTTAAGCATATCCTTGATATACTTAGATTGGTTGAAGAATATCCCATCTTCTAATTGTTTTATTTGGAGACCTAAGAAAAAGTTTAGTTCCCCCATCATACTCATTTCAAACTCATCATGCATGATTTTCAAAAATTCATCGCATAACTCTTGACAAGTTGAACCGAATATAATGTCGTCCACATATATCTGGACTATGATAATATGTGATCCCTTTTTCTTGGTGAAGAGAGTGTTGTCTACTAGGCCCATGGTATACTTATGGTCAACTAGGAAGGTCTTAAGTCGATCATACCAAGCTTTTGGTGCTTGCTTAAGTCCGTATAATGCTTTCTTAAGTTTGTAGACATGATTAGGTTTTTCAAAATCGGCAAAGCCGGGAGGTAGTGCTACATATACTTCTTCATTTATGAAACCATTTAGAAATGCACTTTTGACATCCATTTGAAATAGTTTAAAGTCATGTGCACATGCATATGCAAGTAATATCCTAATTGACTCAAGTCTAGCTACGGGTACAAAAGTCTCATCATAATCTATACCTTCTTGTTGATTGTAACCTTGTGCTACTAGCCTAGCTTTGTTTCTAGACACTATGCCATTTTCATCCATTTTATTTCTAAAAACCCATTTTGTACCGATTATGGTTTGATTTTTAGGTTGTGGAACTAATGTCCAAAAATCATTCCTAACAAATTGATTTAATTCCTCTTGCATCGCAATGACCCAAGATTCATCTTTTATGGCTTCATTAACATTTTTAGGTTCAATTGTTGAAACAAAACAAAAGAAGTTACTTTCATTTTGAGCTTTAGACCTTAATGTTCTTTCATTGATTTTTCCTATGACGTTTTCTAATGGATGACTTTTGGTTTCTTTGATATTAACTATTTCTCTTTTTACCGGTTCATCTTCTTTCTCACTTTCAATATTTTCCTGATTATCAACCATTTGACTTTCAACTAAGTCATCATCTAACAAAGGTGATGTCTTAGAGGGAGGTGGACTTTCATCGAATGTTACGTTCAATGATTCCTCGACTCTTGAGGTTTCTTTGTTCAAAACTATATATGCTTTACTAGTTTGTGAATATCCTAGAAATACACCTTCATACGACTTTGGGTCGAACTTGGTGAGATAATCCTTTGTGTTTAAAATGAAGCACTTGCTTCCAAACACTCTAAAATATCCTAAAGTAGGCTTTTTGCCTCTGTATAACTCATATGGAGTCTTTTTCAAGAATGGTCTAATTATAACTCGATTTAGAATATATGTGGATGTATCTACAGCGTGACACCAAAAATTTTGAGGTATGTTTTGTTCATTTAACATGGTTCTACTCATTTCTTGAATTGTCCTATTTTTGCGTTCTACCACACCGTTAGATTGTAGGGTTCGAGGAGCCGAGAAATTATGAGTTATGCCATTGGTATCACAAAAAGCTCCAAATTGGATTTCATTGTCAAATTCACGACCATGGTCGGTTCTTATTGACACTATGTTGCTTCCTATTTGATTTTGAATTTTCTTACTTAAGATTTCAAATTTATCAAAAGCTTCGTTTTTAGTTTTCAAAAACTTAGTCCATGTATACCTAGAGTAATCATCTACTATTACCAAAGTATAGAAGTTTCCCCCGTAACTTTGTATAGCGGATAGACCAAACAAATCCATATGTAATAATTCTAGACACCTAGATGTAGACACCATGTTTTTAGCCTTATGGCTATTATGAACTTGTTTTCCTATTTTGCAAGCATCACAAAAGTGTCGCTCATATTTCAACTTGGGCAGGTTCCTAACGAGTTCCTTCGATGATAAGGATTGAATTAACCTCATATTAGCATGACCTAAGCGTCGATGCCATAGAGTTGAGTTTTCGTCCAAGGAGGTAAGACAAAGCTTGTCTTTAGGTGTTTTATCTAATTTCATAACATACACGTTATTCTTTAAAACACCTTTTCCTACTGTTATGCCGTCTTTAAGTATTTTACTTCCATTTTCACTGAAAAGGACGTTATACTTTTTGCGGCACAATTGACTTATACTAAGCAAGTTAAAACCTAAATTATCTACATGAGCAATATCATCGATAGATAGAGAGTCATGAGAGATCGTACCTTTTCTGATGATTTTACTTTTAAGCTTGCTACCAAATGTGACGTTACCTCTGTCGTATTCTTGGTAGGTAGAGAAAAGGATTTTGTTTCCCGTCATGTGTCTTGAACACCCACTATCTTTAATCCACTCACCTGGTTCTAGTTCAACTTTTAAGCACACCTAATGTTCAAGAAAAACTCAAGCGTTTGGTCCCCAATATCTCATGGGTCCGTTTGAGTTAAACATAACATTATCATGGTTCATGTAAGGAAATGGTGGACAAGTGTTCCAAGGCATATAATTAGGACCCTGAAAGTTTCTAGACATGTTTTGGTTCCAATTATTTTGGTGATGATGTTGCGAGTTAAAGTTACTTCTTGGAAAGGGGTGTTTGGGAAAGCTAGTTTTGGGTGCCTGTTGAACCGTTTTAACTCTATACTCATTTCTAGCTTGACCTTTTCCTATAGAGACCGATGGTTTTTGCTTGTTGATAGTTGTACTAGTGCTAGGTTTTCTAGTGACCTTAAAAAATTTAGTACGATTCGTTTTAAGAACCTTCTGTTCATCAACAGTACCGGCGGATCCCTTGGGTACAACTGGCGGATCCAAAATTTTGGATCCGTCGGATCCGTGGGTGTCTGACTCAGTTGGAACAGTTTCTTTTTCTTTCACTGTTTGTTTCTTAAACTCACCTAAGCTTCCTCGTTTCATAAAACCTAGTCCGGTTTTATCATGAGGTAATTTTTGCATCTTCGTTATCTCATCTATACAACTTATATTTTTATCAAACTTTCTAAACTTAGAATTTTGTTTGATAAGTTCTTCCTGTGTTGACTTAAGTGTTTCTAGTTCTAATTTAAGTTCCTGACACGACACACACGTTTCTTTATCATTTTTACCTTTTTCCATTCGTATCTCCTTTTCTTTAAGCCAATAAACTTCATTTTCTAAAAGTGTCGTTTTGGTTTTTAAGAACTTGTTTTTGTTTATGATTTTTAACGTGATATCACATAGTTTGTTATATTCTACTTCTAAGGTTTCATCATCTAAAGATGAGTCAGAATGTACCTCTTCTGTGTCATGAGCCATGAGAGCAACTTCGTCGTTCTTAGGCTCGTCATCATCTCCTTCACTATCACTCCAAGCTCCACTGACAAAAGCTCTTTGAGATTTGTTCTTTGGAGGCTTTGGACATTCTCCTATTAAGTGACTAGAATCACCACACCTATAACACTTCCTGTCTACCTATTCTTTCCTATCATCACGGTCTTTTCAGAAGGATTTCTTTTCTTCACGAGGTGGTCTAACGAACTTTCCTCGTCTCCTGAAAAATTTCTTGAAATCTCTTACCGCCATGGCATATTCTTCGTCTTCGCTACTAGAACAAGACTCTTCATCACTTGACTCAACTTTAGCTTTCAAGGCAATGGACTTCATTTTCTCCTTCTTGCCTTTAACTATTTCTGAGGTTTTTTCCATCACCATTTCGTGAAATTTGAGGTTTCCTATGAGCTCGTCCAGTGTCATACTTGAAAGATCCTTAGATTCTTCAATAGCTGTCACCTTTGCTCTCCATTTCGGGTGGAGTGCTCTTAGAAATTTTCTGACAAAATTCTTACTAGAAAAAGATTCATCAAGTGCTTTAATTGATGTAATAATAGTATTAAACCTAGCAAACGCACTATCAATGGTCTCATCTTCAAAGATAACAAATTGTTCATATTGTTGAACAAGAAGATCAATTTTGTTATCTTTGACTTGTGAGTTCCCTTGATGAGTGATAATTAGTGATTTTCAAATATCTTTGGCCGTGTTACACATAAAGACTCTTTCTTATTCTTTCTTAGGTAAGGCATTGTAAAACATCATTTTGGCTTCATTATTCTTGGCAATCAATCTCTTTTGTTCATCACTGTGACGAATAAAAGATGTACCTACATCCCGACCACCTGAAATATCATTACTTATGGGCTTGTAATCACCCTCAACAATAATATACCACAGATCTATGTCCTTTGACTTCACATATGTCTCAAAGCGATTTTTCTAATAGATGAAACAATTTGGTACAAATAGTGGTGGTCTTTGCATAGATTGCCCTTCTTTAAAGTTTTCAAAATCCATTGATCATTTTAAGTTTTTAAAATACAATATATTTTGAAAATATTGAGTAACACCGCTCTGGTACCAATTGTGGAAAACTAGAAGGGGGGTTGAATAGTTTTACCGTTTAAAATTAATTCGCTTTGTGACTTAACGTGATTTCAAAGTAAGTATGCACAAACAAACAATATAATATAAGTAAGTAAGGAAAGTGTAATAACTCGTAATTTTTCAAGTCATTAATTTCTTGTAAACTCGAAGTAATCAATTATGAAGTTTTATTCAAGTCATTTTATTCATCTTCGCATTTAAAATTTTGCTCTGTTTAAACTAAGAAACAACAAATGATATTACCAAACGAACAACGTGGCAAAACTCACGTTCCATTTTTTCTAGAACCGCACGCGTGCCGACACCACATTGGTAAAAGTTAAATTTTATAATTTCATTCCGGAGTCAATAAATTTTACTCTAGACCAATTTGATAAAAACGATTCCTAAACTATATTTTCTGTACTCATAACAAACCCGGAAATCTCGAAAGACACTGGGATTCAACGGGACACGGACTACACCTAATATACACTAAATAACAAAACTTCTCTAAATAATACTCCAACCGTCCACTATCTTGGATAAAACAAATAAATAAATAAATAAATAAATAAAATAAAAAAATAATAAAGAACGAAAAGAGGAAGCAGGAGAGTTATCTTCTCCATCCCTACTCTCTCTTTCATTCTAATCTCATCAAAACTCCTTCTCATTCTCTATCAAATCTACTGCTCGAAATCTAACCTAAAGATCATCCTACACATCAAGACAACCATGTTTGTCTCCTTCTACCTTGTTCCTTGTGGTTTGTCGTATCTCAAAAGTCAAACCCCAAAGGGTGTCGACATTATTTTCCAAGAAAGCTTATGAAGAGCTTAGTGGGAGAGAAAGGAGATTTGGGTTAACCCCAAATTAACTCTTTAAGAAGAACCTCAATCCCAGCCACTTCTTCATCCTATCGAGACCCAAAAACACAACAAAAATAACATATTGGTGGTGGGAAAGAAGAAGTGAGTTGCTTGGATCGTGGAATTTTGGTTCCTCTTCATCTCTCTCAGTCGATCTCAATTTGGTTGTAAGGATCTTCCTATAAATCTTGATTTTTATTATTTCATTTTCAATGTTTAATGTAGTATTGGATCGTTAGAACTTTTATGGATTTTTTAAAGAATTGGTGCTACTGTCGAATCAAACTTTTAGGTGTTTCAATGTGTTTTTTTTTAAATCAATTATGCTACTGTCGAATTAAAATGTGGTGTGGGATTTATGTTTTAAGTTGTTAAAATTTTTGGTGTGGTTGATTTTTAATGAAAAGCTAATAATGATGTTAATCTTGGCTTGATTTGAGTGTGTTCGATCCTGTCGTTATTCTTGATTCTTACCCAGTCGCGATGTTTAAACCTTTGCGAATGAAAATTTGATATGACTCAATTTAAACTAGTATTCAACTAATGAAATGGTTAGGTCTCAGGTTAATGTAACGAGGCTAGATGGCCTCTAGAATTTTGAATAAAGCCAAAGGATGAGTTGTACTCCAAACCTTGGTAAATACTCATTGTGCTCGAATGGAATATTAGAGTCGAAGCACTCTAATACTCGAGCTTGTTATGGCTAAATGCGTGGTTCTAATCTATGGCCTAATGGCTAGTTTTGGTTGAGTCAAAACCTTTTGAGAATAAGGAATGTTGAGTTGCGAAAATGTGGGTCAATGAGTGAGCCGAGAGGGTGCTCGGACTCACCAAGTCGTTGTACTAGTCCTTGTGAGGCTGGAAAATTGTTAATAATGTTTGAGCTTGAAACCCAAATTTCCCTCTCCTGTTGGTTTGCGTTTGCAGACTCACCACACAAAGTTCCTTGAGTTTGTGGTAGACTCGTTTGAGTAAAACTCTTGGTTGGGCCGCAGCCTACCAAACAAGCCCATGTGCGAAGTTTCTCTTATTACCTACCCCAGTCCAATTATCAAACTTTAAGCGTAAAAATCTGATTATAGTATATAAACCCATTCGAATATTTGGGCCACAGCCCACTGTTGACATGAAAACATGTTACGTATGCTCGTTTCGTATATATATGCCGTCGTCACAACTTGTCAACTAATAAAACACGAAAACCTTATATTTTAAAACTCCATGATTTACTTAAATTAACGACACTACTAACTATAAATATATATATATATATATATATATATATATTTATATTATATATATATATATATATATATAATATATATATATATATTATATATATATATATAATATATATACCTTACAATCATAAAATGGTCATATGAAGATTTAAACTCGTTTTCATTTACTCAACAATATAAAATTAAAACCTCTACACTTGTAACAAATGTAAAAATGATGAAATGTCTTTCTTTTCTTTTTTTAAACTTTATAACCTATTAACACAAATTTACTATTCTCAAAAACAAGTCTTTTATAATAAAAGACTCACATATAGATGTATATATATATACACACAACTTTTATTTTATCTCTCACAATCACACACTTTGTAATATTCATATCCACACAATTATAACATTCTCCGTCATACCACCGACGTCATACAATTATTAGTTGTTTCGTCCGAAATCTTTCAGTTATTGCCAAACTAAAGATTTTCGTCCTTGTATCTTGAGAGTACTTTCAAGAGCCAATATTTTCAAATAACTCAGAAAAGACTTTTGAACTTAAATGCTGCCACACCAGCAACGATAACATAAACTCTTTAAATCTTTCAGATTTAACTAAACTTCGTAAATTCTTAAACTCTATTCGTGAACTAAAATAAACCATACTAATCTAGGTCACGCGTCGGAACTACCACCTACCATTTGACTCTATTGCATTTCAGACTACTACTACACTGAGGTGAGTTCATAGTCCCACTTTTTACTATGTTTTCAAATCCCGTGGGGAGATACATGCTATAAATCTGAACACAAGTATTTTCTGTATGCTATCCTGATTGATATTGCTAAGTTAATATTGCCTAAGTTGCCACCCTTGCCAAAAGTCCCTCATATCATGAACCATTAATCACTTGCGAGTGAACGCGAATTTAGTGAATAGATATATTGGAAGTCGACGCCCCATTTGAAGTTAGCCTGGGATGGTAACCAAATGCACTTTATTCGAATTAACTAAGAGTTTGGCAAACTCCTACGACGAGGGCATTATCACCTACATCATTTTATGATGTGGGCTATTTATATCATTTATTATTTCACCCGATGTTAAGGTTTGCGTGTCATGAGGCTTAGGGCAATATATATTACACTACGATATCATTGATTTTTACTACTATCTGACTTGTGTTCAAACTATTACAAATAAAACACTATGGATTCACTCAACCTTTGTGTTGACCCTTTTAGCATGTTTTATCTCAGGTTCCTAAGAAGCATAAATGGCACGGAGTGGATTAGGGCCCCTTTTGGACGACGTCCAAAACAGTGTTATCATTCATTTTAACTTAAACATGTTCATTTTGTACTATTAAATGTTATGGAACCGTTGTTGCAAACTCTGATTTTATTTGATGAATGATAACTAAATTTTCTCAAAACGTCTCTTTCGAGTCGTTTTCTATAATTGTGACTATGATCTGAGATGTAATACCCCAATTAGACTTCCGCTGCTTCATTACGATTTTCGAGGTGTTACAAATTGGTATCAGAGACAAGTTATAGAGAACCAAGTGATTTTCAAAACACTAGACTTTAAACACATTTTCAAAAAGGAACTATTTACACTTTACTACCTTATGCCCTCCGTGCCAACACTTTACTAACACATGCGTTGAGATTTGCTTAGCAGATGATGCATAATTTTTAGACATCATGACTAGTAAATAATTAACATCATTCGAATTAAATGACTTATATATTACTATTGGGATATTGCAGTACCATGTCGCCCCCTATCATTATTCTATCTGACAATGATGACGCCCTACCAGCATCATCCTTTATTCCCACTATTATCTTATCTGACATTGACACCGATGACACCTTACACCCATTGAGCCCTTCCCATATGAGGTGGCCTCAGGGGAGACGGAACCCTTTGAGGAGGGAGAAGTCGCCCCGACACCAGTTGTCTCACCTACCACCCCACTTTCATCTTCCCCTACCTATGGTCCCATGACTTATGATCAGTGGCTGCTCTATGACCAGTACATGGAGTCCCAACAATTCCTACCTGCTGATGACATTCCTTCACCACCACTTCCAGTCATACCAACCCTTCACTACTCCTCTGGGTCAGAGGCTGATGATGAGTCATCCGAATCAGACTCTTCTGATGCAGCTGCATCCATTCCACCACCACCCTCGCCTGCACCAGTCTGCCACCCTAGCTTGCACCAGTCCGCCGGCGCAAGCGAGTCAGAGTCCTTCAGCCATATGAGCCACCCCCTTTTCGGAAGAGATTTAAATACTGCCCTAATGGTCGCACCTATATTTGCACTGCTCGGAAATGAGTACGTACTCCACCAGCCCTAGTACCACCACCACCAGCTCTCATACCTAAACCACCACCCATTTCTCCTGAGCCATCACCATCAGTACCACAGCCCTACCCTTACATGCTCCCGACCTTTACATCACCACTCTCACCGAGGATCCACCCAGAGGAGCACTAGGTGATTCCTAGACTACACTATTATCATCAGTAGCTTCTATCCTAACCAAGGGATGCGTGGCCAAATTAGTGACACTTGTAGTATCTCTTTGTTGTATAAAAAATTTGAGACAAGTTATCATTTGGACATGTGGTTCGATGATGGTATGTATTGATATCGGTCTATAAGAGCCGATATTTTCCATCATAATGTGGTGATTCTATCTACTCATGTTATGATATCATATTATGGCAGTAGTGATTTATTCCGACCTTATCATGTTTAAGCGAACCTTGTCATATTACTTAGAATTTGTGTACAGTCTCATATCAACTAGATGTGCCAACAGTCGCCCATTGCACTCCATATTTTATCACTTATTTTATAAACTATTATTATACCATTTTACAAACTATTACCATGTAATAGACCAATTTGATACCCTACTACTATCAACCAAAAATAATTCACTAACACCTTGTTATTATCTTACACTATGAACAAATAGACTTATCATCCCCTTAAGAATTTCCTTATAAACAAATAACCAAACTTACTATCAACTTATGAATTGTTTGTTAAGTTGCACATAAACCCTTTTGTAAACATATTACAAAACCGTTTTACTACTACCTTGTGAAAACATTTACTATCATCTTTTAAAACATTTTGCGAAAACCTTATATATTGTTTATCACTATCCGTTTTTCAACTATTTGGCTACCATACTTTCTTCTTATAAAAATAACAAACGGTGTCGCTAACCACATACAATTTATTTTACAAATCATCCCACAGACTATTTTGATATAAACGCAATAAACAAAATTTACTACCCTATTAACCAATAAGTTTTTACTAACGCTCTGTAAACAAAGTTGCAAACACCCTACAGGATTTATTATTGTCTTATAAATTATTTCTCCAACCGCTGATAAAACAACAAACTATGTCGCAAATGCATTACAAACCAACTTGTTATTATCCTACGAACTGTTTTACTACCAATTGCGGCCTTACTCCCAACTCTGGAATAATAAAATGTCATCCCTATGGTTCTATAAACTATTTCACATATTATTTTATGAACTATCTTATTTTAAGCAATAAATCGTTTTGCTACTTTAATACTATTCCATAGACCAACACACAGTTTCGCCAACACTTTGTAAAATAAGGTACATTTATTCAAAAGGTTCCACTATCATTTTATAAAATATTCTACACATCGTTTCATAATCTATCCTACAATCACCCTATGAACTAAGTTCCCTTTTGAAAAGTATTTAAAACTACCACTTTATGAACAAGAGTTACCGATACTTTCCTTTAAACTAAATCCGACATTGCATCGTTGAACTTTATTTATACAAAGCTTGATCACCTATGTATAATTCGAGTAGGACCATGCCATGCTGGGGATAGTTCTCTAAAATTTTTATTCCAAAAGTCAAACTTTCTATTACTGTTTTTTTTTTTGAGAAATCACAAACTAGCATAAAAGTTGTGCAAGTCATGGGCATCTGTACTAAGGAGCACAATAACCAAGTAGACTTTGACACCATCTTATCACATGAAATCAGTCTATTCTCGCCGCACACTCTAATCCATAGGGAACAGTTACATCATCACCCATCATAGAAGCAACCTATCAACGAACGTAGCCACAATCAACGGGATTACCTACGATCGTTACCATAAGAATTCATACGAGACTTAACCTTATGACATTTCACTTACTTCACATCATCCGATTTCGAAGGATCCCACCGTCAAACAGACAACCTCTAAATTCGATAACTACCGAATGACTCGTAACCCCAAAGGTGATTAAGACTTACCCTTACATGTACTCGATGTCAATCATGATGATGATTACATTTAGCCCCTAAGTAGAAACCATGCTTGCTACATTGGACACTAAGTACACTAATGAATCAACAAACTGATTGCTAGTAGCAACCAACACCATTCTTCAAGACTCTACCCTTCACGTTAAGTATTAAGTGTACCGCTGAACTAGCCATTTGACTACTAATAGAACCAATGTCATCTTTCGAGGTTGCAACCTAAAACCTACTAGATACCCATGAGACATCGACCTAGTGTCCACATAACTTGAGGTTTAGACATACTGAATTATCCACGATGAGAAACTCGTCTGCGTACCTTATAGCAAAAGGATCTTAACAATACAATGAGGACCCCTCGAGGAAGGTAAACAATGAAGGAACCAATGGAACTTTTAACAAGGGCTAGGAACTTGCAATGGGATGACAACCTAACGAAAGTCTTAAGACCCTATAGAACAAACCAAGCCACTACCTTAAGAAATTGCCAAATCTTTCACTAATTCTTGGAGGGTATTAACCTGACTAGGACGTCAGAGTGATCCAAAACGCCGTTGTCCACTAAACCAAACCTTAGAGGTAAACCAAGCATCCCTGTCCTCGATTAGGAATGACAAGATACCATGAATAGACACTGTTCGGCCAATGTACAATTCACCCTTTCCACACCGTATAATAAGAATTCCCTTATAAGTAATGGATACCTTGGATTGGACAATCAATATACGATCACCCTTACAACGTGTCCCCTAGGAGTTCTAGATTATTTAACCTCAAAAATCTGTTTTGAATTAACCTCACTCCCACGCTGTAATACCAAGTAGTCTCAACGTACCAAACGGCCATTGATACACAACTTACACTCGTAGCCAAGGAAAATGCCCCCATGGCATAATATCCAACTCACCCATAAGTCATGACACATTCCAATACTGTCCTAGTGAATTAAGTACCATATCTATAAAACTTCACCCGACATTTAACCACCAAACACTATCGAACATTGGAAAATAGACTATGTCCTTAAATTTTTTGAAAACTTGTATAAATGCCATACCCAACTATACCGTCAACTGTGATGATCTCACTTTCAAGAATCTTTCTTTAAAAATGCGTTTATAGCAATTACAAAAAGTATTTCTCTAGGATACTCATTTTGTGAGTTAAAAGTTTTCTCTGGTAAGACTATACCAAAACTTTTACATATTAAAGAGCGACTAAGTGTTAATTTTGTGAAGTTATTTTACTTACACCATGCTTAAAAACCCACACTACGGAAATTAAACCTCTATTTTAGACCTTATCAAGCTTTTGTATGTTAACAAATTTGAATTATGTAAAATTGTCTTACCTAAACCGCATTTAAAAATTCGTTTCGCTAAACTTTAAATTTTTCAGGGTCGCATAAACTAACTCGACTGTTAACCTCAAACAAAGAAAATTGTGTCTTTTAAATGATTGATTTGGTCGGATTTGTGTGAACGCATACTCAAATAAAGATTTCGAACAACATTTTTATCAATACCTATAAGCAAGAAAACGTGTAATCTCAGAACAAAAATTAGGATCAAACCTCGAAATGCCTCAGATTGATAATAGCGATATACCATACCTTGACACTATTCTTTCAAATTACAACTTTTCCACTCATCCTGTAAGATAAGATTTTCACCCTGGTAGAAGCACGTGAAATCGGATAAGCAGTTACTCAAGAGACGAAGTGCCCTTCCAGAGTTTTAGATAGCACAATTACTTTGTCACGTGGCATCACTTTCACTTAGGATAATAAGAGATCACATTTGACCGTAAGACCTCTAGCTTCTTTCTATAACGGGACAACATCCCTCGACAAAGTACACACCTGACTTAGACCGTTATACCACGAATCACTAGTCAAAATACACCATAGCTCCACCTTAACAAGATAAGCACTTGAAATCACGAGCAGTATCCGATGATAACTTTTGAGCATTCCCAATCATTGGCATCCGAATTTGCCCTTAGTTCCCTTGACTCATGGGCCCTCACTCTTGACTAGCCATGTAAGCCTACGGGCATGTTATTCTTTGTCATTCACACCAAATGACTTATTCCCTTAAATTCTCTATAGTCGCCATGAGAAAAATAGCGATATCTAGCCTCATTGTTCTAATTCAAATGGGATCCACCCTTCCATTTCAATGTCGACAACTACACCTACCTCCCTCGAAAGATGAGGACCAATCAGACTCTAGGAGACATATTAATAGCATGAGCGAATGAGTTTGTAATGGCTAGGATAACCATTTGGCATTGATCAAAATCCTCCTACCACCACAAGGTATCTCACTAGTAGAAGGACTCAGTAGAGTACACGACACCTTTCATGTATCGAACCTAAAGAAATGCCTAGCGAATGAAACCCTTATAGTTCCCTTAACGAAAATTAGACTTGACGACAAGCTAAATTTTATCAAAGAACCAATGGAAATCTTGGATAGAGATGTCAAGCGATTGAAACAAAGCCGTACTCCCATTATCAAGGTTAGATGGAACTCTAAGAGAGGACCAAAGTACACATGAGAACGTGAAGACCGAATTCGTGCCAAATATCCACACCTTTTCGCTGAAACAACACCGAACACTACCACGGACGAAGAATTCCGGGACGGAATTTAGAATTAGGGGTAGGTACTGTAATAACCCGTAATTTTTCAAGTCATTAATTTCCTGTAAACTTGAAGTAATCAATTATGAAGTTTTATTCAAGTCATTTTATTCATCTTCGCATTTAAAGTTTTGCTCTGTTTAAACTAAGAAACAACAAATGATATTGCCAAACGAACAATGTGGCAAAACTCACGTTCCATTTTTACTGGAACCGCACGCGTGCCAACACCACATTGGTAAAAGTTAAATTTTATAATTTCATTCCGGAGTCAATAAATTTTACTCTAGACCAGTTTGATAAAAACGACTCCTAAACTATATTTTCTGTACTCATAACAAACCCGGAAATCTCGAAAGACACTGGGATTCAACGGGACACGGACTACACCTAATATACACTAAATAACAAAACTTCTCTAAATAATACTCCAACCGTCCACTATCTTGGATAAAACAAAAAAAAAATAAAAAAAAATAAATAAATAAATAAAATAAAAAATAATAAAGAACGAAAAGGGGAAGCAGGAGAGTTATCTTCTCCATCCCTACTCTCTCTTTCATTCTAATCTCATCAAAACTCCTTCTCATCCTCTATCAAATCTACTGCTCGAAATCTAACCTAAAGATCATCCTACACATCAAGACAACCATGTTTGTCTCCTTCTACCTTGTTCCTTGTGGTTTGTCATATCTCAAAAGTCAAACCACAAAGGGTGTCGACATTATTTTCCAAGAAAGTTTATGAAGAGCTTAGTGGGAGAGAAAGGAGTTTTGGGTTAACCCCAAATTAACTCTTTAAGAAGAACCTCAATCCCAGCCACTTCTTCATCCTATCGACACCCAAAAACACAACAAAAATAACATATTGGTGGTGGGAAAGAAGAAGTGAGTTGCTTGGATCGTGGGATTTTGGTTCCTCCTCATCTCTCTCAGTAGATCTCAATTTGGTTGTAAGGATCTTCCTCTAAATCTTGATTTTTATTATTTCATTTTCAATGTTTAATGTAGTATTGGATCGTTATAACTTTTATGGATTTTTTAAAGAATTGGTGCTACTGTCGAATCAAACTTTTGGGTGTTTCAATGTGTGTTTTTTTTTTTTTTTTTTTTTTTTTTTTTTTTTTTTTTTTTTAAATCAATTACGCTACTGTCGAATTAAAATGTGGTGTGGGATTTATGTTTTAAGTTGTTAAAATTGTTGGTGTGGTTGATTTTTAATGAAAAGCTAATAATGATGTTAATCTTGGCTCGATTTGAGTGTGTTCGATCCTGTCGTTATTCTTGATTCTTACCCAGTCGCGATGTTTAAACCTTTGCGAATGAAAATTTGATATGGCTCAATTTAAACTAGTATTCAACTAATGAAATGGTTAGGTCTCGGGTTAGTGTAACGAGGCTAGATGGCCTCTAGAATTTCGAATAAAGCCAAGGGATGAGTTGTACTCAAAACCTTGGTAAATACTCATTGTGCTCGAATGGAATATTAGAGTCGAAGCACTCTAATACTCGAGCTTGTTATGGCTAAATGCGTGGTTCTAATCTATGGCATAATGGCTAGTTTTGGTTGAGTCAAAACCTTTTGAGAATAAGGAATGTTGAGTTGCGAAAATGTGGGTCAATGAGTGAGCCGAGAGGGTGCTCGGACTCACCAAGTCGTTGTACCAGTCCTTGTGAGGCTGGAAATTTGTTAATAATGTTTGAGCTTGAAACCAAAATTTCCCTCTCCTGTTGGTTTGCGTTTACAGACTCACCACACAAAGCTCCTTGAGTTTGTGGTAGACTCGTTTGAGTAAAACTCTTGGTTGGGCCGCAGCCCACCAAGCAAGCCCATGTGCGAAGTTTCTCTTATTACCTACCCCAGTCCAATTATCAAACTTTAAGCGTAAAAATCTGATTATAGTATATAAACCCATTCGAATATTTGGGCCACAGCCCACTGTTGACATGAAAACATGTTACGTATGCTCGTTTCGTATATATATGCCGTCGTCACAACTTGTCAACTAATAAAACACGACAACCTTATATTTTAAAACTCCATGATTTACTTAAATTAACGACACTACTAACAAATATATATATATATATATATATATATATATATATATATATATATATATATATATATATATATATACCTTACAATCATAAAATGGTCATATGAAGATTTAAACTCGTTTTCATTTACTCAACAATATAATATTAAAACCTCCACACTTGTAACAAATTTAAAAATGATGAAATGTCTTTCTTTTCTTTTTGTAAACTTTATAACCTATTAACACAAATTTACTATTCTAAAAAACAAGTCTTTTATAATAAAAGACTCACATATAGATGTATATATATATACACACAACTTTTATTTTATCTCTCACAATCACACACTTTGTAATATTCATATCCACACAATTATAACATTCTCCGTCATAGCACCGGCGTCATACAATTATTAGTTGTTTCGTCCGAAATCTTTCAGTTATTGCCAAACTAAAGATTTTCGTCCTTGTATCTCGAGAGTACTTTCAAGAGCCAATATTTTCAAATAACTCAGAAAAGACTTTTGAACTTAAATGCTACCACACCAGCAACGATAACATAAACTCTTTAAATCTTTCAGATTTAACTAAACTTCATAAATTCTTAAACTCTATTCGTGAACTAAAACAAACCATACTAATCTAGGTCACGCGTCAGAACTACCACCGACCATTTGACTCTATTGCATTTCAGACTACTACTACTACACTGAGGTGAGTTCATAGTCCCACTTTTTACTATGTTTTCAAATCCCGTGGGGAGATACATGCTATAAATCTGAACACAAGTATTTTTTGTATGCTATCCTGAATGATATTGCTAAGTTAATATTGCCTAAGTTACCACCCTTGCCAAAAGTCCCTCATATCATGAACCATTAATCACTTGCGAGTGAACCCGAATTTAGTGAATAGATCTATTGGAAGTCGACGCCCCATTTGAAGTTAGCCTGGGATGGTAACCAAATGCACTTTATTCGAATTAACTAAGAGTTTGGCAAACTCCTACGACGAGGGCATTATCACCTACATCATTTTATGATGTGGGCTATTTATATCATTTATTATTTCACCCGATGTTAAGGTTTGCGTGTCATGAGGCTTAGGGCAATATATATTACACTACGATATCATTGATTTTTACTATTATCTGACTTGTGTTCAAACTATTACAAATAAAACACTATGGATTCACTCAACCTTTGTGTTGACCCTTTTAGCATGTTTTATCTCAGGTTCCTAAGAAGCATAAATGGCACGGAGTGGATTAGGGCCCCTTTTGGACGACGTCCAAAACAGTGTTATCATTCATTTTAACTTAAACATGTTCATTTTGTACTATTAAATGTTATGGAACCGTTGTTGCAAACTCTGATTTTATTTGATTAATGATAACTAAATTTTCTCAAAACGTATCCTTCGAGTCGTTTTCTATAATTATGACTATGATCTGAGATGTAATACCCCAATTAGACTTCCACTGCTTCATTACGATTTTCGGGGTGTTACAGAAAGGAATGATCAAACCACATAACACGGATATTTATAGTGGTTCGGCTACAAGGACTCTCTTCCTTGCCTTACTCCACTCCTCGAGCCTCTAACTCGAGAGTTTTCCTTCACTAAGAAACAAGCTCCCTTCTAGGCGGAGAAAACCTTTACACGTCGCTTAATCTTTATCCGGAACTAAGCTAAACAACGGGTTCTTTACAAGGGTATAACCACTCCCGTTGGTTCTTTCACAAGGGTACAACCATTCCCGTTGGTTCTTTACAAGGGTACAACCACTCCCGACACTCTTTGTGTTTTAAGGACTAAAACACTAACCAAACTCTACTGAATGATTGATACAAACAATGAAGTGTGAACTAATACAAGATCACACAGACTCTATACTAAAAGGATAATAACAGACTGTTAATCCTTATATGCTGTGATCTTCTTTGCTACAAAAGAAAATATCAATGAAATGAATGAATGATATGGGTTAGTGATATGTAAATGAATGAGTATGTATTTAAGCTATATGAGTGATGATATGACCAAATGATCAGCTTGCTATTTATAGGCAAAGTTGATCAACAGCTGGCGGATCCGGCGGATCCCAAAACTTGGATCCGTCTTTGTATGGATTTGGATCCGCCGTGTCAGGCCAGCTAAGAGATCTTCAAATCTTTCCAAATCTTGCCATATCCTTCCATATCTTCAAATGTCAACTCTTTGGCTTGAAGATCTAAACAAAATATCACAAAATCTATCCAAGATTGTGTTCATGATGCATGCCATGATGTCATCCTAATATTTTAGAAATAAAGTTTCTATTTTAAGGAATAAACATGTAAATGTGTATATGTTATTCCTAGTAAACTTTGTAATGTGAAAATGTGTTTTTAAAAGACTTATCACTATAAATGTAAAAGACTTAATCTTATTTATGCTTTGCTTAAAGATAAACTTTGTAATTGTCATTAACAAAATTAAGCAAAGATCGTAAAATATAAATAACGTTTTTAGGACGATATTTGTATTAACATAGACAATTTGGGATTGGAGAAATATAATTATTCATGCCGACATAGAATCAGTAGAATCACTTCGTGGTGAGAATATTATTGTCAAATGCTAATTATTGTCATTACTTTGGATTACTGAAAAAGGACAAAAATCCCTTCCTAGCTGAAATACATGGGTATGAACCCCATCTATAGATGGGTATGGACAGCTTTGAAGACTTTGGAATCTATTAGAAGGCGTTTGTTTTGGGTTTTGAATGAAGGCACTAAAGGGATGTTGAATAAGGTGGTCTAGGTATCGGTAGCCTTAAAGCTAAGAACTCAGGTCTTCTTGGAAAATAGATATGGTGGTTCCTCAATGACAATGATACTTTTTGGTGCAAGGTTATTAATAATTTATATGGTTCCGATGGAGATTTTAAATATGGTATTAGCTTGGGTAATCATAAATGCATATGGTAAAATATTGTTAGCTCGAGCTCAGTTATTGATGGCATTTGTGTTCCGTTTAGTCATTCCATCATCAGGAATGTGAAAAAGCGAAGAAGATATTTTACGACACTTGGGCAGATACAGGTACGCATTTGAAGGTCCAATTTCCCCGTCCATATGCCCTTGAATCCTTAAAAAATTGTAGCTTAAATGATAGATTGGTTAAGAGTGGTGGAATGTGTAGTTGGAAATGGCAATGGAGAACTAATCTACGTGGAAGGTGGAAGGGCTATTGATGAGATTAGTAATCTAATGATTTCCATTGGAGATATGGTTCTGTTTCTGGGGGGTTCGGCATGGTTGGAAGTGGAATCTCTATTCTAACGGAATGTTTAGTGTTAATAAGCTCTCCAAACCTATCGTTGTTACTCAATCCGTCCCAAAATAAGTGTCCAGTTTGACTTTTCAGAGTCAAACTGGTTCAACTTTGACTCTAAATATATATATATATATATATATATATTATATATATATATATATATATATATATATATATATATATATATATATATATATATATTTTTGTGTTATATAATATTTAATGAAAGTTATACCATTGAAAAATACACTTAAAACCCAATTCATTCATATATTTTACATCAAATATTATATAACACTCACAAAAATAGTTAAGGTCAAAGTTGAACCAGTTTGACTCTGAAAAGTCAAACTGCACACTTATTTTGGAACGGATGTAGTAATACTTTAGAGCCAAATGAAATGACTTTCAAATTTTTGGAATAATTGGGTGCCTCAAAAGGTAATATATGCATATGGAGAGCGGTTAATGATAGGCTACCTACACTAAAAAATCTTCTTGCTCGAGGTATCTCTGTTGCTTCAAACCTGTGATTGAATCCTCCGAGCATTCTTTTTCCATAGCTCAAGAATTTTATTGGTTTTGGAAAATTTTGGAATTTGTGGCAAATTCACAAGGTTCCATGTCTCTTGAACTCGAGAGAACTTTATGAGCTTGTTAAATTACTCACCTCCCATCCAGGCGCCTTTTGATAAAGTCTTCCAAGGTTCTACTTATGTCCTAATTTAGACAATTTGGGATTGGAGAAATATAATTATTCATGCCGACATAGAATCAGTGGAATGAGGAGAATATTATTGTCAAATGCTAATTATTGTCATTACTTTGGATTACTGAAAAAGGACTAAAATCCCTTCCTAGCTAAAATAGATGGTTATGAACCCCCATCTTTAGAGATAAAATCCATAGGATGTTTTTAGTTGTAGAAAGTTTTTTTTTCATTTTCTTTCTTTAGCTTTTTTTAAGAACGGAGTAACTCTTCTTTCTCTAGAAAACGTTTTGAAAACTGAAGAACTCTTTCAAGTTCTTTAAGTCATAGCTATAATAGCGGAAAATTGGTTTCTGTTTTCAGTAATAAAACTTCAAAAAAAACTCATTTTAAACACGTTTTCTGTATTATTGTGTGTTTGTTAAAAAAAGTTTTCTGAAAAACTTCTCATTTTCCAACAACTAAACACACCCTTAATTTTTTTTTTCTAGAAAATCCATACAGAAACTTAATAAAAATATTCTACAACTAAGCTCGCCCTCAAATTTCGATTCTCATAATTAAATTATTTATAATATATATATCTTTACTACTTATAAAGCAAATTTGTAATTCTTGAAACTTAAAAACACTTAAAAAAAGAGTAAAGTGATTTGCCTAATCTATCTTTTATTAAAAATGATGACAACATATATCATTAAATTAATATTTTATATATTGTTTAATTTTCAAAGTTTTATCATTTTTCGTTTACAACACATAAACTATTTTCTTGCAATGACTACAAATTGAACTCGCAAGTGTTGCATCAAAAGTAACACTAGAACCACAAGTTCACAAATATAATTATTAGCGGTTATATACCGTCTACGCGAGTATTCGTCTAGTAGTTTATTAAATAAAATTGATCAGCTTTAAGAAAGGAAAATGGATCAGTTCATAATAATCGATGACAAAGTCCAAACGTATGTGAATTGGTACAAAGTTTGCAAAGTCGAAAGCAAAGCTAAATTTGACAACGTTACCAAGCAGTCTATGAAATTGATGGTGGCATGACTCATGAAAAAGAAAGCAAGAAAAGGCGAGATTATATTAGATGATGCTTAAACTTTAGGCTGCCTACAATAGGCGATCGAGATCGAGTTATGATCGAATGGGGCGATCGATTTGGTTGCTATGGGGAGTCGATCGCTGCACTCGATCCCCTCTAATTGGTCGTCTAGCCGATCTATTTGAAAAGGGAAAGTTTGCTTATTTTTTGTAACGTTAACTTAAAAAAAAAAAAAAAAAAAAAAAAAAAAAAAAAAAAAAAAAAAAAAATCTTTCAAACCACTATAAATACATACACATATTCAACATTCACTACACCAAACTCTCTCAATTCTCTTAATCAAAATCTCACACTTCAATCCTTAATTCAATATGTCTAAGAAAACACCACAATCAAAAGGCCGGAAATCCCGATTGCCTCAAAACATCCCGCAATTAACACCGGATCCGAATTTCCGGTTAACTGGTATGTCACCAAACATTAATTTTCGAGCTCCTAGTTTTGATTATCAATCGCAACACCCTCAACAACAACAAACTGACAATCCATTTTATGTAAATCGTCCTACGAATCGTCCATTTATTCTACCATATCAAAACAACCAACAACAACAACAACCTCCACAACAACGACAACAACAACAATAACAACCTCCACAACAACGACAACAACAACAACAACAACCGTACGGCTCACCCGAATCCATGTATCGTCCAACGATGGATTCATCAATGTCTTCATATTCAGGTTATCAAGAATATTCTCCGGTTAACCGTATGAATTTTAATGCTTGTGATTTTGATGAACAATTATATAACAATCCTGATTTTTATGGGGGAACTGGTTCGGGTTATCCGACTCAAGAGTATCACGGTTCCGGTCAAGGTTCGGGTCATGGATCGGTTCCAAATGACGATGACAACACTATTTCAGAAGAGATGTCGCCGGTCAAACCAAAAAAAGGAGCAACGAAGGGTAAGAAGAAGGCTGTGGAGAAGGAAACCAAGAATGATTCGTCGCTTTGGACACGCGACGAAGAGGTCGCGTTATGCAAAGCTTGGTGTGATGTGTCCGAGAATAGCATTGTGGGAAACAACCAAAATGCTAAGGGATTTTGGCAGAAAGTGATTAAATACTTTGAAAATGAGTTTGGTGCAGAAAGAACTTACAACTCGATAATTACCAAATGGAAAAATAGGATTCGTCCTAGAGTTGGTCAATTTTGTGCCATATACGACAATGCGTTTAAGAATTATGGAAGTGGTGAGAATGATCTCACTATCTACAGACGAGCGTGTGAAGAATACCAAATTATGTATAAGCATGCGTTCTTATTGGAGCATTGTTGGGAAATTCTGAAGGACCATGAGGTCTGGAATGATAATGAGATGCCGGCTTTTTTAAGCCAAGAAGTGGGTCGGAAGAAGGCAAGGACTTCCGAAACTGGTTCGGATGTGCCTGATGATGAAGAAGTAGTCGTTCGAAATGAGCGACCAATTGGCCGAGATGCCGCTAAGAAAAATAAGAAGAAGTCCTCGGAGAGTTCTTCCAAGTCTTCTTATATGGCAGATGTAGCCGAGAAATGGAATACCATTAAGTCCATGGCATTGGGAAAGAAGAAGGAGCTGGCAGACGGATACTACGAGTTGAAGACAAAAGAGCTGGAGCAAAGGAAAAGAGAGTCGGAAATACAGGCAATAAAAGTTCAAGTCGAAAAAGAAAGACTTGAATTTGACCGGCAAAAGAAACGGGATAAAGACATCATATTCTATCTAACACCAATCGTCCCGTCTTTGCCCGCAAATTTAAGACAAATGATGCAAGAAATGAAGGATGAAATCAAGGAACGACACAACCTAAATTATTAGTTTTTAATAACTGTCGTAATGTTTCTATTTTATTTGAATTATTATGTAACGTTTTAATTTTTAATAAAATTTGAGTTTGTGTTTAAAAATGTAAAAAAATAAAAATAAAAAAATAAAAATAAAAAATGAACTTGGTTGGCCCTTACTGGGACACCTAATCGCTTGTAGGTCGCTGGAGAGAGAAAGCTGACGTGGCAGAGAAAAATGAGAGGATTGGATTGCCTTACTGTGGGCAGCCTTGAAGAGTGCAAAATTGTAATCCTATCAAAAACAATTTGAAAGATTGTGCGTATGTGGCACGCGCGCAAAGGAGGTGATGAGCAATTGATTTCTAGAAGATATATGTCAAACATAATATTTAATTGAGTTGGTTAATTAGCTTGCAAAAGCATGACATTAGGACCGTTGGATCAAAGAATAATAGTATAGAGTATAGACTTTTAATGAAAATTTTATAAATTTCATGGTCAACTTTAGGCATATGATTTTTTCCTTGCCACTAATTCTCCTCTTTAATGTAAGTCAGATATCGAACACAACGGTTTTAAAATAATATAAATGGAAATGTGGTAAATCGGTTTAAAGCCGTAGTCAAAAGGCTTGTAACTTGCGGAGTAATAATATATTGAAATTATAAAAACCGTCCTTGGGGTTTGGTCATAGTTGCAATTTCGTCCTTAACTTTCAAAAATTACATCATTCGTCTCTTTGGTTGTCCATTTTGAGTTCACCAGTCCTTTGACCATAACAATGTCAATTCCGTTAGTTAAGTCTAGTCATCATGTGGCAACGTTAGTCCATTTAGGCAATGATCATTTGCAACGTTAGACCTTTATACTAACACCCACCACCACCACTTACCACCACCGCTCACCACCGCCACCCATCGCCACCGCCCCCACCGTCACCCACCACCACCAATTACCACCCAACCCCATCACCACCCACCACCACCACTTTTGGGAATACGTTTTAGTATTATCAAGTGTCGGTCATTAGAATTAGTAATAGGTTGCACAGTTTATATTAGTAATATGTAACTAGGCTTAAGACTAAAACCCATGGGCCTATGTTAAGCCCATTTCGTGTGAAAGGAAGGAAGAGGGAGTGTTGCCCTAACTTCCTTCCCTATAAATACTACATGTAATATATCATTTTCACTTGTTGGTTATTCATTTATCTAAGCAAACTCTTGTCTCTTTATTTTACATATTTGTCTAATCAACCAAGTCTTTATTTCTCTCATCTCTATCTCTTATATTATTGTGTGTTAACTATTATGGTGACCTAACAAGTGATATCAATCGCTAGAAGATCGAGTGGGGTGTTTTTGTGTTGATTTCGAACTAAAATATTTCCTATACTCTCGTTAGTTTTAAAGTTTTGCTCTTTTATTGTTTGTATCTTGGTTTTTAGCACTCTTTTGATTACAAACTAGTGTTACAAACCTTTACAAACAAGAAAGTCTCAAACTTTTTGATTAAAATTGTGTTTCTTGAAATTCGTACCTTTTATATTCAAAAATTTCGAATAGTTAGAATTTTTAGTTAAAAAGTTAAAGTTTGTAACTTTCTTATTGTTCGAGTGTCTTTAAGGTTAGAAATACAAGAAATTTGTGTTTTGAAACTTGTTTTGTGTGTCTTTAAGAGTTCTTAAAAAATAACCAAAATTTCGAATAGTAAGGTCTGACAAAAATTTCGAATAGGCGTTCTTGGCATCTTCATCAGGATTTTTGGATTACTCAGTGTTCTTCTTTCTTGTATAAGTTAGAAAAACACCTCGACTCTTGGAAAAACTTTTTAGTTCGTACGAATTAGAAAGTACTATTCGAATAGCTGAAGTTTCGAATAGAGAAATCACAAAAAAAAAAAAAAAAAAAAAAAAAAAAAAAAAAAAAAAAAAAAATCAAATAAGGACTTCAAAGAATTTCAAATAGAGAACTTCAAAGGTTTCAAATAAAGGACTTCAAAAGTTTCGAATAGAGGACTTCAAAAGTTTCGAATAAGGCATTAAAAAAATTTCGAATAAGGACTTAAACTTCGAACAAGAACTTTATCAAATCAACACTTCATCAAACTTCACAACCATCTACAAGATCCATCATTTTACACACAAATCTACAATGTCTCAACCACCATACTTCAACTATTTTCATCATCAACAACAATATCCTCAACAACAGCAGTATCCTCAACAACAACTATTCATGCAACAACATCAATTCTACCCAAAACAACAATTCCCTCAACAACAACCATACCAACAACAACCAATGCAATCTTTCCCACTTCCTACAAAACAACCACATTGGTTTGATCAAATGTGTGAGGCCATCAACAGCCAACAATCTAGACATGAAGCTGGATCACTTGACACACCTCCAATGCTCACTCCTGGAAATTATGTTCAATGGGCAAGTCGATTCTTAAGGTTCATAGTGTTGGAGTATGCTCGTGTCATAATTACTAATTATATGGCTAGACATATGTGAGCCTATGGGGTCACACACATATACACTGAGGTGCCACATTATATATCGTGTTTATTGTATTTACGATATATTAATAACCGTAAGTAACTAGGAACCGCTATTGGGCTTCTAATGATTAAGTAATGGACTTAATCTATTGGATTTTGAAATCAAATGGGAAGCCCATTTGAGCCCAATATGGTGGCCGGCCTTGGAGTCTTTCATAGGAATATTTGTAGTTTGAATTTTTGAAAAAGATATCTTAATTATCTCATAAATAATTAACATACAATTGACTAAAAATTCTCTCTTTTCTTTTGACCAAAAACTCACGGCCAATAATAGAACCGAACTAGGGTTTTATTTTCTTATCTTTTACATTTTGAATCTTGTTCATTCAAGTGTAATTGAAAGGGTTATGGTGGTTAGAGGACTAGCATCCATTGGCATACGGTGAAGTGTAGTGTGGACATATCATAGAGGTGATCTCCTTTGGTCACTTGTGGTTCTTATTCCATTCGACATATAGTGTTTGGTGGTGACTCCCGGATCACGCTACAAAGGTATAACTTATGTGTTTATTTTATTTGATTGATCATATGGCACTATGGATCCTGTTATGGTGATGTTTTCCGCTGCGTGTATTTATTTAATGTGTTTTTATATTGCTACATCACCTATAGTGGTATCACGAGCCATCATATGTTGTCATATGATCATCATGTATGCGTAAAAATGGCTAAAAAACGTTGTTTTTTACTGGATTTAAAGGTGTTATTTTAAAACAGCCCCTAGGGCTTAAATATTATAAATAAGTCGACCTTAAGAGGGTCTTAAGATCTGGACTTTTTGATCCTATAGTCATTTGTTATGCATACATCAATTGTTTACTTGATCGGTACCCGTAAAATGGCCTAAAAACGTGTTTTTTAAGAGACTTTTAACCCGATTTTAAATCAGCCATGAGGCTTATTTTTCTGTGGTAAAATGGTGTTAAGATGGTCCTAATATCAGTGGGTTATGAGTCTATGGCCATTTGTCACGCGTACCATTCGGGGTTTTAATTCTTGTTAATTATTTCTTCGATTCGTTGGCTAACAATTTAATTCTTGTTATTTCTTTTGTTATCCATGGCAAATACATGCATGTTTGTCCATGGAGTTAGCCAACACCTTGTCATGATCATAATCTTAATGTATTATTATGTGAATATGCAAAGCCGATGAAAACCTAGACCACTTATGCATTGTGATGTTGTGATTGTTGGTTGTTTTTCTTGTTTTGGAGTTTGCCATTGTTTCGGCACTTTTGTAATGTATTTCAATTTTGGTTTTGCCATTGTTTGGGCATTTTACAGTAGATACAAAGTAGATTAGTTGTATTTTACTTTATATGTATTGTAAACAAGAGCTTGGAAGCAAATGGCGAAAGATTGAAGAGTTGTAGACCGAAAGTTGCTGCTGGACACCTGTTGGGAAAACGTGATTTCCCGCTGATTGGTAAGGTATTTTTTTCTAAAATTTGTTTCCAGGTCCTCAAGACATAGGGCTACTACTTTGTCAACTGCGCCGAACAATGAGGAGGTCGTCTTCTAGGAGCATTGGGCCTCGCAAAACTGAAAAACTGGGCTGACAGAATCAAAGTTTCATGTGCATTATGGGCCTTTACTTGCCCATGATTGTCTTGGGGCAAGTGGGAGCCCTCCGTGTGGTTGTGGTTTGTGTCTCTAGTTGACTCTTGGTTCTCGTGATGGCTCACGAGACCAAGCATAGGATTTTCATCGGTTGAGGCTTTGCATATTGTGGTTGTATGTTTGGTTGGTTGTTTTTATGTATGTTGTGACTACATGTAAAACGGAAAAATATTTTCTTAAAACTTGAAACTAAACATAAACCATTTTGAACTAAGTCTTATGATTTAGTTTAACTAAGTTTAAATATGATTTGAAACTTAAAAATCATTGTTTTCTAAATAACACTTAAACTAGTTAAGATTGTTTATTTATTGATTTATTGTATTGTCCAAACTTAATTAAAATCCACCTAGGATTTATATTAGTCTTGAAAATGGACAACTGGACACACATAAATTAAAACAATGATTAGACTTAAGTTAAGAAAAGTTTTTTAACTTGTGCTACGAAGAATGAATGCATGCTTCTTTCGTACACGTTTTTGATCCACATCAAAACTATTTACCCGTCAAAATTGAAGTCACGCCGTCCAATTATGAGAACACTTGCAATTACCTTTTAGCATCTGGTCACACCTAGGCTGAATTGTAACCCAAGGTGACTATTCTCTATGGTCAGACCTAGGATTATTCTCACAGTTTTCAAATTGGATGACTTAATCGAGTAGTGTGGTCTGACCCTTACCCGAGGCAAAGATGGGACTAAACATGCCTATATGACACTAGTTGTTTGACACTAGATGCCATGAGTCCCATAAGGATCTAAGAGTTGTACATGTAATACAATTGGTGATCGTCGCCTACCTATTGAATCCACCATTTCTAGTAGATCAACTGCATTAATGGTCGAACCTCAATGATGATCTTAGCCTTTTCGTAAATTAAATGTTTTAAATTATAAACATGGGGTAGTTAATTTATAAAAGGATAATTATCGAAAATACTAAAATTGAACTTTGTAAATTCAATTAATGCAACGCATACCGTAAACAAGGGTTTGTTCTTTTCTTGTTAAAAGGACGACCTAAGTCGATCTTTCCTTGTAAGAAAGAGACTTATTCCTATCCTTTTTCTTTATGAGGAAAAGCCATAATAGGAATATTTAAATTTTCCTAATTCTAATCAAACTCAAGGAAAACCTACTCTAGAAATCGTGATGTCTTGTAAAAGTCAAAACGGTTAAGTATGGTTACACATCTTATTCCTTCAACGTTGTTTTATAACCCTTGTTTCGGTTTTGAAACATTGAAGAAATATAAGATATTTGGACAACCAAGAACACGTGCACTTAACTTGACCTCTTTGGTCAGACCTTAGGGCCATTTCAACCCATGGCGAATTTTGCTCATTGGTCAGACCTTTGGCGATATTTGCATGTTCTTGCTTGGTCAACCTATTTCGTACTAGCTACCAAACTAAAATGAGTTTAAATAATTAGAAGACGGAAGTATCAATAAACCGCAATGTGGTAAAGGCAATTACTAGCATGATTACCTAGCAGTTTGCCTTAACCCAATATGCCTACTAAGGTCCTACATACCCTTGTGGTAAAGTAGACCAATTATGGAGGAAATGCATGCCTATTTTCAAGTTAAAATAGCAATGATGGCTAGCCCATCATCTATATTTTAGAACTTGATGCACTTTCTTGAATACCTAAGTACATGTTTACTAGTCAAAGTGACTCACATTAGCAATAATGTGTAGATATTCAAAGAAAGATGGAAAGTATCCAGTCGCTACTCACTCTCCACTGGTGACGTAACACATTGTAATGTTGTCTAATCCAGTGGGAGCTACGTGATTATATTACTGGTGACGTAACACATGTAATGTTGTCTAATCCAGTGGGAGCTGTAAGCTTTATTACTTGCAAGTTGCCCATCTTATTTCCAGATTGTCTTGAAATAATACATTACTTTCCACGTGTTAAGCATCATAGTTTATATAAGAACCATTGCATAAGTTTTATATGATAACTTGTCGCGTTCCTGATGTTGCTTCCTGAAATGTTATCTATAAAATTGTTATGCATGATTCATTATTCAAACGATAAAGTTCTACATATCTATATTTTGATTTTTGACTAAAAATCATATGTTATCTAATACATTGTCATATTGCTCATACAAACAAATGAGCATAGTGTTGTTTGCATGCTCTCACGATGTTGTGCCATGCACAAGTGGGAGAAATCTTAATTGTGTGCAAGGTACAACATATAACAATATGACTAATAGTTTTTCTTGACTGCAAGGTAAGAAACTAAAATTCTACTAGGACTTCTACACATAAAATGTATGTTGCCATAATTAGAACAAATATCAAGATATCATGAAAAGCTACTTCAACATATTCACTGAATTGTTTAGTAAATATGATTATGTTTTCTTGTAAACTCATAATCATGAAGTACAAAATTAACTTGAATATACTATTGAGGCCAAGAGTCGGCGCTCGTAATTATTTTAGTTGAATATGTTTAGGTCTCTTGTAAAGACACAAACATTAATTCCGTTAATTGTTGAAAGACTTATAACGTAAAGTAAGACGTCAAATTTGTTATGTCTTCTTGTTAAAGACATGTACACTTACGACGTCTACGTTAATTTGTTATGTCTTCTTGTTAAAGACATGTACACTTACGACGTATAATATTAAATGTTTATGTTTTCTAGTCAAAACATGCATATGAAGTAAAGTATGCAGTAGGCTAAAATTACTATTGATGCCATCTGGTTTGACTTGGTTGGCAGATATGTAAGCCAAAAGGTATAAGTTCATCTAATGAGTTGTGTGATAGTCTCACAACATCAGTCCTCATGGAATACCACAACTTTATGGTATGTCCATCATGGAAAATCAAACACTATTGATATTGTTTGATCTTTGATGACTTAAACTGTTTTACCTCCAAAGCTATCAAGGTTAGAAATTGGGTGTGCCATGTGTACACTCAATATGATTCCAACCCAGAAGGAATTTAAGACACCATTGTATTATGGCATGGGATGAATCCCATTATGTCTTAATTGAAGTTCTTAATTTGTTAACTACTTAAGAGTAAATAATTAACAAACTAGAGTCAAGAACTAACGGTGTATTTTGGATGTCCCACTTGAAAACAATTTATTGTTACTCAAGATGCTGAGTATCTAGAGATTAGTCTCTACATACAAAAGCAAGTGGGAGTACCTTTAGACCTTGAAGTTGTTCAAGAACTAAATACACAACCTTCTGAGTACACTTGCTAATGTCATACTAAGGTTGAACATGCATATGTTAAACCATAGATTGATATCTCTCATTCATAAATCCGCAAGGATTCCTTTTGCACCTGAATGATATAGTTTTTATGTCAATGCTAAGGGACAAAAGTTAGAGGATCATAGTGAGCCTGCTAACTACTGAGATGCATTATTTGATATTGTATCTGATGAGTAGCTCAAAACTATGAATGTTAAGATGCAGTCCTAGAAAGATAATCACTCATGGAGTTTGATTGATCTCTTACCAATCAGTTAGACTGTGAGGTCAAGAATGAGTTTCTTGAAGAGAAAACTCAAAAGGACAAACTTGTACACGCATTTAATGCACGCGTAGTAAAAAGAGTTTACTCATACTCAGAATTTGACTATGATTAAATCTTCCTATCTACAAACATTAAATGTATAAAGATTAATTGTCATACTTGTTTTCATGTAAATGAAATATGACAATCGGCCGATATCAAAACACCTTTCTTGTTGATTATCTTTGCGAGGACGATGAGTAATCAAAAGGGGTTTATGAATCCATATAATCTTTATTATGTATACAAGATAAAATAATCCATGTGTGGATTAGATCATGCATCTAGGAGCAAAGATCTTGAGTTAATTATAAAATCATTAATTTGATTTTGATTAATAAGATTACTCCTAAGTACACTAAGAGCAAGTTGGAGCTCGGTATTTATTTTCTTAAATCTCATATGTCATTAACATATTAGAAACAATATTCCATCTAAGCTAGACTTTAATCCTTAGCTTGGAATGAAGTTTCTCTTGAGGGATTTATAAAATAAGACATAAAACCTTGTTATGTATATGTTTATTAGAATAAACATAAGCGGTTATTAAGTCTAAACATAATATGACATGTTATTGAGGGGAGTCTCAATGATCAATCTCGCTTGATGAGATTGAACACATGAGTGGAAATCTTAAGTTCGACTAAAGGATTCATCATGTAAGTCATATTACGCATTGGACTATGTATATATCATTTGCATGAATGCAAGATGATTTGATAACAACAAATATCTAAGTGAAAGTCATTAGATAATTGTTAAACGAACATTATAATGGACCTACAAAGGACCAAAGATATGTTCAAACGTTTACGGATATTTGAGGAGCTCTGTTTTGTTTGCATACGTTAATGCTTATTTAACTGAGATGATACTCATGGTCATCATGAATGATGACATTGATGACTAGATGTGCTCGACTGAGAGCATTAATGCGTTATACATTAAAAGAATAAAAATACTTTATAGTTTGAGAAACTATTCAGATGACTGTCTGAAGTAGGTGTTTGCTAGCTTCAAACACTCTATGGAATGTATTGTTGCAGTGCTCGTCTTGTACTTGAATGCACACATACAAAGGACAATCATCATTTAAACCTTTTATGAGTTTTGAAATAAGTATTCTCAAAGTTTACTCAGATGACTACTTGTTGTCTTGTACAACATGATTCGATCATGGTGGGAACATCGGATTCCAACCTATGAGTAGTCTTATGCATATCTGTTTTTAGTATTTGGATAATGGAACTGTAAGCAGTCGTATTATACAATGAATTGATATACCTGGTATGATCGTCTTCATTTATACTACTGTGTTCTATATTTGCATGTTTAATCCATGAATAATTTATTTATTCTAAAATTGTCCATTGCCAGTTGACGATACGGGAGTATCATCAAATTAAGGCAAATGTGAGCGTGTTGGTGATTCATTTGCCATACTCACATGTTGTTCATTGTGATGAACATTGGATTGACCCAACCTACGAGTATTCACTACATGGATCGTTGTCAATAGTGAATCTCGCTAGAGGTTATGTCTCTTATCCTCAGACTTGAGATGCAAGCAGGTCTTGCATGTGTGGAATTTCATTCCTTGATATGGTTAAACGCTATCCTGAATAAGGTAGTTATAAAGGCCATTTTCAGGAGTGATATGAAGCATGTGAATGACACGTGTAGTCAAAATGGGATTTGTTCCTCCACTTGCTTTGGAGTTAGATACTATTGGGCCCCTCGATAAATTGGACAGATGTTTGTATGGCCGTACCCAAATGAGATTAAGATGAATCTTAATTCACTTGGTAATCTTGTTCAATATCTATATCGAGAAACATAATAGTTGAAATATTAGAATGACGTTTGATCCATGTCTAATGTTCAACACGGTATCTGTAACAAAAGGATGGATGACATGTAAACCATCTAAAATGAGACGTTTAAGAAACTAACCTCACATATTTCTAGGGGCAGTGGCGTGTTGCTAAACGCTAACCATTGCTTGTATAATTTCTTGATTATTATGACGTCGCAAGTGGGAGCTGTTGGAGTATGCTCGTGTCATAATTACTAATTATATGGCTAGACATACGTGAGCCTATGGGGTCACACACATATACACTGAGGTGCCACATTATATATCGTGTTTATTGTATTTACGATATATTAATAACCGTAAGTAACTAGGAACCGCTATTGGGCTTCTAATGATTAAGTAATGGACTTAATCTATTGGATTTCGAAATCAAATGGGAAGCCCATTTGAGCCCAATATGGTGGCCGGCCTTGGAGTCTTTCATAGGAAGATTTGTAGTTTGAATTTTTGAAAAAGATATCTTAATTATCTCATAAATAATTAACATACAATTGACTAAAAATTCTCTCTTTTCTTTTGACCAAAAACTCACGGCCAATAATAGAACCGACCTAGGGTTTTATTTTCTTATCTTTTACATTTTGAATCTTGTTCATTCAAGTGTAATTGAAAGGGTTATGGTGGTTAGAGGACTAGCATCCATTGGCATACGGTGAAGTGTAGTGTGGACATATCATAGAGGTGATCTCCTTTGGTCACTTGTGGTTCTTATTCCATTCGACATATAGTGTTTGGTGGTGACTCCCGGATCACGCTACAAAGGTATAACTTATGTGTTTATTTTATTTGATTGATCATATGGCACTATGGATCCTGTTATGGTGATGTTTTCCGCTGCGTGTATTTATTTAATATGTTTTTATATTGCTACATTACCTATACATAGAACTCAAGAAACCTCATGGCAAATATCGGAAAAAGGTTATACTTGAAGGTCCTTTCCAAATGTAGGTCCACGTTTATATGGATCTCTAAGTAGCCTTTGATTACTTAGTGGATGACTTGAATAAATCCAAATCAATCCAAGTGAGAAACTCTTACACAACTGTTAGTGTTAACGCGGAAAATTAACAAGAACAATGAAGAACACAGAGTTATCACTAACTTCGTATATTTCACTAACTCACACAATTCGTACGTACATAATAATGATCCTTAGGGTTCCTTTTATACTTGAAGGAAACCCTAATTACAAAACCGTGTGAAAAGATATTACGTATCTTCTATAAATATACCTAACTCATACATATCTTTTTCTAACTTAATACTAACAAAATTTCCTAACTTTACTGACCCGACTTAACTATTAAGTCAACAAGACTTAACATAACTACCAGACTTAACTATTACAAAACCAGACTTAACTAACAACCAGACTTAATATCATAGCTACCAGACTTAACATAAGTCTGTTCTTCATTAAGTCTTCTTCGAACCTTGTGATAATTCCCAACAATCCTCCCCTAACTTGATCTTCATGTTCCATGAACTTCAAGTTCCTTCTGCGTAAGCTCTTGAGGATTAAACTTTGAACACTTGGAATTATCTTGATTTTCAAATCACTTTAAATCTGCAAATTTGATTTTTTATGCAGCAACTTGATCTTTTCACCATCTGATATGCCATCCACTTGATCTTTCCAGCAACCATGACATTTTGTACATCAATTCCTGTTAAGTTTCATATCTATTCTCATCACTTCCAGGTGTGTAAACTCCTGTGAGAGGTGAATCATTGAAAATTAATGGATTTGATGTCTCTTTACCAATAGCCATCACTACTGGAGTAGCCAAATGTTTTGGTGTGTAAGACCATGGTACATTGATAACCATATGATTTTTAGTAAATCATCAACTATCAACAGATTTGTGATGTCTTTACCAAAAGCTGTACCCTTTTGGACTAGCCAATTCTTTGATGGAATGCACCTCATCATGGTGAATTGATTACCATTTATGGTTTTCCACAGCCTTTACCACAAGCCATAATCTTGTGGGCTAGTCAACTCTTCACAAACTCATATATGGTGAGTTGAATACCATACAATTTTTGGCAAATTGTCAGCCATAAACGGATTTGAGCTATCTTTACCTGTAGCCGTTTGCTCAGGATTAGTCAGCCTTGTGTGGATGAGACAAGGTGGACTGATAACCTTTTGTTGTGTTGGTGCTATGCACCTCCACCAAGTGAGAAGTTCCAATAGTCTCACTTATCAATTTAATCCAGCACTGTAACAATAATTTTTTTTTCTTTTTTTTTTTCTTTTTTTTTAAACTAACAGAATTAAAATAAAACTACAAGACTTAAAAATAACCTAAGTGCTGGTTAGTATACAAACTTTACATTTTGACCTCCCCTTAACACAAACCTCCCCTTAAGTCCAACTACGGGTTCATCATACCAACGTTGACTACCAAATAATTAAACCTAGGGCCATCAAAAGCTTTAGTCAACAGGTCTGCAACATTAAAGTCTGTATGTATTTTCTCCACTCTAATCAATTTCTTTTCAAAGCAATCTCTAATAAAGTGATGCCTGATTTCTATATGTTTAGTCTTAGAGTGGTATACTGGGTTCTTAACAATACAGATAGTGGTTTCATTATCTATGTGGATAACATTATTCATAAAATTCAAACCATAGTCCAGCAGCTGATTCTGAATCCACAAGACTTGTCTACAGTAATTAGCAGCTGCCACATACTCAGCTTCAGTAGTTGAGTTAGCCACAATTGTCTGCTTCTTGCATTGCCAAGAGATTAATCTGTTTCCAAGAAATTGACAACCTCCTGTTGTGGATTTCCTATCAAGGCTTGCACCAGCATAGTCACTATCAGAATAGGCTGTCAGGTCAAAAGATGACTCTTTAGGATACCAAAGGCCCAAATTTGGTTTGCCCTTTAGGTACCTAAAGATTCTCTTCACAGCATAAAAATGTGAAGTCTTTGGGTGTACCTGAAAACGTGAACAAACACAGGCTGCATACATAATGTCAGGTCTAGAAGCAGTAAGATACATTAGAGAACCTATCATGGATATGTAATGATGCACATCCACATCAGCAGCATCTTCATCCTTTGTCAAATGCACCTTATTCTCCATGGGAGTAACTGCAGTCTTCACATTAGCAAACTCAAACTTCTTCAAAATCTCTGCAACATACTTGTCTTGAGAAATAAAAAGACCATCTTCCTTTTGCTTCACTTGCAGTCCCAAGAAAAATGTAAGCTCTCCCATTGAGCTCATCTCAAACCTGCCTTTCATTAAGCCTTCAAACTCTTCACACCAAGACTTCTTTGTTGATCCAAAAATGATATCATCCACATAAATTTGGACAAGAATGATATCCTTTTTGTATCTTTTGATGAATAAAGTCTTGTCAATCACACCTCTGATGTATCCATGTTCTTCTAGAAACTTGGAAAGAGTAGCATACCAAGCTCTGGGAGCTTGATGAAGACCATAGAGAGCCTTAATAACCTTATATACTTGGTTGGGATTAGCAGGATCCACAAACCCAGGAGGTTGTTGTACATAAACTTCTTCCTCAATAGTTCCATAAAGAAAAGCACTTTTAACATCCATCTGATATACTTTGAACCCCATATATGATGCATAGGCTAAAAATAATCTAATAGCCTCAATTCTTGCTACAGGAGCAAAAACCTCATCATAATCTATGCCATCCTCCTGTTTGTACCCTTGTGCTACCAATCTTGCTTTATTCCTTACTACCACCCCTCTTTCATCCCTTTTATTCCTGAAAACCCACTTTGTACCAATGAACTTAGCTCCAAAAGGTAGATCTACAAGAACCCATACTTTCTGCAATTTGAACTGCAATAACTCCTCTTGCATAGCTTCCACCCAACTCTCATCCTCCAAAGCTTCAAAAACCTTGGTGGGTTCATTTTGAGAAAGAAAACAGGCAAATAAGCAGTGTTGCTGGTCCTTATGTTTGATCCTTTGTTGTTTCTTAACAAAACTCACAAGTGCATGAGCATCAGGATGTATCTGCACTCTGCTTCTTGTTTGAACTGCAGACTTAGGATCACCAATGATTTGACTTTTGGGATGATTGGTATGAACTCTGAGTGTGGGAGCTGGACTTACAGCCACTTCTGTGGGTAAGTTGTTGAAGTCAGTAATGACACCTTCTTCATCATAGGAAGCCCCTTCAAAGATACCTTCATTAGGATTTGTGAACACTTCAAGTTCTGGCATCTCAGAGTCAACAAAAACAGCACTTGGAGTAGGTTCTGGTTGAGCATCACTACCAGACTTAAAGTTGGAAGTACTGGTAGTGTTGGAATCCTACTTTCCAAGATATTTATCAGCCAAAGCATCCATCTCTTTTCTAAAAGACAATACATCCTCTGAATCATTGATAGAAGTAGCCTCCTTTGCTTTTTCCTGAGACTTGATCACAGGTTCCTTCACTTGTGGAGAAGACTTCTTGGTATCTGATATAGCTGCAGCAGACTTAACTTCTGTGGTAGGAATTTCAATGAGCTCTGCACTTTCATTTTCTTGATCAGTGTTCCCTGCATTTGAAGGATCTTGGGTACCTGCATGGTTAGTAGTTTCTGTGGTACCTGCATCAAGGTTAGCTTGATTCTCCTTGGAGACAGGAATATAGTTCATAGAATCTGTTAAGTAATCAATGTCAAACATCCATCTATGTCCTAATCCCTGCACATTGGGTTTTTCTTCAAGAAAGTTGACATGCAAATTTTCCTCAACTTTCTTGGTCACTAGATTGTAAACCCTAAAGGCCTTACTATTCAGTGAGTACCCAACTAGAAAACCTTCATCAGACTTTCCTTCAAACTTCCCTTGAACACTGAGTGTATCAAGAATAGTCACATGACACCCAAATGGCCTTATATAGCTAACAATTGGTTTATGGCCAAACATAAGCTCATAAGGTGTCTTGATTTGAGGCTTGGTCACTCTAACCCTATTAAAGATGTAGCAGGCACAACTAACTACTTCTGCCCAAAAGGTTGTAGGTAAAAGTGAATCTGCTAGCATAGTCCTAGCTGCCTCAATTAGTGTCCTGTTTATTCTCTCAGCAACTCCATTCTGCTGTGGAGTTCTAGCATTGCTAAACTGTTGTTTTATTCCTCTATTACCACAGAACTCTATCATGCTCTTGTTCTTAAATTCAGTGCCATTGTCACTCCTAATGATTTTAACTCTTTTAGTAAGTAGGTTTTCAATCTGCCTAATGAAAGTTTGAATCAAAGGTGTGGTTTCATCCTTCCTAGACATAAAGAACACCCAACAATATCTAGTACAATCATCTGTAATGACAAGGCAGTAACTAGCATGATTTATACTTTGGACAGATGTAGGGCCAAACAATCCATATGTAAGGTATGCAAAGGCTCAGTGATTAACCTATCTAACTTAGCCTTACATGATGCCCTATGTTGTTTGCCCTTGTTACAAGCTACACAGGTTTGGTCATTTTTAAACACTTTTGATGGTAACCCTCTAACCAAATTATTTTTCACAAGCTTATTCATATTCTTGAAATTTACATGACCTAACCTTCTGTGCCACAACTTAGATTCATCCAAAGTAGCTTTTGCAAGTAAACAGGCAGAACCTTTTGCAGGTTCAGATGCTTTCATATCAAAACTGTACATGTTGTGTTGTCTGGGAACTTTAAGAAGGATCTGATGTTCATCAGGCATCTTAAAATCCGGAGTCAAAACAAGACATTCAGTTTCAGTAAAAAGCACCTTATGCTGCGTATCATATATTTGTGATATAGAGAAAAGGTTAAACTGCCCAAGTTCTTTTACAAAAGATACATTGTCAAATTCTAAATTGAGCACAATGATTCTTCCTTTTCCAGTAATCTGCCCCATGCTTCCTCCAAAGGTAACAGAACCTCATTTGAATTCTTGGAAATCCTTCAGATAGTCCTTGTTACCAGACATGTGCCCAGAGCACCCACTGTCAAAAATTCCTCTATCTCCCATATAGCTGAGTGGATGATCCTGCACAAAAAGAAGAGAAGTTAGTTTCTCTTAGGAAGCCATGCCCGAGTAGGCTTGGGTCCGCCTTGTGGATCAACATATTTAAAAGTCTTATATGAAACTGATCCACTGTTGCTTTGGGATTTATAGGTGTATTCATTCTTGAATGGATCCCAAGACCAACATGCTGAGGTCTTAACAGCAGAACCCCCATTACCCTTTACAGCATTAGAATTTGAAGGTTGTGCTGTATTCTTAGCAATTGGTCTCCTCACAGGTGAATAAGATTTATGAAAATGGTTTCTTTGATTATATGTATTCACCTGTGGTTTGTGGAAAGGCTGTCTGAGTCTCATTTGATTAGTATAACCAGAATTGACTTTAGGCCTCACAGAATTGAAATTTTGCCTACCCGAATTAAAGTTCCTCAAACCAGACTTAATATTTGGTCTACCAGAATTAATGTTAAAGTTTGGTCGGGTAGAGTTAACATGTTGGGCTGGTCTGGGGACAAATTGGTTGGCATGATTGATTCTATTAACCTTATTCCACACTGGTTTGCTATTGACATTACCAGTATTCACATTCATCCTTTTAAGCTCAGCCTCTCTTTTCATTCTCTTCTCATGAAAGTCACAATCTCTAATCAAGTGACTTAAACTTCCACAAACAAAACATCTCTTAGGAGTGTAAATGTAACTACTCCTAACTTCTCTGTGAACTCTATCATTTTTGGGTGACTCATTCATTGCAACAGATTCCCTAGGAGATTTTATGTGGTTGACACAACTAGGTTTAACTGTTTGGGGTTTTGGTTCAGTCACAATAGGTTCACTTTCCTTAACAATCTTAGGTTCAGGACTCTCTTTTACTTCACTTTTTGACTCAGACTTAGAGTGGTCAGAGACATCACCAATGGATCCTTCAGTGTCATTAGATTGACAAGTAGAATACTCACTAGTTTTGTCCTCTGAGGTGGTTGACTCAGGCATTTGAGGACCTCTTTTTCCATACACAAATAGAGAGTCATCTAACTCCTCTTTTTCAAGAGGAGTATAGTCTCCACTCAATGGATGTGGAACTCCCTTGAAATCATCAGCCTTAACAAACCGATTATATAAAGGTTTACCTTCATAGTCATCCTCTCTATGCTTAAATATAGCCTTTTTCTCATCCTCCTCATACCCTAAGCCATGTTTCTTATTTGACCTCACTTGAGAATCCCAACATTTAAACAGATTGTTATTTGAGTTATTCCACTGATCAACACGTTTTCTCAAATCATCCCTCTCTTTTTGTATTCTTAGGCCAAGTTGTCTATATCTTTTAATCTTTTCATTTTGTTCATATATTTTATTAGCCTGAAAGAATAGTTTTTCATTTAAATCAGCATGTTGTTTCTGAAGGGTGCCTTTTTGTGCTTCTAATGTTTTTAGAGCATTTTTATAAGCTAAAATTTGTGCTTCTTGGTCACCTATCAGTGTCAACTGCTCATCACACAAAGCCTTAACATGATTATAGGAATCAGTACATAATTTGGAACATAATGGTACCTCATTACTAGAACCAATGGCCATGAGTGCATGACTGGACTCTTCATTCTCCTTTGTGTGCTCATTCCAGTTAATAGCTCCAGCTTCCAATGTCACCATACTCATCTGATTCCTTTCCAGCTTTTCATCCTGTTCATCTTTCTTTCTATACCCATCAGTAGACTTCTCCGTGCAGTCTCTAGCAAAGTGTCCATACTTATGACAATTGTAGCATTCAACTGTCCTTCTAATGTACCCAACTGGAGACTTGTTATTGAACTTAATAGACCTCCCATATTGCTTTTGAAACCTTTTTACCCTCAGAGCAATCATGGCAATGTGCCATTTGATGTCCATCTCTTCTACCTTAGCATCATTTATCTGCTCCAAATCTTCACTGATAAAGCTCTCATCTTCTTGTTGATTGGCGAAGAATGAGTGAATCACCTCATCTGTAAAGCCTGTAGGAGCAGTTCTTTCCCTTGTAGAAGCTTCATAAACACCAGACTTAACATTGCCAGACTTAATATTGTGAGTGCTGCCTTTGCTTTGAGACACAAAAGCAACATTTGAAGAACTAGGAGATGCCTGAGTTGTAAAACCCCAAAATTAATATAATCCGAAAAGACAAAAATGCCCTCAAATTTAAAATTTTAAGAACTTATGAGAATTATATAAGTAACATCATTATTGATTACGACTTATGTTATGTAACGAATTAAGCTACCAATTAAAACCTTACGTTATAAGTAAGTGTACAAAAATAAAAATCCTATACATTTATCTATGCTAATCAAATTTTGAATGTGTCATAAGCTCATATAAAATTCGAGTAGTTCAAGAATTAAAGAGATAACCATGCATTACGTAAATTGGTATCATAAGCTTAGCCCAAGTGAAGAAGTCATACTACATTAACTTTCATTGAAAATAAGCCCATAAGAAAATTGGTCCATTCCCCTTTTTGAGCCCAAACAAACACACGGTTTGTTTAAAAGAAACTCTACATACCGAAGATTCGAAAACCCTAAAATACTCTCCCAATGAAAACATCGGCTGCCACTTTTCTTTCCCTCCTGTTTCGATCCAAAGCCAGCATCAAGGAGGTGTTGTGATGATCCTTTAGGCGTGTTAATCTCTAGTTTGTGTGATATTGATCGTGAGTTTGGAAACAAAACCCTAAAACCCCCAAAAGGGTCGATCTTCTGCTGCTGCTATTCCTTTTCTGTTGCTGCTGTCTTTCTGCTGCTGTTCGTCCTTGTTCTAGGCCATAATAAGGATCTTTTGGTGCCCTATTTGGTGGTTCTAACGTGTGCTACAGCGGGGTTTTGGTGGTGATCTAGCGTGGTTCTTTGAGCAGTCCATTCGAAGGGAGTGATTGGCTAAGCGTTTGGCTTGGAATTTTCTGTGGTGATCAAACCCTTGTTCCTTCTCTTTTGATCACGTTACAAGGGTACTAAATCTCTCCTTGTTCAATACATTCTTCTCTTGTTCGACTCTCGTTGTTGTTTGAATTGGTTTGTTTGTCTTGTTGAATTCTTGATCACATAAAATCATAACAATAGTCACATAAAATCATGAATTGGAAATCTCTTATAATCGGCCTTTGTTATTATTTTGGTTTCGGTTGTTGTATTCATGTTAACACCACAAAAGAATCGACCTATACCTGTGTTATAATCGTTTTATATCATGGAATAAGTAAAGAGAATGAAAAAAAAAAAACCCCTAAGTAATCCCATAAAATTATAAAACTGCTACTGATCTTGAACTTTATACGACTTAAATCGAATGTATCTAATTGATGTGGATGTGTTTTAGGGTGGTTTTTGAGTCTAGAACTAAGCTCAATGAAATAGCTACCTGAGAAAATTTATTTTGTAATTTTTAGAGTCCTGGAAGGTTACTTTTTGATTTTTAAAAAATTAAGTGTCAAATGAAATTCGTATGTCTGGAAAATCAGTCTGGGTTTTTGAATTTTAATTTACAAACCGTGTCGAATTAGAAAGTGTCCTTCGAACTGGGTAATATTTAGGATGTCTATTACTTACTGAAATTTTTGTATATTTTTATGAATTTTTCTTAAGGGGTTTCTAATTAATAACGTTTCGTATAGTAAAATCTGTCAGAAATCTGGACAAGTTAGTTTAAGTGAATTTTAATCCATAGTTGTGCTACTTAATAAAATCTGAAAAAATTATATAAAATACTTAATACATTGAAGTATCTCTGGGAAATTTTGGGGAATTTATTTCTGAGTTCTTATATGGTTTTCGATTTATAGAATACATAACAATTTCGTGTGAAAAAAATTGTTAGAAATTATAAAAAGGTTAAAAAGGATTTTGAAAGGTGTTTTGTGTTTATTTTAAAAACTAAAGGGACTAAATGTGTAATTTTATGAAACTTGAGGGTTTGATTCGTACCACACTTATATTTGAGGGTATAATCTGTAATTTAGTAAATGTGAGGGTTAGTTGTGTAATTATGAATATAATAAGGGTTAAAGTGTAATTTGTATAATTATAAGGTTTATTTTGTAATTTTGGTAAATCAAGGGTGTAAAGTGTAAATTATGAAACTTAAAGGACTAGAGATGTGATTCTGAATAAATGATGTATTTAAATTAGTAGTTTGCAATATTTTCATTTAAGACCCTTAACTTTGGGATATTTGCAATTAAAACCCTAATTTATGGAAACTTGTCATGTTTAACCTAGAACTATCATAACTTGTTAAAAACTACCCTATGTCCATAATATGCTTAAATAATAACTTAACCTAAGTTATGATACTTAAATCTTTCTGATTATGGAGATTTTCTAAAACTGGAAAGCAACTAAAATAAGTAATCTGAATTGAATAAGTTTTTAATAAGTTAGTCATGAATTCGTGTAGATTCGCTGAAGATGGAGTTTGCTTCCGACTTTGATATTTTATGTTGTGATTTCATTTGCGGTATAAGGTACAGATATTCTGACCTTGCTTATAAGGTTTCTCATGATCTCTTTCATTTTCTGAACTGATGCCATTGCTATGATTCCCTTTGCTTGAGCCTTCTCTGTTGATCCCATTTGATATGACCTCTGTTATGAACCTATGTTATGAAAACCTTTCTAATTATACCATGGAAATGTTTTGAGAAAAACCATTTTAAAAAGATGTTTATAAATGATGCGAAACTACTTTTATATAAAATGTTGCTAATTTTATGAAAACTATATTTTGAAGACTATCTTTATAAAAACCGTTTTGAAAGATTATTTTTATGAAAACCACTTTAGAGGATCGTTTTATGAAAATCATGAATAAAGGATTGTTTAAAATGGACTTTTGATAGAAACTTTTGAAATGAACTTTTGATCTGAACCTTGACTTGATTATTTAATATGAACCTTGATCTGATAAACTCTGATTTGGACTTTTGGTACTACTTCTGATGATATTTGATATAAACCATCTGTTATGAACTATCTATTATGAGCCATCTGTTATGACACTCTGATTTGATATGATATCTGACTCTTAGTTTGATACCCGAGCCAAAATCTGTTTCCTAGCCATGAAGGTAACATGGCCATGTCATTGATGCACCAATGGCATGACTCTAGGGCGGTAGAGTGATGTTTCGCCACGTCCCCATTTTGATTATGATATGCGCATTATATTTGTTATGGCCAGTATTTGTTTGGGGGGCGCATGGATGCATCCTAGATCTGTTCTGTTTAGTGGATTTAACATGATTTGATATGATTTGTCTGGTGACTGGTGCTTGTGTGCAATACACGCCTTTCACATATATCTGGGAGTTAGCTACTCCATTTGAAGAATGAGGACACCCCTCATATTATCTGATTATCTGAGAGGTCTCCCCTCTATATGATTATGAAGATTTATGGCTACACTGTTATGATATGATATGATCTGTTTCTGGGCTCGTGGTGGATTACTATCCCTTTTCTCTTTCCCTTATACTTATTCATTGACTTATCCCTTGAACCATATTACATCTGTTTGACCTTTGTTCCTGTTATTCTGTACTATTCTCTATTACTGTTTGTTATCGTTATATCTGTTCACTGGGCTTTTTAAGCTCAGCCGCATTTCTTTCCATGCGGCAGGTTTTTAGTTGGAAGCTGGGTTTGAGTGAAGAGACTTTTGGACTTAGAAGACCTTGATAGTTATTTTGAAGTAGAGACTATTAGAAGAATTCATATTTTCAGGCTTAGTATTTATTCCTTTGTAAATTTTGTATTTCCTTGTAATTTCTTGTAACCTTTGTATTTCCTTTGTATTATTGAAGATGCATGCTTGTGTATGTTTCTGATATGTCACCATTGTTGTGACATCTCTACCCTCGCCGGGTTGGGGTGTTAAATGAGTGGTTTCATTGATGTCCCGTTCAAAAATCCTAAGATTGTTGTACATGTCATCTGGGGTCATTGAGTCAACTTCATCCTTCATCCTTCATCCTCATAGTCATTGACACATTTGCCCATTCTTGAGGTAGAGACCTAAGAAACTTGTGATTAGCATCCTCATCAAATACAGCAGCACCATGTGCCTCTAGTTGTGACAGAAGATGTTGAAATCTGTCATAACCCTTTTCCAATCCTTCAGCCTTTGACACACTGAATGTTTCAAATTGCTGTTTAAGAACAGCCTTCTGCATCTTTTTAGAGTTTGCATTCCCTCCAAAACATTTCTTAATGGCCTCCCAAATCTCCTTGGCATCTATCATACCATGAAACCTTTGTAGATGCTCCTTTGGAATAGCCATAAGTAGCAAGGTTCTGGCCTTCTTCTCCTTTTCCACAGCCCGTATCTCCTCAGCAGTCAATGGTGGTAATATTCTAATCTGCCCATCTGTACCAACTGAAACCCTTTTCTTTGAATTTCCCTTCTGAATAACCTTCCAAACTTCACTGTCAATGTACTACAAGTAATGTTCCATCTCCATGGCCCATATATCATATTCTTCTCTCTTCAGTATTGGAAGCTTAATGTTGGATATGGTGGTGGTTGTAGGGATGGTTGGTTGTGATTTAGAGGTGCTGGTTTCAGGGTTTTCTTCTTCATGGTTTGATCTCTCATCCTCACTGTTATGGTTTGAAAAAGTTTCAGTGTTGGTAGGCTGCTCAAGACCAGACATTGTGTAGGGTGAATTGATTGAGAATTTGTTTGTGGTGTTGTATTCTTCGAATTCAGAGTCTCTTTAAAGGCTCTGATACCACTTGTAGGTCCACGTTTATATGAATCTCTAAGTAGCCTTTGATTACTTAGTGGATGACTTGAATAAATCCAAATCAATCCAAGTGAGAAACTCTTACACAACTGTTAGTGTTAACGCGGAAAATTAACAAGAACAATGAAGAACACAGAGTTATCACTAACTTCGTATATTTCACTAACTCACACAATTCGTACGTACATAATAATGATCCTTAGGGTTCCTTTTATACTTGAAGGAAACCCTAATTACAAAACCGTGTGAAAAGATATTACGTATCTTCTATAAATATACCTAACTCATACATATCTTTTCCTAACTTAATACTAACAAACTTTCCTTACTTTACTGACCCGACTTAACTATTAAGTCAACAAGACTTAACATAACTACCAGACTTAACTATTACAAAACCAGACTTAACTAACAACCAGAATTAATATCATAGCTACCAGACTTAACTTAAGTCTGTTCTTCATTAAGTCTTCTTCGAACCTTGTGATAATTCCCAACACCAAATGCCAACTACAACGGTTCCAGGAGATGCAACTGCTATTCCTCCAAGACCTGAAACCGTGACCCCTGTTCCTGAGACTCAACTTAATGCAGAGCAAATACTTCATCGTGAAGCAAATGAACTAGCAATGTCATATATTCTTCAGGGAATACCTAATCCGATTTTCCGAAGCATTGATGCTCAGAAAACAACTAAGGATATGTGGGAACACGTTCATCTCTTAATGGAAGGCACTGAACTGAACCAAGAAGACATGGAATCCAAACTTTATCATGAATATACAATGTTCATGATTGAATCAAGGGAGTCACTAGAGTCCTATTACCATCGGTTCACAAACATCATCAATGACATGGACATAAACAACATTGTTTTACCAAGGATTGCAATCAACACTAAGTTTCTCAGCTGTCTTGGTCCAGATTGGAAAAAATATGTCACGTTTGTTCGTTAAGCCAAAAATCTTCACAATGCATCGTATGGGTTGTTGTATGATTATCTGAAGCACCATCAATCTGAAGTTGACAAAGGTCGAGCTCTTCGTGGAAGTTATTCACCTCCTACACCTCCAAATTCATTAGTACTGATAGCTCAATCTCACTTTGCTCCTCCTCCACAGTCAAACCATGCTTATGTCCAACAATAACATTACTTTAACTACCCTAAACTAACCCCATCAACCCAACTCATTCCATATAATTCGACACAACAGTCAACTGAAAATCAACTAGTCCCCTATGACAACACTGAAACCACGTTCTAAACAAATACAAACAATGACGAAGACGATGCATTCAACTATTTGAATGAAGGATTTGCACTTATTGTGTAACACCCCCTTCCGAGAACGGGTCAAATGTCACGTTTATGGCATCAAACAGAACATACGCAAGCGGAAGACTTTAATAATACAATGGTTACAAAAGTATTCTAAGGGATAATAATAATGAAATCAATCTGAACATAACAACCTCCAAAACTAAGATACAAACTAAGTCAAAATGAAAACTTTAAGTCCAACTCTAATCCATGGAGAGCTATCAACAGTTCAGTCCACTAAGAGCTCCTAAGCACTCTTCACTCAAAACCCAGCTTCCCTTTTAAAACCTGCCGCAGGAAAAGAAAATGCAGCTGAGCTTAAAAAGCCCAGTGAATAGATACATATAATGAAAGGTAATAAGCAAACGAATGAATGAAATGAAACTAAGGAAACCTGCTGAACAATATACCATAAGTCATGTGAAAATAAATGAATGAATAAGGAATCAAAAATAACAAAGGAATGCCCACGAGCCCTAAACAGATATGTCTAGACATGATACATGAATAGACCCAAAACAGATAAACATAATCATAATCATAATCATAGCAAAGTGTACATGGAGTAGCTAGCTCACAATGTACCAGAAGTGAAATAGGGTGTATGGCACGAACATAATCCATTCACTAAATAACTAAACTGAACAAAGTACCTAGGATGCATCTATACGCTCCCTGCAAAACAAATATACATATGCAAGTTCGAGACTGTGCATACGTACGTTAATATAATAATAATAAGTATGGCGGCCATGCTTGCTATATAGCATAAGTGGGAACGCTGTGGACTAAATCCCACCTCCACAGATAGTGTCAATACCATTGGTGCATCAATGGCATGGCCATGGACTCCCCATGACTGACTACAAATATGGGCGACATAATAGGCATAGTACATGCAATCTAATGATAAGGGATAATTATAAATTATCCAACTCAGATAATAGCTATATAAATAAAATATAGCATGAAACGAATAATCAAATGAATAACTAAACAGATACGGATCAAAGCATAACAAATATCAGGAAACAATGAGTCATGAGAAATCCTTAAGGATATAGTACAACTAGATTTTGTAATTATGAAAATCATTTAAATGTTGTTTTCATGAAAGCATTCTTTTAAAAGTCATTTTTATAACAGTCATTAAGCCTTCATATAAAAAATGGTGTTACATCGTATTTATAGAAATCATTTTAAAAATAGTATTTCTCAAAACCATCATTAAGATATATATTCAAAAAGGTTTTTCATACAAGTCATAATATCTAATGGATTACAAAATATCAAAGGATTCGAATACTGAAGTGACAGGAGATAACGAATGAATCATATCAGAAAAAACAACCAAACGAATATCAAATGGATCATAAACCAGAATATCAAACATCAAGGAAACAACTTATGAGATACCCTTACTGAGAAAGGGCGGAATATCTGTACCTTAACGCGAATGAAAGGAAAGCAAACGACTGAATGAACACAAGGAAACAACGTCGCGCCACTTCAAATGATCTACACGAATTAGGGATCATTTAATACTTATATGTTTATTTCCTAAGTTACAAATGGTTTTAATGATTTATACTTATAGTTATACTCATAACTTATTTTAGGTTTATTTTATAAATCTGGGTCAGTTTCTCACGAATTTTAAAACACATCAAATGAACTCCTTATACTCTCCTAACTTTTCCTGAGGTTCCCAAATGAGTTAAGTAATTACTCAAATTTTTTCAGATTTTATTAATAAGTTTAAGTACCCTTTAAAATTCATCTTTCCAGACCTAGCCAGAAAAATAACTGCATATACACTCAGAAAGTTTGCCTTTAACCAACCCATTTCAACACTTCAGAAAAATCCATCAAAATTCTAGTAACCCATATACATCTTCAACATTATCTCTGTGAAATGAGACATCTTAATTCCTTATGGTTTTAAAACTAAAAATCAAAAACACCAAATGATTTTCAGACATCCAAAATACAGTTTTGATACTTAACCTTGTAAAAATCAAAAGACCATCTTCTCGACCTCCAATGGCTATAAAACTTGACATGCAGAATGTTGACTAAATAAACTTAGTTTTAGACTCAAGAAATTCACAAAAACATGTTGGGATCATTATTTTAGACTCCCTTGAACCCGACCTAATTTCTAGACAGCATGCTGTGAGAACTTCACATAAAATCATAGCAAAATCCCTAAACCCCTTTTAAGATCTGCTTAATATGCACCCTTATACAGGTTTAAATAGACTTTAGAAACACATGTTAATCATTCTAGTAATCGACATAAGCCTTAAACACACACACACATATATTAACGACACAAAACAGCCCACAAGAAATCATAACCGAGCCCTAGTTCGTAGCATTCAATATGTACGCCCAACTCATTAATTTTTCTAGGTTTGCACCAGATTAGAAGCATGTATTTGAGATCAGATTAGGTTAGGGTCGAATGAATCATATCTACGTCAAATATTTATAGAGGTCGAATCAGAATAGAAAACAAAAGTCGAATGGAAACAGAACATATCAGATCGAATACACAAGATTTTTAGCGTGTTAAAATTATGATTTTATGTGGCGAATTCAATTGATTACCGATTAACTAATAGCAAATTAATACACGGATCAGTTTAGCATATATACGATTAGGTTAGATGTGTTTTAGATTCAGACCGTATTCATATGTTCGTGTGTCGAACAAAACAAGAAAACAAAAAGCCGATGATGATACCTTTTGCTGTTATACAAAACAAAGAGGAGAACCAGAACAGGAAACTAACCCACGAACCACGAACCTTAATCTATGAATCACAGCAACACTCTTTGCACTCCACGAATTTACACCAACAACAAGACAAACTTCGACCTTGGTTTTTGAGAGAAAAATATAACAGACTATGTGTGTTTGTGTGTTTTGTCGAATGATAGAAGAGAGGGAAAAAAATGAAATGCATTATAACTAGATAAGGGAGGAGCGTGTCTCTAAATATGGCAATTAGTAATGTGAAGTCAATTGGTATTGATTGGCCTTGATTGGTTCGGTTATATGTGCTACAATTTGGCCGAAATTTGTGGAATTGAAATCTCATAATTGATGTAAATCGTATGTTATGTACCCCAAGGAAACGTGTGACGGACTTAGGTAATTTAGGAAACATTTATTGTGTGACAAATATATTATTATGTATGTATCATAGTTTGTATTTTATTAATTGTATTTATTTTCATAATATATATTTTAGGTTGTCTAATTAATTATATTCATAACTTAGGGAAAAATTCAAAATTAGACGTAAAATTAGGAATTCAAAATTCAAGGTTTTACAACTCTTCCCTTTGAAAAAGAAAATTTCGTCCTCGAAATTGAAGTAGATGGGTCAAACAGAAATGAACCAACTCACGGAAAGGAATAAAAATGATTAACTCACTCGGATTGACTCTTCTAATCTAAAAGATCTTAATGAATAGAAAGGTTTTCTAATGAATTGATCCAGACAAACTAGGATAGCCCCAGGCTCTCCAGCAAAACAAATCATAACGAATCTGATCCAATGGATATGAAACATATATGTAACGGATGATAGCTGTAGCATCTCAAAAGAGATACATGCACTAAAACATAATGAGATAGATACTAAGGAAATGCTAAACGGTAGAAATTTTCACAATCCTATTCTAAAATTCCGACGAATCAAGGAAACTTACAAGCGATCAAAGAAGTAATTATTGAATTATCGAACGTATAAAATGCATAAGGATAAGGGTAGAATATCCGTAATGATAAGAACAAACTTAAGGACTAACGAATCACTGAATAAATCACTATATTATGTCATAACATCTAACCCTTCTGTACAGAGATACCCCAAGCACACACAACCCCCGGTCTAAAATTCCAAAGTTCCTCTACCACGGTAACTATTCTTTCAGTCACTATAATCAACTCCGGATCTTCAATAAGCAGCTATCTAACCCCCTTCCAACAAAAGATGTTCTATACTTCCATCCCTACCAAAGTACAGGATCCTAACATATCCTCTAAAGTCCAAATAGTTCATTCCTTCTGTCCATTTATCTGTGGGTGAAAAGAAATCTTAACTTGAGTTTGATTCTTCAAGCCTTTTGTAGGTCTCCCTGGAACTGTGAAATAAAACGTGAATCTCTGACACGATCACTGTTGCCAACTTCAAGTTATGTGTTGGATATTCCGCCTCCTACGGTTTTAGTTGTCTTGATGCATAAGCGATATCCTTCCCGTGCTGCACAAGTGTATAACCAAGTCTCTTCTTGAAATCATTCCCAAAATTGGTACCCACCTAGAAGCTAATTCCTGTTTCAGCTCTTCAAACTCAGTTCTCGTTCCTTATCCCAACTAATCTTCTCCTCTCTTCTTATACGCTTCATGAGCGATAACGCCAGTTGTGAACATATTCCACAATCCTTCTGCAAAACCAAAGGTTCTAACCCTAGTAATTGTCGTCGGTCTTGACCATTTAGTGATAATCCCAATCTTCGCAGGATCCAAAATGATACCATCTGCTAAGAACGTCTCTTGTCCCAACCACAATATCACCTTTCGAGAATTTTGTTTAAAGCTTCTTCTAACGTAACATTTCTAACACAATACAAAAATGATCCTCATGTTTTTCATTTGTCTCTGAATACACCAAGATATCATACTATGACAAATTTGTCCCAGTACTCACAAAATACATGATTCATCAAGTCCATAAACAGTCAGAGCATTAGCCAATACTGTTGGCATCATTAACACTCGTAGTGGCCGTAACGAATATGAAAGGCAGTTCTAGGAATATCTTCAAGCCATAAATCCATCTAAAGGAAAACTTCACATCCTAAAATTGATCAGATACCTCGTCGATTCGAGGTAGTGGATAACGGTTTCTAACAGTAATACGGTTCAGCTTCCAGAAGTCAACACATAATCTCCTACTACTATCCTTCCTCTTTACGAATAAAACCAAGGTATTCCACGGAGGTGTACTTGGACAATTAAAACTACTTACAAGTTGTTCATTCAGTTCTTCGCATCTAAATGGTGTCATTCAATATGGAGTTTTAGATTCAGGCAAAACGTCGTTCCATACGGATAGAGTTCTGTCTCATCAGACCTTACTGTTCTGGCACTTCTCAAGATCTCTTATGCTCCCAATAAGTTCAAGTTATATGATGTTTGTATTATCACCTTGATCAGGCGTCATAATACTTGCATCATATAATCATGCCTTTATTGGCATCATATTCCACCTCGAGTCGTGACTAAACAATCTCTTAGTACCATGTCATATCAACTTCACATTCTGGTGGAAATCTTGGTGGTTCGTTCAGGAATTACATCGAGAAAATTCAGATTGTAAAATGACTCTTAAGGGAAGATCCGTCCAACGGTGTATTAAATAGGTGCTAGAAAAACCTTCATAACCGCGAAGAATAATGTACGAGTTTTCAGGGTAGTAATGTTAACAACGTGTGAAAAACCAGAAGGGGTTTTGAATAATCTTACCGTTTTAAAATTCTTTTGCTCTGAATACTTAACGTGATTTCAAGTAATGCAAATAATAAACAATATATAACAAGTAAGTAGAGAAAGAAACAATCAAACCACAACACAGATGTTTATAGTGGTTCGGTCTACAAGGACTCTCTTCCTTGCCCTACTTCATTCCTCGAGCCTCTAACTCGAGAGTTTTTCTTCACTAAGAAACAAGCTCCCTTCTCGGCGGAGAAAACCTTTACAAACGTCGCTTACAGTTTTTCCGGTACAAAGCTAAATACCGAGTTCTTTTAAAAGGGCACAACCACTCCCGATACTCTATGTATTTTGAGGACTAAAATACTAACAGATCACAACAGAGCTATACGATAGTTTGGTATAACAATGATGTGTGAAAAACAACAAATTCACACTATGACTAATCTAACAAGTCTGCAACACTTAGTTGAAGCTTGTGATGCTTTGATCTCTTTGCTACAAAAGAAAGATCACTAAGAATGAAATATGTAATATGAATGGGTTAGTAATGAAAGAATGTATAATGTTGTTTTTGCTTATGAGTGATGAGAAAATATGAATGTGTGGCTTGCTATTTATAGGCAACTGCCTTGGCAAACCACGGATGGGACGGATCCAAAATAAGGGATCCGTCCGTTATGCTGTTTGGTTCTGTGGGAGCCTGACAGCAAATCTCCAAGATCTTTCCCAAATCTAACCAAGATATTTCTAAATCTAATCTTTGAGTGAAGATCAATCCAAGATATTCACATGATCTTCAAGATATCCTTAAGATATCAAAGTGATGCATACCATGATGTCATTGTACAATTTCCTTATTTAGAATTAAATTGTAAATGAATGTAACATGTAAAAGTAAATCTATGTAACATGTAAATGTATATAAATGTAACTAGTGATCATATATGTAGCATGTAAATAATGTTATGAGTTTATGAAAAGCTTGTGACTATAAATGTAAAAGTCTTAACTATATTTATGCTTTGCTAAAAATAAAATTTATAATTGTCATTAATAAAATATAGCAAAGATCGTAAAATATAAATAACGTTTTTAGATGATATTTGTATTAACAATATCCCCCTTTTTGTTGATGACAAAATATAAAGTTTATTTTTAAGCAATGAAATAAATAGAGTGCAAGTCTTTTAAAATATAGATTAAACTAGTTTTATGCAATTTTTAAAATCAATTTAGGCATATAAAACATGTAATGTATGAGTTTAATATTATCTCCCCCTTTTTGTCGAAACAAAAAGAAGAAATGCATAGCGGAATGTAGTGCAAGACCCTTGGTTATTACTCCCCTTAATTGGAGTTCCAAGGATGATGAAACATGGATTTTGAGTGCTTATTAGCTCCCCCTTGGACAATACTCCCCCTAGTTGGAGTGCCAAGTATATGATGCTTGAATGAAGAAAGCTACAAAAACAAAGGTTAGTGCTTGATAAGCTCCCCCTTGATCAATACTCCCCCTTGTTAGGGTGCCAAAGTATATGATGCAAGAAAGCTACAAAGCAAATGTCAGTTGATAAGAAGTTCAAACCAACCATGTAATGATGCATGAATAATGAGAGCTACAAGACAAAGGTTAGTGATAATAGTTTAAACCAACCAAATATAATGCACAATAAGTGATCACAATCAACACATAAACACCAACAAAACATCTTTCATTGGAAAATTATTTGTGAAAGAAAAAGAGTCCTAAAAATCCTATGAAAAGAAGAAAAAAACCCTAAGATAAAAGGCTCCTAGTTTGAGCATCTATTGAGGTGGATGCGAAATAGCGTTGAGGTGCTCAAGGATATGGTTCAAGATGAACCTCATCTTTATTTTGTAACTCATGAACCAAAATGTTGGTTCGTTGAGTGAGATGGGCAGTTTGCTCACACATGGGGAAACCATGGCGAGGGAAGTTAGGTGGAAGGTCTGGTTCGTTTGTTGGTGGTGGTGGTGGTGGAGCATGAGTTGATTGTTGGTTGGGGTTTGGTGGAGACATGATGGATGCAAGCAATGTGGATTGTAGATCTATTACTTCATTGAGGTGGGAATCTACCATGTTTGAAAAGGCGTAGAGGCGGTCAAGTTCCTCATTTATTTCACCTTGAGTTTGTGGTTGGTTAATCCACATTGACTCATCAATGGCTTAAAGTGCGGAAGTTGGTGAGAAAGGTTGAGGTTGAGGTTGTTGAGGTGGAGCTTGATCACGGTAGAGAGGACCATGAATGTCCCTATAGATATGGTGAAAGAGTAGTGGTTCTTGTTGTGAGGGTTCAACCTCAAATGGCAATGGTGGATTGGATGATCTAGGTGGAAGGTCTTCAAAAGTTTCCAAGTAGGGGTGTGGTGAGGTTGGTGGAGTGGCAAACAACTCTATTGGTTGAAGTTTAGGGGATCTAGGTGGTGATGGTGATCTTGTTATCTGAGATGGTGCAGGTGGTGGTGTGGTAGCCACTGGTGTTTTGGTAGGTGGTGGAGAGGTGATGATGATATGTGGTGGTGTTGGAGTTGACAAGGTGAGGAAGATCTCATTATCAATTGGAGATGAGATGTTTAGTGGTGATAATTCTGAGGATGAGGAGTTGAGATTTACAAAGCAACATGGTCTAACACTCATTCTGGTTGTTCTTCTGTGTGGTCTGTGTGGAGATCGTTTGCTCGAGGTTTGTTAGACCTCATATCTAGGATTAAACACAATAACAATGAATAACAATATAGTATGCACAGCGGAATAGATCAAATGATTCATTATCATTAATCAAGGTTTGTCGAACGATTACAAACCCTAACCCTAGGCGTCTACACTAAGACTTGGCGCCTAGGTTACACACACACCCCTTTTAGTCGACTACATTGGAAGACCTGTGTTAAACGTATTCCCTGTATCTCTTTATATAATAGAGATACTAGGGTTACAAAGACAATTAAATAATACATAATAAGTCCCTTATCTTTATCGTCAATAGTTTCCTCCATCTTTCATCTTTTTGTCAATATCAACTCATATATTTAATTCCTAACAATCTTCCCCTAGTTGATATGACAAAACCATGTATATGAAAGATGTCGTCTTCCCTTAATCCATGCATACCATCAAGGTTCTTCAAGCTGCAAATCTTCAATATCTTCTTCCCCTTTTTGTCATCATCAATTAGGGAACAAAAATCTGCAACTTTGATCTTCACAACCACAAATCAATACCACACGTCCAATCCATCTTTCCAATGTCGCAAGTTACCCACCATTAAGTTTTCCGCACTAAAAATGAACTTGAAACAATAGAAATTAAAACCAGCCGTAGTAATACCAATGAGCAGTAGTAAAAACCTTCTCCTCGATGTAGCATAACCTCGATGTATTGAAGAGGAAAACTAACTATTACCAATTCGATGCTGAAGTAGAATAAACCAACCTTGGGTCCTATAAGGAGATCGCAATCTCCTGACAAAAATCACTGAGCACAATACGTAACTCCTTCAAGTGTTTTGCCAATTCATAATCTTGAACGAACGAATAAGTTATCTTTAAAGTGTCCTTACCCACCTTAAGATATAATAAGACACAAACTTGAAAAATTCCACTTCACCGTCAAATGAGCAATAACTAATCCACTTCGCCAATAAATACGAGCCATAAATCTATCACTTCAATATATCAAACGATTACAATATGAACGTGAAGAACACTTGATAATTCATATGAAGGATATTAGGTATTCGGTATTAGATGTATTCGATATTACTAAACCCTAATCTAAGGATCTCTTTTTATAATGCAAAGAGTCCTATACAAGTAAAACATCTAACCGTATCATTCTATACAAATAAGATATATACCATATCTTTTCTATATTTATCTTCACACGGTTTCACCTTGATCTCTTAAGCAGTCCTAACTGTTCTTCCATCAGCAGTCCTAACTGTTCTTTATCAGCAGTCCTAACTGTTCGTGTATTCTTCAATCGTACTAACTGCTTAAGTTTAATTCCCAACAATCCTCCCCTAAACTTATGATTTCGATGCAAATCAGTAAGTTTCTTGAATTAAACATCTGATTATGTTGATGGGGTGGATTCTTTCAAACACTTATCTTTAATCATGAAACACTTTGGGAATTATCTTCACATATCATACACTTTTGGTCAACTCTTCAAAAATTACCAAAATTAATTTAATTCTATCAAGGAATTAATTCCTTATACCAACCCAAGAGTTAATTCTTCATATCAACCACGCATTGAATGTCATTAATCCTTCCTTAACTCTATAAAAACTCACATATCGACACAAAATCTTCAACACAAATCTTTAACTTTTCAATCACAATAAATTCTTCTCCACTAACATTATATAAATCTCATCCGACTTTTCTTCAGATTCTGAAAGTTCAGGTTGGAAAAACTATTTTCCACCAAACTATTCTTCAACTTCAAGAGTTAATCTTTCAAAGAAAAAGGCTGAAATAACCTCGTTCGATGAACCTTCAACAGATGAACTTCCACCTTATGTGGATGATTCATCCTCCTCTTCTGACTCGTCTGACGATGATGATCTTCAAAAACTATCAGTCTTATTAACTAAAGAATTTGAAAAAGCCGCATCATCAATGAAGATCCCTGTTCCAAAGAAGAAGCCTGAGAAGAAGCAAGTTCCATCTCCAAGAACAGTAGTGCTTGCACTCGCTTGCAATAAGGTGTCTGACGTCATGGGTAGCAGAGGTGCCTGCAGCAAAACCATGCCGGATATCCAAGGAAAAGGAAAAGGAAAGCTTGAGTAGTTGTGTTGTGTTTGTGTTGTGTAGGTTTTGTTGGTAGGTTGTTAATGATGTTAGGAGTTAGGAGTTGGTTGGTTTTGTTGGTTTTTCTTGTGTGAAGCTTTTATGTAATGAATCATCTTTAATGAATAGACTTTATGCACTTCTTTATAATTCGTCTCTGACTTCTTAATTCCTCCCCTGAATTTCATAATCATCAATCATCTTTAACAGCAACTAGAATAAACTTTAATCCTCCCCTGTTTGGAAGAATCCTCACCATCAGATGAACTAGAACATATGTTATCCAAGCTCAGCATCCAATATGACCATTTGTACAAGTTATCATCAATTCAGTTGTGTAGTTTCAAACTGCTCTCAACACTTCCAGATGTATTACCTTCTGAGAGAGGTGTATCACAGAGCATAAACTCAGTAGGAACTAAGTTTGAACAATCAGTACAAACTGGTGAAGCCAGCAGTTCAGACTGTTAACTCCAGCAGTACTAACTATTAGCAAAAAGTTTTCAGAGATAAAATCAAAATTTTAATTTTAATGTGGATTCGAAAACAGTTTTGTCCACTTATAGTTTTTAGTAAACTATCAGCTATGAACGGATTTGACTTGTCTTTACCAATAGCCGTTTGCTATGGACTAGCCAACTCTTCACACTTAGATTTGGTGAGTTGATAACCAACCAGTTTTTGGTAAACTGTCAACCATAAACGGATTTGAGTAGTCTTTACCAGAAACCGTTTGATCTGGACTAGTTGGTTCTTATGTTGATTAGACATGGTGAATCAATTACCATTCGTTGTGTGACAAGCATTCACACTTGACAATCCAAATCACCATACTTTGGAAAGCACAATCCAAAGCAAAAAGCTTTTCTTAACCTGAAATGTTAGTCCAAAACCAAAGAAAACACAATACACAATATTCTCTTTTAACAGTTATCACAATTGACTAACAAAAACACAAGCAGTACTAAAAATATTCAAGCAGTCTCAACTATACAAATAGCACAAATAACAGTACAAAAACCAAAAACATTTAGACATTAATCTTTTGAAGGATTAAGCATTCTAATACCTGTTACCAAGTACTGAAATCTGCTTACATCAAAACCTTTTGTTAAGAGATCAGCAAAGTTGTCATCAGTGTGTATTTTAACAACTTGTATTAACTTCTTTTCAGCACAGTCTCTTATAAAATGATGTCTAATTTCAATATGTTTAGTTTTTGAATGTTGAACTGGATTCTTAATGATACACATTGTACTGTTATTGTCTATATGTATAATTGTGTTTAAGAAATTGTACCCATAATCAAGCATCTGGTTTTGAATCCATAGAACTTGAGCACAACAACTTGCAGCTGCCACATATTCTGCTTCAGTAGTAGATGTGGCCACCATAGTCTGCTTCTTACACTGCCAAGAGATTAATCTTCGACCTAAGAACTGACAACGACCTGTTGTAGACTTTCTATCCATGCTAGCACCAGCATAATCAGAATCAGAGAATGCAACATGATCAAATGCAGACTCTTTAGGATACCATAGCCCCAAGTTAGGCTGACCTTTAAGGTATCTGAAGATTCTTTTTACTACTGTGAGATGAGACACCTTAGGATTTACTTGGAATCTTGCACAGGCACAAACAACAAAAATAATGTCAGGCCTAGATGATGTAAGATACATCAGAGACCCAATCATAGATCTATACATGTGCACATCCACATCTTCACCACTGTGATCCTTTAATAACAAATGTGCCTCCTTGTCAATTGGTGTGCTAGCAACCTTGGCATCTGTGAATTGAAATTTCCTTAAAATTTCACCAACATATTTATCTTGAGAGATAAATATACCATCTGACTTTTGCTTTACTTGAAGACCTAGGAAAAAGGTAAGCTCTCCCATAGAACTCATCTGAAATTGGTCTTTCATCAGCTTTTCAAACTCCTTACACATCTGTTTCTTTGTAGAACCAAAAATGATGTCATCTACATAGACTTGTACCAGTAGAATATCACCCTTGTCCTTTTTAATAAAAAGAGTTTGATCAATTTTCCCTCTATGAAACCCATTCTTCAGAAGATACTTAGCAAGAGTTTCATACCAAGCTCGTGGAGCTTGATGCAATCCATATAGAGCTTTCATCACCTTATAAACCTTGTCAGGATGCTCTTGGTCTAAAAAACCTGGAGGTTGTGAAACATAAACCTCTTCATCAATAGTACCATACAGAAAGGCACTTTTTACATCCATTTGATAGACCATAAACCCCATAAATGAAGCATAAGCAAGAAATAATCTTATTGCTTCAATCCTGGAAACTGGAGCAAAAACTTCCTCATAATCTATACCCTCCTCCTAAGTATAGCCTTGAGCAACCAATCTTGCTTTGTTCTTTATCACAATGCCCCTCTCATCCTTCTTGTTCCTGAATACCCACTTTGTACCAATCACTCTCATTCCCTTTGGTAGATCAACCAGAACCCAAACATTTTGAATTTTGAATTGAAGTAGCTCTTCTTGCATAGCTTCAACCCAACTTGATGATTCTAAAGCCTTTAACACATTCTTGGGTTCAACCTGAGATAGAAAACATACAAACATACACTCATGCTCATCTTCATGATGTTTCTCCTCATAAACCACACTGAGAAATCCATGATGATCTGGGTCTTGAATTTGCCTTCTGGTCTTGACTCCAGATTGTACATCTTCTATGATATTGGTAAGTGGATGATTCCTATGTATAATAGTATGGGGAGTAGAATGAGCTGCATAGCTGGTAGGCATGTTTTGCAGACCATCTCCAAGGAAATCAAACTCATCAGCTTGAGAAGCAGTATCAACTGGTGAATCAAGATGAGGTTGACTTGGTCCAGCAGCATCAATATTTTGCTCAGCAGTTGGAACTTGTGGTTGAGCAGTACTAAGTCCATTGGAACTGCTCGTTGGAATTTGAGCTTCTTTACCATTCTGACCACTTGTTTCAGCAGCATCTTTCTCTTTGTCTACACCACTTGATGAAGGAATATCATCTTTCTTTGTAGAAGACTCATTCACAGGACTTTCTTCCATGATAGGTATGAAAATACAATCATCATCTTCCTCCTCTGAACCTGCATCATTGTTAGTATTTGTACCTGTAACAGGCACATAATTCATGGAATCTGAAAGACTGTCAATATCAAAGATCCAATCTGGACCTACACCTGCAACATTTGGTTTATTCTCCAAAAATTCTATGTGCAGATTTTCTTCTACATGCTTGGTGCTTGTATTATATACCCTAAAAGCCTTACTGTGCAGAGAATAACCAACAAAGAAACCTTCCTCAGATTTCCCATCAAACTTTCCTAGTTGGTCTTTGGTATTAAGGATAGTAACATGACAACCAAAAGGTCTCATGAAGCTTAAAGCAGGGGTTCTACCTCTAAGAAGCTCATAAGCAGTCTTATTGTGAGGTTGTACAACTAAAACCCTATTCAAAACATAACAAGCAGTGCTAACTGCTTCAGCCTAAAATAAAACTGGTAGCTTAGAGTCAGCTAACATTGTCCTAGCAGCCTCTATAAGAGTCCTATTCTTTCTCTCAGCTACACCATTTTGCTGTGGGGTTCTAGCTATACTAAACTCCCTCTTAATACATTTTTCTCTGCAAAATTCATCCATTACTCTATTCTTAAATTCAGTCCCATTGTCACATCTGATTATTTTAACCTTCTTATCAACTAGGTTTTCTACTTCAACAATGAAGGTCTTAAGTATTTCACTTGTCTCATCCTTAGTTTTCATAAAGAATACCCAAGAAAACCTACTATAATCATCAGTGACAACAAGGCAGTATCTCTTAAAGTTCAAGCTATTCACAGAAGTAGGACCAAACAAGTCCATATGCAACATATATAAAGCTTGAGAAATAGAGTTCTGGGTCTTTGGCTTACATGAGGCTCTGTGTTGCTTACCCTTAAGGCAAGAAACACAAGTTTGGTCATTGAGAAAAGTTTTGTTTGGTAAACCTCTTACCAACCCATTTTTAGCAATATTGTTAATGGTTTTAAAATTAACATGACCAAGCCTCCTGTGCCACAACATTGATTCTTCCAATGTGGCTTTTGCAACAAGACAAGTAAGTCCAACCTTAGGAACTAGTTTATTCATCTCAACACTGTATGTATTATCCTTTCTAGGGATTTTAAGCAATACTTGACTTTCATCAGGTAGCTTGAAATCAGGAGAAAGTATAAGACAATCAGTATCAGTAAATAAAACTTTGTTCTGTTTATCACAAATTTGTGATACACTGAAAAGATTGTACTTAAGTTCTGGTACATAATACACATTTTCAAAATCAAGGTTACCAGTTTTAATTACCCCTTTACCAGTAATTCTTCCTCCAACACCACCACCAAAGACAACTGGTCCTCCATCCAGAGCAATAAAGTCTGAAAGATATGACATGTTGCCTGTCATGTGCCTTGAACATCCACTGTCTGAATATCCTCTATCTTCTTTGCCATTTGAGGGATGTTCCTGCACACAAAATAAAGGTGTTAGTTTCTTTTGGGGATCCAAACCATCACTGGTTTGGATCTGCCTCGTGCATCAAGATAAGAAAACTTGTTTGAGGTCTTTGATGCACCATTGGGTTTGGTAGAATTTTTAACCCAATGTGCTGATGCCTTGACAGCATTGCCCCTTTTTCCCTTAACATTCAAGTGCGTAACAGTAGGATTTGCTGGTCTAGCAGTTGGAACTGCTGACCTAGCAGTTGGATCTGCTTGTTTAATCTTAGGCACCCACTTCTGATTAGTCATTGCTGTTTTCTGATGAAAATGGCTTTTAACTATTTGTGCATGATTTGAAAATTGTTTTGCATTTGAAACAGTTTGTTTGTTTTTAAACCACTTATTTTGACTAGCAGTTGAAACTGTTTTGATGCCAGTCTTTAACATAACAGCTTTAGGTGACATCTTATGATTTGCATTAGGGTTTGTCAATCTAGTTGGACTATTTTGAGTTACCCTAGCATTGTTATTCCTGTTCACCCTTGCATTCCCAGAAACCCTCTTTTTCCATGGGTTAGAATCACAATAAGCAGCCATATGATCAAAATTTTCACAAACAAAACATACTTTTCTAATCATAGCAAACTTATCATCCATATTCTTAGATTTTGAGTGATTCCAGTTCCTATGACTACACTCAGAACTTGATGATCTGTTCTTAGTCCTATACATCTCATCATATCTAACATTTTTCCTAACTGGTTTTATGTTTTCAGTCTTAACCACTTTAGGAGCATGTTTAACTTCTACCTTAACAACATTAGGTTTATCCTTAACCTCTACATTCTCATCATCAGATGTCCACTCCTAAATAGTTGGTGCATCTGAGTTCCTATCAGAGGACATCTTTTCCTCAGAAAGAGATTTATCACTAGCACTCACAAAAGAATCTTCTGCCTTAACAAATTTAACAGGATTCTCACTAACCTTAACACCATATCCAGGAAAATCCATATCCTTAAACTCTTCTAAACCAGTATGAGCTAAATTAATTCCTGGTGGAGCAAACATTCCTCTAAAAGGGGGTGCAACTGACTTATAACCTAAACCAGATTTAGCTTTGTTAAGTATTTGACTCTCTACAATCTTCTTAACTCCATTTGAAGTATATTCAAGAGTATCTACACTTAACTGGATGTTTTCTTTCTCCTTTTTAAGCTTCTCTAGTTCATATACAAGTCCACTCATTTTATTATCTTTTATTTGCAATTCCCTCTTTAAAATACCTATCTCATCAGAAAAGTTTGACTCATTCTGTTTATAAAACATAATTTGTTCTTCCAAAACAGCTAATCCTCTTTTATGATTTGACAGACTAAAACTTATTTGATTAAATTCAACTCTAAGATCATCATACTGTTTTTTAACATTTTCATAATCTTTTAAAGCATGACAAGAGTTTGAACATTTTTCAGGTTTATATACCTCAGTGTCTGAGAAAGCCATCAAACCCAAGTTAGCTGGTTCCTCTTCTTCCTCCATGAAGCTCCAATCAAATCCAGCTCCATCTACAGCTACCATAGCCTTGGAAGAAGGCTCTTCAACATTAACTGTTCTCCTTGACCCTTGCTGATTCTTAAACCCTTGATTCTGGTTGCTTTGTTGTCTTGGACCTCTACATTCCCTGGCAAAGTGCCCCATCTTGTGACAATTAAAGCATTCCACCTTAGACTTATCATACCCAACAACATCTCTTCCATTGAAGGTAATCTTATTCCCAGTCCTTTGGTAATACTTCTTAGCCCTGATGCTTATCAAAGCCAACTGCCACTTTAAATCCATAGCTTCCAAATCATCTTCAGCAATTTGAAGAAGATCTTCATTAAAGATCTTTGACCCACCAGACTATTCTGACACAAATGCATATATGGTCTCTTCAGTCAAGCCAGCAGTGCTAGTTTTTACACTAGCAGTGCTAACTATTGGTATAACAGTACCAACTGCTTCTTCATCTTCATGATTCGGACTGTTTGAAGAAGATACAAAAGCCATATTCCCTGAACTGGAACTGGTGCTACCACTCTTCTTGACCTTTTGCTCAACAATCTTAAGATTATTGTAAAGCTCATTCATTGTCATTTTCTCCAGCTCTGGTTTATTGCTCCAAACCACAACATAAGTGTTCCATTCAGCAGGTAAACTATTTAGAAACTTCATGTTGAGGTCTTCTTGATGTATCACTATCTTCAACACAGTAAGTTGACTGATGATCTTTTGAAGCACATTAAAGATATGGTCTAAAGTTTCATTGCTTGATGCAGTGAAGTTCTCATAACTTTGCTTAAGTAGGGTTTTCTGTGCCTTCTTGGTAGCTTCAATGCCACCAAATCTTTCCACCACAGCTTCAAAAAGAGTTTTAGCCGACTCGTAATGGCTAAAGTTCAGCACTTGATCATTAGGAATTGCCATTAGTAACAAATTCCTAGCCTTCTGATCATTCTTCTTTTTGATTCTCTCCTCGTTTGTAACTGGCTCAGTGTTAAGCTTTGTGATCTTGGAACCATCAGCACGTATTTCTTCAACAGCAACTGGTTTGAAGGAATCACCATTGATAATAATGTCCCATAATGCATAGTCTTGCACCATGAAGTATTGCTCTAATCTGAGTCGCCATAAATCGTATTCATTCTGTTTCAGCATGGGGAGTTTAGCAAGGATTGAGGTTTGAGGTGTCTCCATGTCCAACTTCTTAGATTGCTAGTGAGTAAATACTTCTGGTTCTTCTAAACTCAAAGTATCAGAAACCTGTCTCTGATACCACTTGTGGAGATTGTTTGCTCGAGGTTTGTTAGACCTCATATCTAGGATTAAACACAATAACAATGAACAACAATATAGTATGCACAGCGGAATAGATCAAATGATTCATTATCATTAATCAAGGTTTGTCGAACGATTACAAACCCTAACCCTATGCATCTACACTAAGACTTGGCGCCTAGGTTACACACACACACCTTTTAGTCGACTACATTGGAAGACCTGTGTTAAACGTATTCCCTGTATCTCTTTATATAATAGAGATACTAGGGTTACAAAGACAATTAAATAATACATAATAAGTCCCTTATCTTTATCTTCAATAGTTTCCTTCATCTTTCATCTTTTTGTCAATATCAACTCATATATTTAATTCCTAACAGTCTGGATGTTGATGAGGAGTTGTTTGACTTTGTCATTTTGAATAGGAAGGTTGAGGTATGCATAAAATGCTACTAGAAGTGGTGGTGAAGGTGTGAGAAATGATCATCTAAAAGCTTCCAATTTATAGACTCCAAGGTTCATGGAAGAGTGTGTTTGGATTTGATGTTAAACCATACAAAGATGGTGGTTTACAATGATTTGGAAGTGGAAGAGAAGCATATCAAATCAACAAAGTCAATCCAATGAGATTGAGTTGAGTGAGATGAAGAAGATATGCAGTTAATGCATAGTGGTGAGTGAGAAATCTAATGATGTAATTGATCCACGGATGGCAAGGAACCATTTTGAGGGATCCTTGCTTGGTGGAGAAAGGTAACTTGAGTGATATTTTAAAATTTCAAGTTTTGGTGGGAAATGTTTTTTCCTATTGTTCTAAGTGATCTAAGTTGATCCTAATATGAGGTATTATCAATTAAACTATCATAATGACAAGAATGAGTGAACTAGAGTGCGGGATGAATTGAAAATTTAAAAATGTAGCAGTTATACAGCGGAACCAAACGACTACACAGGCGGATCCCAATTTTTGGTTCCGCCTGATCCGTCAGGTGGTTTTTGGCGGCACCAAAAACTTGGATAGACGGAACCATATTTTTGGTTCTACCATATTTTTGGTGATGATTCTGAGGATGAGGAGTTGAGATTTACAAAGCAACATGGTCTAACACTCATTCTGGCTGTTCTTCTGTGTGGTCTGGATGTTGATGAGGAGTTGTTTGACTTTGTCATTTTGAATAGGAAGGTTGAGGTATGCATAAAATGCTACTAGAAGTGGTGGTGAAGGTGTGAGAAATGATCATCTAAAAGCTTCCAATTTATAGACTCCAAGGTTCATGGAAGAGTGTGTTTGGATTTGATGTTAAACTATACAAAGATGGTGGTTTACAATGATTTGGAAGTGGAAGAGAAGCATATCAAATCAACAAAGTCAATCCAATGAGATTGAGTTGAGTGAGATGAAGAAGATATGCAGTTAATGCATAGTGGTGAGTGAGAAATCTAATGATGTAATTGATCCACGGATGGCAAGGAACCATTTTGATGGATCCTTGCTTGGTGGAGAAAGGTAACTTGAGTGATATTTTAAAATTTCAAGTTTTGGTGGGAAATGTTTTTTCCTATTGTTCTAAGTGATCTAAGTTGATCCTAATATGAGGTATTATCAATTAAACTATCATAATGACAAGAATGAGTGAACTAGAGTACGGGATGAATTCAAAATTTAAAAATGTAGCTGTTATACAGCGGAACCAAATGACTACACAGGCGGATCCCTATTTTTGGTTCCGCCTGATCCGTCAGGTGGTTTTTGGCGGCACCAAAAACTTGGATAGACGGAACCATATTTTTGGTTCTACCATATTTTTGGTGATGATTCTGAGGATGAGGAGTTGAGATTTACAAAGCAACATGGTCTAACACTCATTCTGGCTGTTCTTCTGTGTGGTCTGGATGTTGATGAGGAGTTGTTTGAATTTGTCATTTTGAATAGGAAGGTTGAGGTATGCATAAAATGCTACTAGAAGTGGTGGTGAAGGTGTGAGAAATGATCATCTAAAAGCTTCCAATTTATAGACTCCAAGGTTCATGGAAGAGTGTGTTTGGATTTGATGTTAAACCATACAAAGACGGTGGTTTACAATGATTTGGAAGTGGAAGAGAAGCATATCAAATCAACAAAGTCAATCCAATGAGATTGAGTTGAGTGAGATGAAGAAGATATGCAGTTAATGCATTGTGGTGAGTGAGAAATCTAATGATGTAATTGATCCACGGATGGCAAGGAACCATTTTGAGGGATCCTTGCTTGGTGGAGAAAGGTAACTTGAGTGATATTTTAAAATTTCAAGTTTTGGTGGGAAATGTTTTTTCCTATTGTTCTAAGTGATCTAAGTTGATCCTAATATGAGGTATTATCAATTAAACTATCATAATGACAAGAATGAGTGAACTAGAGTGCGGGATGAATTGAAAATTTAAAAATGTAGCTGTTATACTGCGGAACCAAACGACTACACAGGCGGATCCCTATTTTTGGTTCCGCCTGATCCGTCAGGTGGTTTTTGGCGTCACCAAAAACTTGGATAGACGGAACCATATTTTTGGTTCTGCCATATTCGCCGATCAAAAAAAGTAAACAATGGGCATTTTTGAAAGCCCGAAACCCGTTCAAATCCCGTAAATTTTCTTGAAACATGCGTAATTAATTAGTTGTGATTTAACAATAACAAAAAAATAGGTATTAACACATGTAAGCATATGGATCAAACCGGGGCTAATGATCTTACTAATAATAGAAGTTATGCCAAACAGTCGCTTAAGAGTTGAAAATTGATAACATCAAAATGTTATCGTTCTGCATGATCATGTTAGTTCACATAGTTGTTTAACGATAAATTAATATCCTACAATCTTAAAAATACATCACATCATTGTTTAAAACCAATTGTACCAAACACTCATTAACCTCTCATTGCCTATCTAGTTTCTTGTTGATCTTCGTTAGGAATCGCCCGTTGCACTTGAACATCCCTCTCGTTTGCTTGAACTCTTCAGTTTGTTGTTCAATGGGTGGAAGTTGTTGCATATATTCTAGAGGTGGAAGCCTAGAATTAGGGAGTCCATCATCCTCGCTCATAGATGAAGATGATGAGGAGGTAGGTGGATGAGGACGTTTTCCTCTTGTTACGGCTACTCTCTTATCACTTAAGGGTACAAATGTGTGGGGAATGAGGGAGTAGTCGGGGAAAAAACCTCTAGGATTTGGAGGGATAGGTGCAAAAGCTCTAAAAAGACGGGTGAGAAGCATCCCGTATAGCATAGCAGTGGTTCCTAACATTGGTATGTCGGCCATCCTTTTGGCCACATAGTAAGCAAGGTTGAAAGGTTGATGAGTTGACACACAATAAAGCATGTAGCATAGGCAAGCATTGACGTGGTCTCTATTCCCTATGGTGCACAAGACGTTGGCCCGAAGAATTTATTCCAATTTCTTAAATTGTGGCCAAAGTTCGTTTAGCTCCATGCCAAACGGGTCTCAATTGACCTCATTGCCTTTTCGGGTGGTCCTAGTGTGGGAAGTTCTAGGGAGGAAGAGATGGTCTCGGATAATATTTTTTGGTGTCAAAGGAGTGTCGTATGGAGGCATACGATCGACAAGAGAATCAAGGGTTGACAAGGACCATTTATCCGAATAAAGGCAAGTACCTTCACCCAAAATTTCAAGGACTTCCACAAATTGGTTTAAGGGTATGTTAAATTCGTTTTGATTGACTTTCAATTGAATGGATATGAGACCATAATCATTTGAGCTAAGGACAACACTAGCATAAAATTCTAATAAAAATCTAGGACATATTGGTTCGTCAATGTCCAAGAGGCAATCAAAGTTAATGGTAGCTAGTTGTTGGCGAATGTTGGTTCCTTCTAGAAAGGAAGGGTCTACGGTTCTACCCTCGTGAACATATCTTTTCTCTAAGGCTTTAAAGATTTTTAATTGTGTAGGAGTAAGTCCCTTAGTCTTATGGTGTTTTGGAAGATAGTTTAGGGTGTCCTTGTGATCGTAGAAGGTTGCGGGAGGCATGATTTATCCTAGATACAAAAATTACATAGTTTATTTAAAACTAACGAGAATTTTGATATGATGTTCTAGTGTGTGCCTACATGGGGACGATGTGGAGGTGCGGTTATCTCGACTCTTTTTAATGCATAAAAATTTCATTTAGCAAATTTTATAACAAAACAAGAGATAACCCAAACGCTCCTAATTCAATGTAGCTTCGATTGAATGTACCCGAAAATAGATATTAGTTATGTATTTCCTTTAGCATTCAAGAGACATTATGCAAATGATGTTTTAAACATAACGTTTTTATTTGTATGAACAATGTGAAAAATCATTTTTCCTAACAGTGAGAAGCTTTTCACAAAAAATTTGACATAGGGTTTTTAGTGAATTATGATAATGTCTTACAATATGCAATTCCTAACTAAGGAAAACATGATTTGTTATGTAATTTAGTGAATATGCTTCATGATTAATTAAAAAGATGCATAATCCCCAAGTTTTGGTTTTGTGCAAGAAATAGAAATCCTAGACTCATATCAGGAGTGTAAATATAGTTGGGATACTTACAGTGTGTATTAGAGCATAAATTTGTTGAAGGAGATGAAGTAAATTCTAAGAATGGTGTGCTATGGGGCGAGTTCTAGTTTCTTGTTTGTTGTGGGAATGAGAAAAGGAATGTTTGTTTAATATATATAAAAACCAACCCAGGAACCCACGGATGGGACGGAACCAAATATTTGGTTTCGTCCTTGTTGTCAAAGGGTTCTACGGGACTATTATGGTTTTTGGTTATTTTTGTTGTGTTTGGTTGATCTAAGGTTTGAGCTAAAGTTTTAACTACACATTTGGTTCCATTAATCCTAAACCAAGTCTAAGAAGGTTAAATGGTTCTCTCTTAAGAGGTTTTGTTAGGATATCGGCAATGTTGTCTTCTGAGGATACTTTCTCGATTGAGATGTTTCCTTTTTGAACATTGTCACGTAGAAAGTGATGACGAATTTCTATGTGTTTGGTTCTAGCATGTTGAACTGGATTCTTGCTAAGGTCGATAGCTCCTTTGTTGTTGCAGAGAATAGGGACGTCGTTGAGTTGAATCCCATAGTCGACGAGAGCTTGTTTCATCCAAAGTGCTTGTTGACATGTTTTTCCTGCAGACACGTACTCGACTTTGGTTGTTGAGATTGCTAGAGCCGTTTGTTTCTTTGAGAACCATGCGGTAAGACAATGCCCAACAAAAGTACAAATACCACTTGTACTCTTTCTATCGACATAGTCACCAGCATGGTCTGAGTCGGCATACACTATGGTTTCAATTCCCGTTCCTTTGGGATACCATAATCCTAAGTGTGTAGTACCTTTTATGTATCTAAAAATTTGTTTTACGGCTTCAAGATGGGATGTTTTAGGATCTTCTTGAAAGCGAGCGCATAGACAAACACTAAACATAATGTCAGGTCTACTAGCCGTGAGATAGAGTAGACTACCAATCATTCCTCTATATATAGTGCTATCTACGGATTCACCTTCTTCATCCTTTGTGAGTTTAGTTTCCGAAGACATAGGTGTTTTCATAGGTTTGGAATCTTCAAGACCAAATTTCTTAAGCATATCTTTTATGTACTTAGATTGGTTGAAGAATATCCCATCTTCTAATTATTTTATTTGGAGTCCTAAGAAAAAGTTTAGTTCTCCCATCATACTCATTTCAAACTCGTCATGCATGATTTTTGAGAAATCATCACATAACTCTTGACAAGTTGATCCGAATATGATGTCATCCACATATATTTGAACTATGATAATATGTGATCCCTTTTTCTTAGTGAAAAGAGTGTTGTCTACTAGTCCCTTGGTATACTAATGTTCAACTAGGAATGTCTTAAGTCGATCATACCATTCTTTTGGTGCTTGCTTAAGTCCGCATAAAATTTTTTAAGTTTGTCGACATGATTTGGTTTTTCAAAGTCGGCAAAGCCGGGAGGTTGTGCGACATACACTTCCTCATTAATAAAACCATTAAGAAATGCACTTTTGACATCCATTTGAAAAAGTTTAAAGTCATGTGCACATGCATATGCAAGTAGTATTCTAATTGACTCGAGCCTAGCAACTGGAGCAAATTTTTCATCGTAGTCTATACCTTCTTGTTGATTGTAGCCTTGAGCTACTAGCCTTGCTTTGTTTCTAGACACTACACCATTTTCATCCATTTTATTTCTATACACCAATTTTGTTCCAATTATGGTTTGACATTTTGGTTGAGGAACTAATGTCCAAACATCATTTCTAACAAATTGGTTTAATTCTTCTTGCATTGCTATAACCCAAGATTCATCTTTTATATCCTCATTTATATTTTTGGGCTCAATGGTTGAAATGAAACCAAAAAAAATTACTTTGATTTTGAACTTTTGATCTTAAGGTTCTTTCATTAATTTCTCCTATGACATTATCTAATGGATGACTTTTAGATTCTTTGACATTGACTATTTCCTTATTTAAAGGTTCATCTTCCTTTTCATTATCTAGATTCTCTTGGTTTTCAACCATTTGACTTTCAACTAAGTCATCATCTACCAAAGGTGATGTCTTAGAGGGAGGTGGACTTTCATCAAATGTTACATTCAACGATTCCTCAACTCTTAAGGTTTCTTTGTTCAAAACGATATTGGCTTTACTATTTTGCGAGTATCCAAGGAACATACCTTCATAAGAATTTGGGTCAAATTTGGTGAGATAATCCTTAGTGTTTAGAATGAAGCACTTGCTTTCAAAAACTCTAAAGTATCCTAATGTAGGCTTTTTGCCTCTATAAAGTTCATATGGAGTTTTATTCAAAAATGGTCTTATTAAAACTCTATTTAAGATATAGGTGGATGTGTCAATTGCGTTACACCAAAACTTTTATGGTATATTTTATTCATTTAGCATTGTTCTACTCATTTCTTGGAGTGTTCGGTTTTTACATTCTACTACATCGTTTGATTGAGGGGTACGCGGAGCTGAAAAGTTATGTGTTATGCCATTAGCATCACAAAAAGCTCCAAATTAAGTTTCATTATCAAATTCTCGACCGTGGTCTGTTTTAATTGACACAATGTTATTTCCTAGTTGATTTTGAATTTTATTACTAAGAATTTCAAAATTTTCAAATGCTTCATTTTTACTTTTCAAAAATTTTGTCCAAGTGTATCTTGAATAATCATCTACGATGACCAAAGTGTAGAAGTTTCCTCCATAACTTTGTATAGCGGATAGACCAAACAAATCCATATGCAATAGTTCTAGACACCTAGATGTAGACACCATATTTTTAGCCTTATGGCTATTATGAACTTGTTTCCCAATTTTGCAAGCATCACAAAAGTGTTGGTCATATTTCAACTTGGGTAGGTTCCTAACGAGTTCCTTAGATGATTGAGATTGGATTAGTCTCATATTGGCGTGGCCTAAGTGTCTATGCCAAAGAGTTGAGTTGTCTTCTAGAGAGGTAAGACAAAGTTTGTCTTTAGATGTTTTATCTAATTTCATAACGTATACGTTATTTTTCAAAACACCTTTACCTACGGTTATATCGTTTTTAAGTATTTTACTTCCGTTTTCACTGAAAAGGACGTCAGACTTTTTACGGCATAGTTGGCTAATACTAAGTAAGTTAAAACCTAGGTTATCCACATGAGCAACATCATCAATAGAGAGAGAGTCATGAGAGATAGTACCTTTTTCGACGATTTTGATTTTAAGCTTGCTACCAAACGTAACATTACCTCCGTCGTATGCTTGGTAGGTTGAGAAAAGGCTCTTGTTTTTTGTCATGTGCCTTGAACACCCGCTATCTTTTATCCACTCGTCTGGTTCCAAACCGACTTTCAAGCATACCTAAGTTATAGAAATACTCAAGCATTTGGTCCCCAATATCTCATGCGTCCATTTGGGTTAAACATCCCATTATCTTGATTCATGTATGGAAATGGTGGATAAGGGTTCCATGGCATGTAGTTGAGACTTTGATAATTCTTAGAAAAGTTTGGGTTCCAACTATTTTGATAACGAGGTTGTGTGTTGTAGTAACTTTTTGGAAAGGGGCGTTTGGGAATAGTAGTCCTAGGTCTTTGTTGAGTAGTTTTAGTTCTAAATTCATTTTTAGCTTGTCCTACTCCTATAGTAACAACTGGTTTTTGTTTGTTTATAGTTGAACTAGTATTAGATTTCCTAGTGACTTTAACAAACTCTGTACGGGCCGAAGTACAAGCTTTCTGTTCAGCAACAGTTCCCGCGGATCCCTTCTCCACTACTGGCGGAACCAAGGATTTGATTCCGTCTGATCCGTGGGTTTCTGAAACTGTTGGAACAGTTTCTTGTACTTTTATGGCTTGTTTCTTAAAACTACTTAAGTCTCCTAGTTTCATAAATCCTAATCGAGTTTTATCATGAGGTAATTTTTGAATTTTTATTATCTCATCTACACAACTGATATTTTTATCAAACCTTTTGAACTTTTAGTTTTGTTTGATAAGTGAATCCTGTGTGATTTTAAGCTTCTCTAATTCTAGTATAAGCTCTTGACATGAAACACATACTTCGTCAACAGCTTTACATTTTTCTAATCGTTTAACTTTTTCCTTTAATTCATAAACTTCGTTTTCTAGAAATTCCTTTTTGGTTTTCAAAAACTTATTTTTGTTTATGATTTTTAGGCTAAGTTCACAGAGATTGTTATATTCTTTTTGCAAGGTTTCATCATCAACAGAAGAATACGATGAGTCAGAATTTACCTCGTCTGAGTCATGAGCCATGAGAGCAACTTCGTCGTTCTTAGGCTCTTCATCGTCATCTTCACTGTCACTCCAAGCCCCACTTACAAAAGCACTTTGGGTTTTGTTCTTGGGTGGCTTAGGACACTCTCCTATTAGATGACTTGTATCTCCGCATCTAAAACACTTTCTTTCTCCTTTTCCTTTCTTGTCATCACGGTCTTTCCGGAAGGATTTTTTTTTCTCGAGGTTGTCTTACGAACCTTCCTCGTCTTCTAAAGAACTTCTTGAAATCTCTTACGGACATGGCATATTCTTCATCTTCGCTACCCGAACTAGACTCTTCATCATCACTTGAATCTACCCTAGCTTTTAAGGCAATGGATTTGACTTTTTCCTTTTTGCCCTTAACTATCTCCGAATCTTTTTCCATAACCATCTCATGAACTTTGAGATTTTCTATTAGCTCATCAAGTGACATGGTTGAAAGATCTTGGATTCTTCAATGGCCGTCACCTTTGCTCTCCACTTCGGTTGGAGTGCTCTAAGAAATTTCCTGACAAAGTTCTTACTACAAAAAGAATCGTCAAGTGCTTTAAGAGAAGTAATGATAGTATTAAACCTAGCAAATGCACTATCAATGGTCTCATCTTCAGGGATAACAAATTCTTAATTTTGTTGAACAAGAAGATCAATTTTGTTATCCTTGACTTGTGAGTTCCCTTGATGAGTGATAATTAAAGATTGCCAAATATCTTTAGCGGTTTTGCACATAAAGACTCTTTCATATTCTTTCCAATGTAAAGCATTATAAAGCATCATTTTAGTCTCATTATTTTTGGCAATCAACTTCTTTTGCTCATCACTGTGACGAGCAAGTGAAGTATCCTCATCCCGACCACTTGATATATCTTTTAGTATGGCTTTATGGTCACCTTCTATAATAATGTACCATAGATCTATGTCTTTTGATTTCACATAAGTTTCAAAGCAATTTTTCCAATATATAAAACTATTTGGTTCAAATAGTGGTGGTCTTTGCATAGATTGCCCTTCTTTGAAGTTTTCAAAATCCATGGATCGTTTCAAGTTTTAAAATACAATATAATTTAAAAGTCTTGAGTAACGTAGCTCTGATGCCAATTGTGGAAAACTAGAAGGGGGGTTGAAAAGTTTTACCGTTTTAAAATTCTTTTGCTTTGAATACTTAACGTGATTTCAAGTAATGCAAATAATAAACAATATATAACAGGGTAAGTAGAGAAAGAAATAATCAAACCACAACACGGATGTTTATAGTGGTTCAGTCTACAAGGACTCTCTTCCTTGCCCTACTCCACTCCTCGAGCCTCTAACTCGAGAGTTTTTCTTCACAAAGAAACAACCTCCCTTCTCGGTGGAGAAAACCTTTACAAACATCGCTTACACTTTTTTCGGTACAAAGCTAAATACCGAGTTCTTTTACAAGGGCACAACCACTCCCGATACTCTATGTATTTTGAGGACTAAAATACTAACCGATCACAATAGAGGTATATGATAGTTTGGTAAAACAATGATGTGTGAAAAACAACAAATTCACACTATGACTAATCTAACAAGTCTTGCAACGCTTAGTTGAAGCTTGTGATGCTTTGATCTCTTTGCTACAAAAGAAAGATCACTAAGAATTAAATATGTAATATGAATAGGTTAGTAATGAAATAATGTATAATGTTGTTTATGCTTATGAGTGATGAGAAAATATGAATGTGTGGCTTGCTATTTATAGGCAACTGCCTTGGAAAACCACAGATGGGATGAATCCAAAATAAAGGATCCGTCCGCTATGCTGTTTGGTTCCGTGGGAGCCTGACAACAAATCTCCAATATCTTTCCCAAATCAAACCAAGATATTTCCAAATCTAATCTTTGAGTGAAGATTAATCCAATATATTCACATGATCTTCAAGATATCCTTAAGATATCAAAGTGATGCATGCCATGATGTCATTGTACAATTTCCATATTTAGAATTAAATTGTAAATGAATGTAACATGTAAAAGTAAATGTATGTAACATGTAAATGTATATAAATGTAACTAGTGATCATCTATGTAGCATGTAAATGATGTTATGAGTTTATGAAAAGCTTGTGACTATAAATGTAAAAGACTTCACTATATTTATGCTTTGCTAAAAATAAAATTTATAATTGTCATTAACAAAATATAGCAAATATCGTAAAATATAAATAACGTTTTTTAGACGATATTTGTATTAACACAACGGTTAATCAGTCGGAAATCATGGTAAGGAATTCAGGATTGTTCAAAACGCCAAAGGTGGGATGTAGTATGACAGTCGTTAGCATCTAAATGCTCAGTCCACCGGTCCATACCAGAATGACATCGAAACCGTATACTTCCAAAGGAGACAATTTATCAGAACGAATCCTATTGTTAGAACGAAATGGACAATTTCCTATACTCGTGGTTACTCACCACCAGATTTCTCATAGGAATGGAAAGGGTTAAGGCAAAACTTAATAGTATGCAGGGGACCTTAATATGCTTAACAAAAGCAAGGGAAATCATCGAATGTGTTAAACACATCATAGTCATCAGAATCCTCAGAATGGGCGAAGAGGCATCTAAATGATTAACAAATGAGTCAGAGTTTTAGGTCAGATTCAGAAAATAAAACTCATATAGTGTAAGGCATAACCGTAAAATTCTCAGGGCATTCTAAACTTACTTGGTTACTAAACTCATGCTGAGCAATATGATAAGTTTCCTAAATCTCCAGAAAAAATGATCTTAAAGAGGGCTTAACTAAAAGGTAGGGGTACGAATCAGAGTGATGTGGAAGCAATATACCTAACAAATTTCTTATCACATAGTCTACTCAATCCTCACCGGTCACATCTTAAGTTCCTCTAGAGTGGAAATCCTAATGCAAATTTTCAAAGGTTGTTTCATAAGCTCCTATAGTGCAAACCTAAGGGCCAAATATTCATAGGTCATGATTTTATGTACTAAAAGTCGAAACCTTTACTCTGATACCATAATTGTAACACCCCCATCCGAGAACGGGTCAAATGTCACATTTATGGCGTCAAACAGAACATACGCAAGCGGAAGCCTTTAATAATACAATGGTTACAAAAGTATTCTAAGGGATAATAATAATGAAATCAATCTGAACATAACAACTTTCAAAACTAAGATACAAACTAAGTCAAAATGAAAACTTTAAGTCCAACTCTAATCCATGGGGAGCTATCAACAGTGCAGTCCACTAAGAGCTCCTAAGCACTCTTCACTCAAAACCCAGCTTCCCTCTTAAAACCTGCCGCAGGAAAAGAAAATGCGGCTGAGCTTAAAAAGCCCAGTGAACAGATACATATAATGAAAGGTAATAAGCAAACGAATGAACGAAACGAAACTAAGGAAACCTGCTGAACAATATACCATAAGTCATGAGAAAATAAATGAATGAATAAGGAATCAAAAATAACAAAAGAATGCCCACGAGCCCTAAACAGATATGTCTAGACATGATACATGAATAGACCCAAAACAGATAAACATAATCATAATCATAATCATAATCATAGCAAAGTGTACATGGAGTAGCTAGCTCACAATGTACCAGAAGTGAAATGGGGTGTATGGCACATACACAATCCATTCACTAAATAACTAAACTGAACAAAGTACCTAGGATGCATCCATACACTCCCTGCAAAACAGATATACATATAGAAGTTCGAGACTGTGCATACGTACTTTAATATAATAATAATAAGTATGGCAGCCATGGTTGCTATATAGCATAAGTGAGAACGTTGTGGACTAAATCCATTGGTGCATCAATGGCACGGCCATGGACTCCCACGACTGGCTACAAATATGGGCAACATAATAGGCATAGTACATGCAATCTAATGATAAGGGATAGTTATAAATTATCAAACTCAGATAATAGCTATATGAATAGAATATAACATGAAACGAATAACTAAACAGATACGGATCAAAGCATATCAAATATCAGGAAACAATGAGTCATAAGAAATCCTTAAGGATATAGTACAACCAGATTATGTAATTATTAAAATCATTTAAATGTTGTTTTCATGAAAATATTCTTTTAAAAGTCGTTTTCATAAGAGTCATTAAGCCTTCATATTAAAAATGGTGTTACCTCGTATTTATAGAAATCATTTTAAAAATAGCATTTGTTAAAACCATCATTAAGATATATATTCAAAAAAGGTTTTTCATACAAGTCATAATATCTAATGGATTACAAAATATCAAAGGATTCAAATATTGAAGTCACAGGAGATAACGAACGAATCATATCAGACAAAACAACCAAACGAATATCATATGGATCATAAACCAGAATATCAAACATCAAGGATACAAGTTATGAGATACCCATACTGAGAAAGGGCGGAATATCTGTACTTTAACGCGAATGAAAGGAAAGCAAACGACTGAATGAACACAAGGAAACAACGTCGTGCCTCTTCAAATGATATACACGAATTAGGGATGATTTAATACTTATATATTTATTTCATAAGTTAAAAATGGTTTTAATGATTTATACTTATAGTTATACTCATAACTTATTTTAGGTTTATTTTACAAATCTGGGACAGTTTCCCACGAATTTTAAGACACATCAAATGAACTCCAGATACTCTTCTAATTTTTCCTGAGGTTCCCACATTAGTTATGTAATTACTCAATTTTTTTTAGATTTTATTAATAAGTGTACATACCCTTTAAAATTCATCTTTCCAGACCTACCCAGAAAAATAACTGCACAGACACCCAGAAAGTTTGCCCTTAACTAACCCATTTCGACACTTCAAAAAATTCATCAAAATTCCAATAAGCCATATACTTCTTAAGAATTATCCCTGTCAAATGAGACCTCTTAATTTCTTATGGTTTTAAAACTAAAAATCAAAAACACCAACTGATTTCCGACATCCAAAATACAGTTTTGATACTTAACCTTGTAAAAATCAAAAGACCATCTTCTCGATCTCCAATGGCTATAAAACTTGACATGCAGAATGTTGACTAAATAAAATTTGTTTTAAACTAAAGAAATTCACAAAAACACATTGGGGTCATTATTTTAGACTCCCTTGAACCCGACCCAATTTCTGGACAGCATGCTGTGAGAACTTCACATAAAATCATTAAAAAAAATCCCTAAACCCCTTTTAAGATCCGCTTAATATGTACCCTTATACAGGTTTAAATAGACTTTAGAGACACATGTTAATCATTCTAGTAATCTACATAAGCCTTAAACACACACACAAATATTAACGACACAAAACAACCCACAAGAAATCATAACCGAGCCCTAGTTCGTAGCATTCAATATGTATGCCTAACTCATTAATTTTTCTAGGTTTGTACCAGATTAGAAGCATGTATTTGAGATCAGATTAGGTTAGGGTCGAATGAATCATATCTAGGTCGAATATTTATTGAGGTCGAATCAGAATAGAAAACAAAAGTCGAATGGAAACAGAACATATCAGATCGAATACACAAGATTTTTAGCGTGTTAAAATTATGATTTTATGTGGCGAATTCAATTGATTACAGATTAACTAATAGCAAATTAATACATGGATCAGTTTAGCATATATACGATTTGGTTAGATGTGTTTTAGATTCAGACTGTATTCATATGTTTGTGTGTCGAACAAAACAAGAAAACAAAAAGACGATGATGATACCTTTTGCTGTTATGCGAAACAAAGAGGAGAGCCAGAACAGGAAACTAAACCACGAACCACGAACCCTAATCTATGAATCACAGCAATACTCTTCGCACTCCACGAATTAATACCAATAGCAAGACAAACTTCGACCTTGGTTTTTGAGAGAAAAATATAACAGACTATGTGTGTTGGTGTGTTTTGTCGAATGATAAAAGAGAGGGAAAAAAAAAGAAATGCGTTATAACCAGATAAGGGAGGAGCGTGTCTCCAAATATGGCAAGTTGTAATGTGAAATTAATTGGTATTGATTGGCCTTGATTGGTTCGGTTATGTGTGCTACAATTTGTCCGAAATTTGTGGAATTGAAATCTCATAGTTGATGTAAATCGTATGTTATGTACCCCAAGGAACGTGTGATGGACTTAAGTAATTTAGGAAACCTTTATTGTGTGACAAATATATTATTATGTACGTATCATAGTTTGTATTTTATTAATTGTATTTATTTTCATAATATATAGTTTAGGTTGTCTAATTAATTATATTCATAACTTTGGGAAAAATTTAAAATTAGACGTAAAATTAGGAATTCAAAATTCAGGGTTTTGCACATTGCTCGTGCTTTCAGCAAATTTTCAAACAATTCCAACAGTCGTCTCCGTACTTCATCTAACACAAGGAACCAAGCTTTTGTACAAGATGGACGGGTTGAAATACAGAATCGTACTTATGAAAGAACTGGATCAGGAGGCTATATGTGAAATTCAGGAAATGGACAACGGTTTAATGCAACTGGTGGAAATAGGAACAATGTAGGTGCTCCTCAGAGAAGGGTTGAAATTGTTGAAACTAGGAATACAGAAACTGGGAATACTATGGTTAAGTGCTATAACTGCAATGGGAAATGTCATTTGGCTAATGCATGTCCTACACCTAGGGTTAGAGGTAGTGAATTTCATAATCAGGCATTACTTCTAGCTCTAAAGGATGAATCAGGGGGCACTCTCATAGACAAAGAAAACAGCTTCATGGAAAATGCATATTTAGATGATGACATGGAGGATTTGAAAGCAAATGCAGCTGTGATGCTAATGGCAAATATGTAGGAACTTCACATGAGTGACACAGGCCCAGTGTATGACACTGATGGTCTGTCTCAGGTACCCGACTCAAACACATGTCTGATACATGAAATTGCATCACCATCTGCATATGCATCAGACGAGGAGCAAGTTTTTCAAAATGATTCATTATTAACTCCTCAAGAAGATGAACAAATGAACACAGTTGTTACATTTGATAATGATGATAAAATTAACCCAGTTGTTACATTTGATGATCCAATTGATGACGATAACAATGATCAAATTGAACAAAAGGAACCTTCGCTCGGTCCAGATCCAGAACTCATGACCTTACTATTGACCACCCAATACCAATTGGACTCACAAAAATCTCAAATTGAAAAATGTAATGAAATCAACAGAACATTAAAAGTAAAAGTTGCATCATTAACTGCGGACCTTGAGTGCTGTAAAATACAACTCACAAATTTTGAAACACAAGAAAAACGAGAACAAAGATTTGAAGTTTCATTTCAAAAAGCTTATGTCAATGAACAAGACTTACAACATCAAATATGAGAATTAATTGTTTCTAACAGTAAATTGGTTTCTAAATTGGAACAAGAAAAAAGTGAGCTCAAACAACAAGTTGAACATCTCAACTCAAAACTTTTGAAAACAACAACCGAGATGTCCACTTGCCAAACTAGTTTTTCTGAACATAAACAAAAGTCAAGGAAACAAATTGATTCTTACCTTGATGAAATTGTCGAACTGGAATGCAAATTAAAGGAGTTTCAAAACGTTGTTTACAAACTGGTGAGTCAATCACAACAATACAAAAGTTCACTTTAAAACCAAGTCCCAAATGTCATGGTTTTGCTGTTGGTGATAATAAACCACGTTTTCTACACAACACTCAAGGAAAATCCAAAGTTATATAATGCAGACCAATTACTTGATGATTTAATAGTGCGTGTTCTTGTACATGATTGTGAGGAAGAACAGGAACAGGAAGAAGAGAGTCGATCAAAAATGAGCTTTAAACCATATGCTATACCTTTTGATTATTAAAAAGTGCCTCGTATTTCTGACACCTTTGTTCCTCAAAGAGATAAAGTAGAACAACCATGGTTTGTAATGCAATTTCATGGATCTTCTTCTGATGTTGGTCCTGTTAAACCAGTTGCACAAATAAATGGCCCTTTACCAACTTCTGGTGAAGTTACACCATTACCTAAATGTTTCCTTGTACTTAGGTATTTTGATACGTATATAAAAGACATCAAATTTTTAGAACATGCAATTGAACGTAACTCAGAGATAAAAGTTTCCACTTTTTAATAAGCTTACGAAAAAGAAAAGAGAGAAAATTTTCAAACACAACTCTTACCACACGTTCAACATTTGTGTCTTTGTGCTACACAGTGGGAACAGGAACTCCAAAAAGAAGTAACATCCATGATGAACATTTTTAATGCAATGGAAAACTCGATTTCAAAACAAAAACGTCGAAACAAAGTTTTACAAAATAAAGCAGATCGACTCTTGGAAGATGTTTTAAGTTCTGATATTATCTTTGTGATTATGAATTCTATTTATGAGTCCTGTAATTCTATGCTTGTTGATGATCATACTGCTGACTATGATATGTTGAGACACGAGATTGAGACTTTAAAAAGTAAAAATATGAAAATCATTAAACAAAATGATGATGTTCAAAGTAACCTTTCAAAAGAGATTTTTCAACTAAAACAGAAACTTCAATGGTGTGAGGCTCAAAGTATTGATTTTGAATTAGCCTTACAACACCAAAAAGATAATCTGGGTTTTGAAAACAATTTGTCATCCAAAGTTGAAAATCTTAATGATGAGAACGCAATCTTAAAGTGTCAATTGCTCAAATATGAACAAGAAATTGAAAATGTAAAAAATGAGTACAAAACTATTTTTGACTCTTTAAAAAAGACTCGGTCTCAACTTTTGAAAGAAAATGCTGACTGTAGAAAAAACCGTGAAGCCATTGTTTGCCTAAATAGAGAACTTGAGAGTAAAGTACAGGAACCGAAACACATTATCATTGAATTAAATGAGAAAAATCAGTTACTAGAAAAAGGAAAGTTTGTTGACACAAATGTGATTGCACCTGGAATGTACAAAATGGACACAACACTTAGGCAAACATCCACTCAAACTACTAATTTGAATCCTTCCACTTCTACAGGAATAGTCCCCACTACTAGCATTAGCAGATCAAAGCGTAAGAGCAACAAACGGAAGAATAGGATCTTGCAACATAGAAGCGAAAAACTAGAAGCCCCAGAAGTAGAAGATCAACTTATGAATTTTAATAAAACTCATGTTGCATCTGATTTAGATTCTAATTTGGCAAATTTTAATCATACTATCAGTGTAATGAATGATGAACCTTTGAATGTTTTGAATGTTAATGCATCTTGTGTGTTTTGTCGTAATAGTATGTTATCTGGTGATCATACAATATGTGTAGCTAACTTGCTTTTAACTCATAACAAGAAATGTACGTGTGGCATTCCCTCTAGGCCCACTGTTGCTTCTAAGTCTGTGCTAGGAAAACCGCCAAGTGTAGTTTCTCCAAATGCCTTAGACACTCCCATAGTTGCGAATACACCTGCTAAGACAGTGCCTTCACCTACCGAATTCACTACGAAAAAAGCATGAACTAGTTGGACATGGAAACGTTGGTTACAAAGGAAACCTAGTTTTAAATGCATACCTAAAGTCATTAATATCTGTGTTTCTAACCTAACGGAACCCACAAATTCTTCGGGTTCCACCCTTACCATTATTCCACCTTCATCGTCTTCGTGTGATGCAGGTGATCCAAATCGTTCTATGGATTGCTGATAGCGGTAGTACCCGACATATGACAGGCAATCTCAAACTATTAGTAAACTTTGTTGCAAAGTTCATCGGCACTGTCAGATTCAGGAACGATCACTTCGCTGCTATCATGGGCTATGGAGATTATGTCAATGGCAACATCGAAATTTGTTGTGTGTATTTTGTTGAATGCCTTGGTCACAATCTCTTCTCAGTCGGTCAATTCTGTGATGGAGATTTGGAAGTAGCATTTAGGGAGAAAACATGCTTCATTCGTGATTTACAAGGAAATGATCTAATGACAGGCACTCGTGGAACAAGACTTTACACAATCTCCATGTCTGATATGATTGCTTCTTCTCCAATATGTCTGCTCTCCAAAGCAACTTCGAAAAAATCATGGTTATGGCACAAACGTCTTTCTCATTTTAACTTCAAAACCATGACTGATCTTGCATGTCACAAACTAGTCGACGGTCTTCCAAGATTCTGGTTTCCAAAAGATCACTTATGTCCTGCATGTGAACAAGGAAAAATCACTCATGCACGCTTTCCCTCTAAAACAGAACCCAGTAATGATCATGTTCTTCAACTACTTCACATGGATTTGTGTGGCCCGATGCGAGTGCAGACGATTAACGGCAAATGCTACATTCTTGTAATCGTTGATGACTACTCCAGATGGACTTAGGTTTATTTTCTAAGAAGTAAAGATCAAGCTCCTCCTATGATCATCACCTTTCTCAAGAAAATTCAAGTTCGGCTTCGTAATACGGTCAGAAAAGTTAGAACAGACAACGGCACTGAATTCAAGAATTAAACTCTTCGAGCATATTTTGAAGCAGTAGGAATTGAACATCAAACATCCATTGCAAGAAGTCCAGAACAGAATGAGGTTGTAGAAGGATGCAACAGGACGTTAGTGGAAGCTGCAAGAACGATGTTGATTAATGCTCAACTTCCGAATTACTTATGGGTTGAAGCTGTCTCGACTGCATGCTATACTCAAAATCGTTGTATGATCAACCAACGCTACCGCAAAATACCTTATGAGCTTGTCCATAATCGAAAACCGAATATAAAATACTTTCATGTATTTGGTGCTCTATGTTACCCAAATAATGATCGTGAAGACCTTGGCAAGCTCAAAGCTAAAGCTGACATCGGTGTGTTCATTGGATACTGCGAAAACTCTAAAGGCTTTCGCATTTGGAATCGTCGTACTAGAGAAATAGTGGAAACCATTCATCCTAATTTCGATGAACTTATGGAAATGGCTTCTGAGCACAACAGCTTAGGACCCGCAACCAACCGTCTTAACTTTCCAAATCAATCAACTGCACCTCTTTCCCTTAACCGTAAAGAATTGGAAACACTGTTTGCTCCACTGTTTGATAATTCTTTTACATGTCGTGCACCAGATGTATCTACTAGTTCCGCTGCACAACCTGATAATATTCCAATACCTGATACACCTGCTCCTCCAACAACAACCGTTGCAACAAATGCACCTCCAATTGAATCTCCATCAACAGCTGAACAAACCGCGTCCAACACTGAAAGCACAACTAAAGATCTACAACAACAATAATCAGTACCCGAAGCTGCAAATTATGACCCAAATGCCTTCTTTAATCCATTTGCACCGACTCCAACCGTTCCTGATATTGCCAAGTCGTCCACACGCAATTTGGACCCGGCTAATTTGCATACGTTCTATCAACACCATCTTTCAATACATCAATGGACTAAAGATCACCCCTTAGTAAACATTATTGGCAATCCCTCAGTTCCAGTTATGACAAGACGAAAACTTCACACCGATGCTGAAAACTGCATCTACGCACTCACAGTTTGTCAAGATGAACCCAAAAACATTAAAGAAGCACTGACATACGACAACTGGATTGTGTCAATGCTAGAAGAACTTGACCAATTCAAACGCCTAGAAGTGTGGGAATTAGTTGAAAGGCCAGATGGGATCTTTGTCATCAGACTGAAGTGGATTTCGAAAAACAAGTTAGATGCAGAAGGCACAGTGATTCGTAACAAATCGCGTCTAGTAGCGAAAGGATCCACTCAGCAAGAATGAATTGATTTTGAAGAGTCCTTTGCTCCAGTGTCTAGGCTTGAGGCTTTCCGTATTTTTCTGGCATACCCTGCACACAAGAATATGGTTGTTTATCAAATGGATGTGAAAACGGCATTTCTGAATGGTCAATTACGTGAGGAAGTTTATGTTAGTCAACCAGAGGGATTCGTCGATCCAGATCATCCCAATCATGTGTACAGACTCAAGAAGGCCTTTTACGGACTTAAACAAGCCCCAAGGGCATGGTACGATAAACTAACTGCTTTCTTGCTTGCCAATCATTTTACTAAAGGTTCAGTGGATCCAACTTTGTTTATTCAAAAACACGGGGAGGACATTTTAATTTTTCAAATCTATGTCGATGACATTATTTTTGCGTCAACAAACAAAAAATATTCAAATGCTTTTGCAAGATAAATGAAACAAAATTTTGAAATGTCCATGATGGATGAACTTACGCTCTTCTTTGGACTCCAAGTTCATCAAATCACCCCGTGGAATTTTTCTAAGTCAGTCCAAGTATGCTCTTGAGATTTTAAAGAAACATGGCATGGCAAGTTGTGATACTTATAACACGCCTATGTCTGCATCATCCCCAAAGCTGGATGCTGATTTACATGGTACACCTGTTGACCCTACAAAAAACCAAAGTATGATTGGATCACTCATGTATCTAACAGCCAGCCGTCCAGATATTGTATTTGTTGTATATCTATGCTCCCGTTACTAGTCTCGCCCAACTGAAAGACACCTCTCTGAGGTTAAAAGAATCCTTCGATACATAAAGGAAACCATGCATTTGGGGATCTGGTATCCGAAGGATTCTGGTTTTGAACTAATAGCCTTTTAAAATGCTGATCATGTAGGATGTTTAGACACACGCAAAAGTAAATCTGGTGGAGTGCAGTTTCTAGGAGACAAACTTGTATCTTGGTAGTCAAAGAAGTAGGATTGCACATCATTGTCATCAACAGAATGGAATATGTAGCCATGTCAGCATGCTGTGCTCAAGTCATTTGGATGCGATGATGGACTACGGTTACATTTACAAAAAGATTCCCATGTACTGCGACTCCAAGAGTGCCATTGCCATCTCATACAACACGGTTCAACATTCGAAGTCAAAACATATCGCACTCCGATATCATTTCGTCAAAGAGCATGTTGAAAAGGGTACAATTGAACTATACTTTGTGGGTACTGAATACCAATTAGCGGACTTATTCACTAAAGCCTTGCCCCATGCAAGATTTGTGAAATTAGTTCACCAAATTGGCATGCGGTGTTTGACTCCAGATGATTTGAAAAACTTTCTTAAAAACAACTAAGAAAGTCAAACACCAAAACGTTTTGTAAATATCTTCTCAAAAACAACAAAAAGATTTTCTTTTTTATTTTATTAAAAAAAATGCAAGTACAATCAATTCCGTCAACATCTTGTTCTTTCAAACAAATTTACTGATTTTCCCGGACAAGTGTTGAGGGGGAGTATGATATTTCAAATTTTAATCATTTTTCTTTTAAATTTGTACTTGCATATTTCCAAAATGATGTTATTTGAATAAATTTTTGTTGAAAAGATCCTCATAATACCCTCCTTGATCTCAAAATGTTTGTTTATCCTAAGTTGAGGAGGAGTATTGAAAATGTTTCTTGCCAAAAGGGTGTTAGTCATAATTTTATATGTAAGGGACTAACTTTGCAATTTTTTTGTTAAAGGACTAAATGTGTCAACTTTTGAAAGATAAATTTTAACACAAAATCAAAAAAGTTGAGGCATTTACTGAATCTGTCAAAAAGTTATTACTACTCAACCACCAAGGTCTACGATCCTCATTCAATTTACAAATCCGTGCTTTAAATCCTATATCCGTAAGTGCTTTTGTAATCTTTACACAAATATTAGAAAGGGTTTTTAATCGTTTTACAATCCAACGGGTAGATCTTCCAATTTTTCGATCCTAAGTATTAGGGTTTATCACGAATTGGGAGTTTATGATTTTATGGGTTTAGGGTTAATGTTATTGGTGGGACATGATCTTATACTTTTCTTGAACATATTCCAATACCTTAATTGTACCCAGTAACTCGATTGAATGATTCTTGAAATTTAGGGTTTATAGTCGATTTGGGATTTTTTTGATTGAGAATGTTTGAGTCTAATTAATCTTGTGTGATGTGTTCGGAATCATCCATTTAGCATACGACCCAAATGAATTTTAACAATCAAACGTTTTGAATTGTGTTCGATTAAATGGTGTTCTTGAATTTTTGAATAAGCTTATACATGTGAGGTAAATGTTAGATGTTGTTCAGTGATGCTTAAAAGGTTTCTAGGGATGTCTTGGGCATGAATTTAACATGATTAGAATCTGGTTGTTGACTGTTAGAAATTTTGTGTTCTTGAATTTTCGAATAAGCTCATTTTTTGTGTTTGAAGGAATTGTAACATTTGTTCATTATTCACAGGCAAAAAGTTTGATAAAACTTCATCTTTCAAGTACGTCATGTGAAATTTTCATGTTTCTTGTATAAGAAATTTTGAATAGGCTCAGAATTTTCGAATAGTCACAAAACTTTTGAATAGACTTAAATTTTTGTTCGAATAGGCACAAATATTTTGAATAGGCTAAAAATTTTCTAATATGCATTAAAAGTATCTAACAACCGAGCCACTTTAACAGCATCTCCCACTATCATTTCATGAACTCTAAGGACTCTGATTATGACTTGTTTGGACAGTTAAACTTCATATAATCTTTCATTAACAAGTATAAGTCAAGACTTCATCCATTAAAACTCAGGGGTACATGCAAACTCAAGGAGTTAACACTTAACCAATTGTTGTATGTTTGTTTCCATGTTTGTTTCCTTCAGAACAATATGGCTGAACAAAATGTGAATGCTCTAGCATAACCACTTCCCAGACTCAAACTGACAAACATTGCACCTGAAGACTACAAAGTAATCATTGGCAGAAACAATGCAAGGGTACATTTCAACAATCTCAGGATCATTGAACCAACCTACCGAATCATCAAAGACATATTGTTGATCCACCCTTGTAAAGATATGCTCAGCAAATCAGCATCCATTCCTTTCTTCTACATCCACCAATTCTGGCTTATAGCAAAGATCAATGAAGACAACTCAACCTCACAAGACCACAATTTCTTGTCCTGGTATTCATGAAGCATCTCAGTACCAGCTGAAGAGAGAACCTGCCTTCGGTTTCACCTACAGGAGTGCTCAGGGCAACGTTAACTTTATGCGATTTGACGAGATCCATAAGTTCTGTGATGATACGCTGAAGACGGTTCGAGATGGTTTGAATCATAGGTTGAATGATATAACACTTGGAAAGAGTCAAAGGTGGAATTCTAAAGAGTCAAGGGGGGTTCGTAACTTCATAAAGAGGATCAAGGAAAGGTTGAAGCGTAGAGATCAGCTCAGACGATTAGAGAGCTATGTTGGTGGAAGACCGAGCTTTCCTATTCGCACATTCCAAAGACCTGAATGATCGCTATGTTTGTGAGTTAATTGTGAATTCTTATTGATTAATTTTATCATTACTATGGCTTGTGCACATATAATAGTGTACAACCCGATCTTTGTAAAGAAAGGACCCTGAGGTACGCTTCAGTGCCTCAATCTTAATATAAGGAGCGAAAGCTTCTTACTTTTGAGTAGAATTAATCAAATTTTTGAGTTTTTCATAATTCTGCTCAAAAGAACAAGTATTCCCTCTCATAATCAAAACCTCAAAAAGTTATTTCACTTATTGAGGAGAAGTATTTGAAACAATCTTTGTTCAAAACGAAAAGTTCTTGTTGGATTCTTCCCGTAAACCTCAAAAAGCATATTTTAATCAAAAGTTTTCCAAAAACAACATCAATATGCTATTTTTGAGGGGGAGAAAAACAAAAGTGATTAAAATATGGTAACAAATGTAAAATCTCGTATGAGCTCGACTCAGATTTAACCCATGAATTGACGAAACTCAAATGTTAGAAATCAAAAGGACTTGTCCTGGACGGGTAATAATTTCAAGCTGGTTTAACCAGTGATGTAAGCGTGTCTCGAATAGGACTTGTCTGAGTAGAGTGTACAATTTCAAGAAACTTTCCTTGAACATGACCAGGCCGGGTAATAATTTCAAGCTAGTCTAACTAGTGATGTAAGCGTGTCTCGAATCGGTCTTGTTCACTGAAAGTGGATCAATTCAAAAAGTGCAAACTCCACCCAACATGTGCAAATTTATCTTAAAAATGTATGAGCACATGTGAAGGGGGAGTATTTCTAAAAGGAACCAAAACTCTCAAAGTGTTAACAAAATAAGTTTCTGAATCACAAAAACTTTGATAGATTTTCAAATGATTATTTGTTATGACAACATAGGATAGTCATGGAGTTATAAGGTGACTAAGGTTTGGAAATACGTCCTATGATCCACCAGAGCCGGAGGGATCTACCCAAGGACAACACCAATAGTTTAGTACTAGAAGTCCTTAGGTATGATTGAAAAAAGGAGTAAAGAATGAAAGGAGAAAGAAGGGGTTGAAGAATTAAAATGAAAAGTTATGAAAATGGGTGAAAAGAAATAGCCCTCCAAATGATCAACCTTAGGGCAGAAACCAGGTTCAATTCATATGCTACTGGTTGCTACTAAGGTGTCACTAGTATTGAAGACAAAGACGTCATGGACCCAGTGACGCACTGCACTTAACCTTCTAAGCCACTCAAGTTCTCTTAAAAGGACTTGTTTCATTCTCACGGGGAACCCTGCATAATCTATCGACCTCTCATTACGAGTTGTGTTGATATTGAAACAGGAGACACCGCTCTAGTCTCCGACTACTAAAAAATGCACTCATCGAGTCTAGTGCCACGAGATACATCAAAAGATCTCATAGGAACACGTAATATTTCTACACTGGTTGTTCAGCATTAAGGACGCCAGTTGTAAATTTTAGAGTCCTACGTAGATCCTAGCAATATGCCAGAACATTTATGAGAGAATTTACAATTGTAATTCTCAGTGATTGAATGGAAATTCCTGCCAGAGTTAACATCAAACCGCCCTGACAGCATGTCACTTCGGTAATCCCTTGTGGGTTATGCTTAGTGTTCTCGGTGGTTTCAAACGGTCTACAGTCATGGAGTGATACTTCGGTATACTTCAGTGGCTCACCTGAATCGTTGATATACTTCGGTATATTTGTGTAAGCCCTCTCGGGGGTATTCGATTCAGGAACGGCCTTGGTAAGGATTAGAAAAAGTTTTCACACTATGCTGATAATGATCTCGAAGTCTGAACATGTAAGTGCCGGATGTTTTATTGCTAACTGTTTACATACAGGTACTCATGGAGACCGGGAAATCATTTACCACCATCACTATCATCAACCTCACAACCGTTTTCCACATGCTCATACTTACATCACAAAGAAAGTCTAAAGTCAAAGAAAGTTCTCACCAAAGATCGAAGCAATGCAAAGTTCAAAGAAAGATTCTACGTCTAGCAAACGAATCCACAATGTTGAAAGATAAAGATCACTACAATGAAATGAGAGCAGTTTAAGTATGAAGATTCAAAGTCAAAAGATGTATGAGCATGTTGGAAAGGCGTACCGGCACCAGAGACAAAGACGTTGATGAAAGGCAGATAACACCATCACATTGATCACAACAACAACAAAGAACAAAGAACAAAGATTTAAAGTTTTGAAGACGTCTTAAGCCGCAAAGTCAAAGCATGAGAAAAGGATGAAGACGTCGAGCAACCTTGATGACCAACCCTTAGGGGGAGATTGTTGGGAATACGTTTTAATATTATCAAGTGTCGGTCATTATAATTAATAATAGGTTGCATAGTTTATATTAGTAATATGTAACTAGGCTTAAGACTAAAACCTATGGGCCTATGTCAAGCCCATTTCGTGTGAAAGGAAGGAAGACGGAGTGTTGCCCTAGCTTCCTTCCTTATAAATACTACATGTAACATACCATTTTCACTTGTTGGTTATTCAGTTATCTAAGCAAACTCTTGTCTCTTTATTTTACATATTTGTCTAATCAACCAAGTCTTTATTTCTCTCATCTCTATCTCTTATATTATTGTGTGTTAACTATTATGGTAACCTAACAAGCACTCACCACCGCCACCCATCGCCACCACCCCCACTGCCACCCACCACCAACACCACCACCACTCACCACTGTCGCTCACCACTGCCACCCACAACCGCCAACCCCACTACCACCCACCACCACCTATCACCACTACCACTTACCAACGCCATCCATCGCTACCTCCCACACTGCTACCCACCACCACGATCACCACATACCACCCAACCCCACCACCACAACTCATCACCACTACTTACCACAACCAATATCTACCATCGCCACCCATCACCACCACTTACACTGCCACCCACCACCCACTATACACCACCACCACTACCCACCCACCCACCCTTAGCCCCACCTACCACCACCACCACCATTCAGCACCCACGGCCACCACCCTTACTGCCACCCACCACCACGACCCACTACCGCCACCCACCCCACCCACCACCAACACTCACCACCGCTACCCACAGCCACCATCCTCACCACCGTCACCCACCCTTACAACCGCCACCCAACCCCACCACCACTCACTGCCGCTCACCACCACCGCCACCTAACCTTACCACCACTCACCGCCGCTCACCACCACCACAATTAGATCATTAAAAGCATGTACATCTAGGTTATATCTGATGTAGTGAGTAGTGGTGGTGATTGGTGGCGGTGGGTGGTGATAGTGGTAGGTGGCAGTGGGGTTGGTGACGGTGGTAAGTGGTGGTGGCAAGTGGTCGTGGTGGGTGGTGGCGATGGGTGGTAGTTTTTTTACATGTGCATAAAAACATATATAAAAACGTATACAAAAACGTGTATAAAAATGTGTATAAGAACCTGTATAAAATGTGTATAAAACCGCGTATAAAAACGTGTCTAAAAACATGCATAAAAACGTAAATAAAGGCGTTTATAAAGACGTATATAAAAACATGTATAAAAATGTGTGTATAAAAATGTGTGTATAAAAACGTGTATAAAAACATAAAAATGTGTATAACAACTTGTATAAAAATATGTAAAAAAAATATATAAAAACGTGTATAATGCTTTTGATGATCTAGTGGAGGTGGTTGTGAGCGGCGGTGAGTGGCGATGGAGTTGGGTGGCGGTGGTGGGTGGCAGCGGGGGCGGTAGCTGTGGTGGGGGTGGTGAGCGGCGATGGTGAGTGGGGGTGGGTGGTAGTGGGGGGTGGGAGTAAGTGGCGGTGTTTGGTGGTGGTAAGTTGTGGTGGTGGTGTGGTTGGGTGGTAAGTGGTGGTGGTGGGTGGTAGTAGGGGTGGTGGCGATGGCTGGCGGTGGTGAGTGGTGTTGGTAAGTGGTGGTGATAGTGGGCGTTAGTATAAAGGACTAACTTTGCAAGCGATCGTTGTATAAAGGACTAACGTTGCAAACGATCGTTGGCTAAATGGACTAACGTTTCCACATGACGACTGGACTTACCTAATGGAACTGACGTCGTTATGGTCAAAGGACGGGTCAACTCAAAATGGACAACCACAAGGATGAATGGTGTAATTACTGAGAGTTAAAGAGAAACATGCGATTATGGTCTTACCACAAGGACGATTTATGTAATTAACTCTAATTTCTATTCTATTTGTGCCGTATGAATCGCGGTTCAAGTTTTATTGCGTGTAACACCTAAAATCTGAAAAGCATGTAAAATGACCAAATTGCCCCTACAAGATTGAAAATTTATTTAACGGCTTGTAAAGTATCTTAAAAATTCCAAACTTCTGGCAATGCACAAGTTATGATCCCAAATAATTTTGAGAACTTCATTTAACATTTATACAAGTGTGAAATTACCAAAATACCCCCCATATGAGCCGTATACTAATTAAGTAAAATATTATGTATTTTAAAGATAAGAAATATGGTTTAAATATGGCAAATTTGAAAGAAAATCAATCCTAATCAATTCCCAGCCATATTGCCATGATTTTGGTCAAGAGTTCCCCCTAAGACTCGGCCAAAATCCTTTTTAAATAAATCACACATTTTCTTTTGTCAAACCCTAATATTGCCGATCTAAAACAAAACACAAACAAATCCTCCAAGCCTCCAATCGAATTCCACAAATCATCTAAGCATTTTTCTGTGATTGATCATCATCCAAAGGAGCTAGGAATAATAGCCATCGAATTGTTTGAAGGCCGGTTTGATCTTGGTGAATCTTTTCTTGTCGATAAGCATAAAAGAGGTATAATTCGTTATAATTCATTCGATCATCACAAAATTCATTTCTCATTTTTCTAACACTCCTTGTAACGTTTACAACCTATGAAAAATAGTGGTGAAGGTGTTCTTGGTCGTTTTCCTATTTTTGAGGAATTAATTCCTATCGAGCGTATCATACAAGGTAATTTCGTTATTCAATTCCACGACCTCTATAAAATTCGTTTACTATTTTTCCCATGATCCTTATGTCGAATATACCTGGGGAAAAATGATTTCAAGGTTTGAAGGTTGTTCGAGAAGTCGCGGTGATTTTCGGTTCATCTTGGCTATACGCGTATAAAAAGAATTCGTGCACTCACTCCACACGTTCAAATCTGGTTTTGGTATTTTTTTCAGACCTTATATGATCTAAGAACTCCAAATAAAATGCTTATACAGATCCATGCACGTTCTATGAATTAAACGAGATTATAGCCATGAAAACGTATAAAACTTGTATAAAATACTATACGATTTACCTGGGCTACAAGTATAATTATTTGGATGTGTTATAATGTTATATGACCTGGAAAAATATTGGGGAGAATTTTCATGGCCTAGATCTAATTACTTTGAATTAAGTTGTATAATCGGGTTTTATATTAAAAGCGTATAAAAGATATATAAATGTGTACGATTTGAATATGAGGATCTAGGGTTTGTTCTTATGATTATAAACAGTGTTTAATGATTAAGTAATGATTAAAAATGGTTTGGAAAGATTAGGGTTTGATTTCATGATTTTAAAGGGATTAACGATTTGTATTAAAATGTTAGGGTAGGTTTTGTAACTTTTAAAACTCTTGGGTTATTTTTAAAACTTATTTTGGAATGTGTACTTTCTGTATAAAATATAAGTTGAGGGGGTCTTGTGTCATTTTTTGTATTTTGAAGGGCTAAAATGTATTTATGTCTTAGTTATGATTCGATTGGTAATTAAATTAATTAGAGGGACTAAACATGTAATTTCTGGAAACTTGGTACTGTTTTGAGTAATTAAATATATTCAGGGGGTTATGTGTCATTTTGATAATTTAATGACTTAATATGTAATTATTTATAATTAAAGATTGAAATTGTAAGTTTAGGGACTAAATATGTAACTTTGGAAACTAGAGGGATCTAATGTGTAAATTATGAATAATTAAGGGTTCATTCGTATAACATGTTAAAATAAGTGATCATTGTGTAAAATTGATGAGTTAAGGGTTTAATGTGTAACTACGAATACTTGAAGGCTTAAAGTGTAACTTCTGGAATATAAAGGTATAAATGTAAATTGTGAAACCTTAAGGACCGAATGTGAAAGTATGATAAAAGATAACTTGCTTCCATTAATTATGATGATACTCCATATTACTAAAAATGGAAACTTACTAAGAATGGAAACTGTCTAAAAATAGAATGTTACCTAAAATGGAAAGACAACCTAAAAGGAGAAATCTGGTTTGAAATGAACTATTGAGTAACCCTCAACTTCTAATTCGTCTAGGTTCTGTGAAGAAGAAGTGATTCCCATTCCTGTTTGGTCATTTCCTCATTTTGCTTTGTCATCGGTATAAGGTACAGATATTCTGACCTTCTCTGTAAGGTTTCCTATGATTCTTTTCTGATCTGTTAAATTCTCTGATTGATACTCTGTTACGATCCCTTGCTATGACACCTTTGCTGCGACCTTTGATCTCTGATTTTGAACCTATGATATGAAGACCTTTTTGATATGAGATGGAAATGTTTTAAGTAAAGTATTTTGAAAGAGTTTTTCAAGCATGATATATTGACTTTAAGGAAACTATTTTGAAGTTCGTTTTATGAAAACTAATTGAAGGACCATTTATGAAAACTATTTTTGAATGATTGTTTTTAAATGAACCTTAAGAGAAAACCTTTTGAAAAGTACTTTTGATATTAAACCTTTTTAAGATTTGACCATCTGATACTTTGACCCTTTTCTTTGAACTTTTGATATGAACCTTTTCATATGACTTTGAGATTCACTTTTGACATGACCTTGAGATATGCTTTGATATGACGTTGAGATGCATTTCTGATATATGACTTTGAGATGACCTTGAGATATGACTCTTAGTTTGATACCCGAGCCACCTTTCTGTTTCCTAGCCAGGAAGGTAACCTGGCCATGTCTGTGATGCACCACTGGCATGACTCCTGTGTGGGGGAGTGATTTCTCACGCCGTCCCCTTTTATATTATCTGCCATGGCTACTATGATTTTGAGTATGACTTTGAGATTGACTTTGAGTGGGGGCGTATGGATTGCAATCCTAGGCATGTATGTTTAGTGGATTTAACTATGACTTTGAGTATGACTTTGAGGTGACTGGTGCTTGTGTGCATTACACGCCTTTCACATTTCTGGGAGCTAGCTACTCCACCCCATTTGATACATGAGGCCACCCCTCATATTATCTGGTTGCCTGAGAGGTATCCCCTCTGATTGTGAGGCTATGATTTTGAGATGTGACTTGAGATTATGACTTTGAGTTTCTGGGCTCGTGGTGGATGACTATCCTAAACCTTTACTCTTGTACCTTATTTATATCATTCATTATGCTACATCTGATTATTTTCGTTTACTTTCGTTTCCGTTTATTATATATCTGTTCACTGGGCTTTGTAAGCTCAGCCGCACGTTTTCTTTTCGTGTGCGGCAGGTTTTAGATGGAAGATGGGTATGAGTGAAGAGACTTTTGGATCTAGAAGGCTTGACAGTTATTTTGGCCTAGAGATGATTAGAAGTTATTTTATTGTTAGAAATTGTATCCGTTTTTGTAACCTTGAAATTTCAGTATTCCCTTTGTAACTCTTGAGAATCTTTGTATCACTTTTGAATGTATGCTTTGTTATATCTGATATGAAACCATTTGCGTGATACCTTTACCCTTGTCGGGTTGGGGTGTTACAATTGTGGTATCAGAGCGACAGGCTGCGATTCGTAATACATTTACCCTTGGCCTGTGTAAGTTAGGACCACTAAGTTTTCCCTGTAGGCGCTCGTAGGACAACCTTTTGAGAAATTGCTTTAGGATCTCCCTATAGGAACCTAAGTGAGGAATGGGTAGACTAAGACATCTGTGTGAGTATCATTGTTTCCGCATTACTCTGATTCGTGCCTTGCTTCTGGTTAGAGCCGGTTGATATCTCTTTTGGAAATCAAAAGCTTATGCTTTGCACCACCTAGATTTGAACCTGATAAAATTTGGAAAGTATTGAGAAATTTCATAATTATTGGCAGACACTATTTGATCCTTATCTTCAGATCCCTTATGGTAGTCATTTTGGATAAAGACTCTCAGTTGCCTCTGATTCTGTTGTTAATCACTTTGACGCCTCTTCAGGCATTCTGAGAACCTCCATGGCAATGACGTATTGGATATGTTTTGTTATTTGTCTTTTGTTTTGATAAGTACCTATGAATCTCCCGACCCTATTCGAGTTGTTGCACCCATCCGTGTCCTTGCGGGAAGTCTTGTAGTTCATAACTACGGGTATAAGGATATTCTCATCGCATTTCCAAATAATAAGATTTACGTTGCCGATCTGCTTGATAAATTTTGACCGATCGCTCGGTCGATGATATTTTCGTGAATTTCTTGAGTTTCGAGTAAATTTTGACACCACCGAATTCTAATACCTAGTATCGTTTATGTCATTTTCAGCATGGCACCTCCAGCACGCCACAGATATCGTTGGACAACTAGGTTCGCCATCGGCCGGAAGAGGACCGGAAAATTGAGGAGGATTGCCAAGAGGATATTGATCCCCACTAGGATGTGGCCGGGCCGGATCGAAGAAAGGAGGACCATCATGAATATAAGTGGGACAGAAGAACAACTGCACGTGGCAGAAATAACAGATGAAGAGGACATTGTAACTAGATACCAGGGAAGAGACCCCAGGTTTTCAGAAGAAGGAGGAGTGGTACGAGTTGAACCTCGCAATTTGTACGGATTTGTGGATCGCATAGAAGATGAAGGAAGATACACTTATTGGGGTTTCGCAAGCCAGCCACTTCCCCAGTCAGAAGGGAACCGGAACGGATGGATCAGCGAGGAAGAGGAGGAGGATTCAGACTTGGAATCTACTGCAAGTAAACCAACCTAAGTATGAAGTTAAGAGTCTAGTAACTGTATTGTTTAGAATTTTATCTCGAATTTCTTATGGCATTAACGTTTCGCGTACTTCCGTTGGATTTTGAGAATTCTTCCGAATAAGATTTGAGAAATGATTGAAATAAATTTTGTGCGATGTGTGCTTCACCTTTGTAAATCTGTTAGAACTCATCTCAGCTATATAAGTCAGAACTTTAACTTTCCGCATTGATTTTGGCATCCCTTGAAGTTATGTTGTTCGAGTACTGAAGTGTTCCTAGAAACCATTTCGTATTTCAACGACTAAACCTTATCTTAGAAGCTCTTAGCGTTTGAACTCTCTGAACATGAGCATTGTTTTGAACATTGTTCAGCGTCCTGGAACTTTTTGAATTTGATTCCCCGATGGACCACCAAGTTTTGCACCGGTATAGGAAGTAAGAATTGACATGATTGTCTGGGTATCTAGCAAAGACGTCGGACAGATCATACCTATTCATTGGAACAAAAAGGGAAGAGCATGGAGACTATTTTGCACCATGCTAGAAATTTGATGATCACTTGTGCAATTTGGGAGTTGGATATTGTTGAGACAATGGTGTTCCTTGCCTGATCTGGAGTTAACAACATCGGAGACTACCCTGAAGAGTGAAGACATTCCTTTTCAAGACAGAAGTGTTGGTGATGCAGAAGAAGAAGTTTAGTCAAGACGGCGAACCCGGAGCTGATGAAGACGCACAGTCTCACTTCCCTATTCATCTTGGTTGTACTAAGATGAATTGAGAGCGGAAGCAGACTGTATGATGAAGAGACTTAAAGATCATTCCCGAAATCCACAATACCTATCACATTACAAGAAGAACTGCAGGAGGCTCAGCGAACCAGACACAAGTTCCTGATGATGGTTTTCACTTTCCGATTGATAGACAGATGAAGACAGATTTACCAGACTTGAAGAGGTTGGATGTGTTGAATGAGCGAAAGTTGTAAAACAAATCCTTCATATTTGGAAGAATTGATTCTGTTCAGACTGGAATTCTTAGCGACTAAAATTCGCTTTAGTTGACTCTATTAAGTTTCGTCATATCGTTAAAAGATTCTCTTATGATCTAAGTTCTCGAGTAGCATATCAGTTGTGCCTATTTTCGTATGTTCGATGATAACCGGTTTAAGAGTTTTTGGATAATGATGGAAGATATGATGTTAGTAACGGCGTACCTCACGTTAGTTCGGAAATCTGGGATTTTGATACTCGTGCGGATAGTTTTGTTTCGTCTTTGGATTTTGACATTTGTATTTAGTTGATCTTTGATGTCTATAGAAGTACTAGGTGGATTAAGATAGGTGGTTCTGATTACGACTTGAGATAAAGTATGACCATCATAAGGGCATACTTATGTGGTGCTAGTATTATGACGCCTGATCAACGTGATAATACTTACACCATATAACGTGCACTCATCGTGGGCATAGGATATCTTAGAAGTACCTAAGAAGCTTAGAATTTGACCTCTGATTAGAACATCCGCGATTTGTGAGACTTTGGATTCATTCTACCTATCCAGTTAATTGCTGTCTTTGATATGCGACTTGATACGTTTGGATACTCGACGAGCGTTTTACTGATCTCTGCACTTCCGATAATGATCTTAAATTCTATTATGGGGCTTTCTGCCATTTGATGATGTCTAACGATATGCTTTCTGTCCGTATGGATTCAATCTGTTCTGCTATGTATACGTTCCGCATTCATTAAATCTGTTCGTTTTGATCTGCTACGAGTTAAGATATGAGATTCTGGATTCTGAGAAAACAAGACCTGTTTGTTTATGAGAACACCTTTGGAAGGCTCTTTTGAAGCCGAGACTATTTGAAAAGCTGAAGAGTACGTTTGCACCACCTCATGATTGCTACGATTCGATGTATTCTCATTTAGTTCGCCTAATCAATTCGATGTTAACCCTACGTGTTGGTTGTACCTTTTCCTAGAGAATTCGATTAACAGTCGTACATTGATACGTTATCATTTGGATTCAAACTCAGCATAATGTGTCTCTGTTTTGTTTCCGATCCTTTCATTTCTAATTCCTTTGCAAATTTCGAGGACGAAATTTTTTTGTTAGAGGGGAAGAAGTTGTAACACCTAAAATCTGAAAAGCATGTAAAATGACCAAATTGCCCCTACAAGATTGAAAATTTATTTAACGGCTTGTAAAGTATCTTAAAAATTCCAAACTTCTGGCAATGCACAAGTTATGATCCCAAATAATTTTGAGAACTTCATTTAACATTTATACAAGTGTGAAATTACCAAAATACCCCCCATATGAGCCGTATACTAATTAAGTAAAATATTATGTATTTTAAAGATAAGAAATATGGTTTAAATATGGCAAATTTGAAAGAAAATCAATCCTAATCAATTCCCAGCCATATTGCCATGATTTTGGTCAAGAGTTCCCCCTAAGACTCGGCCAAAATCCTTTTTAAATAAATCACACATTTTCTTTTGTCAAACCCTAATATTGCCGATCTAAAACAAAACACAAACAAATCCTCCAAGCCTCCAATCGAATTCCACAAATCATCTAAGCATTTTTCTGTGATTGATCATCATCCAAAGGAGCTAGGAATAATAGCCATCGAATTGTTTGAAGGCCGGTTTGATCTTGGTGAATCTTTTCTTGTCGATAAGCATAAAAGAGGTATAATTCGTTATAATTCATTCGATCATCACAAAATTCATTTCTCATTTTTCTAACACTCCTTGTAACGTTTACAACCTATGAAAAATAGTGGTGAAGGTGTTCTTGGTCGTTTTCCTATTTTTGAGGAATTAATTCCTATCGAGCGTATCATACAAGGTAATTTCGTTATTCAATTCCACGACCTCTATAAAATTCGTTTACTATTTTTCCCATGATCCTTATGTCGAATATACCTGGGGAAAAATGATTTCAAGGTTTGAAGGTTGTTCGAGAAGTCGCGGTGATTTTCGGTTCATCTTGGCTATACGCGTATAAAAAGAATTCGTGCACTCACTCCACACGTTCAAATCTGGTTTTGGTATTTTTTTCAGACCTTATATGATCTAAGAACTCCAAATAAAATGCTTATACAGATCCATGCACGTTCTATGAATTAAACGAGATTATAGCCATGAAAACGTATAAAACTTGTATAAAATACTATACGATTTACCTGGGCTACAAGTATAATTATTTGGATGTGTTATAATGTTATATGACCTGGAAAAATATTGGGGAGAATTTTCATGGCCTAGATCTAATTACTTTGAATTAAGTTGTATAATCGGGTTTTATATTAAAAGCGTATAAAAGATATATAAATGTGTACGATTTGAATATGAGGATCTAGGGTTTGTTCTTATGATTATAAACAGTGTTTAATGATTAAGTAATGATTAAAAATGGTTTGGAAAGATTAGGGTTTGATTTCATGATTTTAAAGGGATTAACGATTTGTATTAAAATGTTAGGGTAGGTTTTGTAACTTTTAAAACTCTTGGGTTATTTTTAAAACTTATTTTGGAATGTGTACTTTCTGTATAAAATATGAGTTGAGGGGGTCTTGTGTCATTTTTTGTATTTTGAAGGGCTAAAATGTATTTATGTCTTAGTTATGATTCGATTGGTAATTAAATTAATTAGAGGGACTAAACATGTAATTTCTGGAAACTTGGTACTGTTTTGAGTAATTAAATATATTCAGGGGGTTATGTGTCATTTTGATAATTTAATGACTTAATATGTAATTATTTATAATTAAAGATTGAAATTGTAAGTTTAGGGACTAAATATGTAACTTTGGAAACTAGAGGGATCTAATGTGTAAATTATGAATAATTAAGGGTTCATTCGTATAACATGTTAAAATAAGTGATCATTGTGTAAAATTGATGAGTTAAGGGTTTAATGTGTAACTACGAATACTTGAAGGCTTAAAGTGTAACTTCTGGAATATAAAGGTATAAAATGTAAATTGTGAAACCTTAATGACCGAATGTGAAAGTATGATAAAAGATAACTTGCTTCCATTAATTATGATGATACTCCATATTACTAAAAATGGAAACTTACTAAGAATGGAAACTGTCTAAAAATAGAATGTTACCTAAAATGGAAAGACAACCTAAAAGGAGAAATCTGGTTTGAAATGAACTATTGAGTAACCCTCAACTTCTAATTCGTCTAGGTTCTGTGAAGAAGAAGTGATTCCCATTCCTGTTTGGTCATTTCCTCATTTTGCTTTGTCATCGGTATAAGGTACAGATATTCTGACCTTCTCTGTAAGGTTTCCTATGATTCTTTTCTGATCTGTTAAATTCTCTGATTGATACTCTGTTACGATCCCTTGCTATGACACCTTTGCTGCGACCTTTGATCTCTGATTTTGAACCTATGATATGAAGACCTTTTTGATATGAGATGGAAATGTTTTAAGTAAAGTATTTTGAAAGAGTTTTTCAAGCATGATATATTGACTTTAAGGAAACTATTTTGAAGTTCGTTTTATGAAAACTAATTGAAGGACCATTTATGAAAACTATTTTTGAATGATTGTTTTTAAATGAACCTTAAGAGAAAACCTTTTGAAAAGTACTTTTGATATTAAACCTTTTTAAGATTTGACCATCTGATACTTTGACCCTTTTCTTTGAACTTTTGATATGAACCTTTTCATATGACTTTGAGATTCACTTTTGACATGACCTTGAGATATGCTTTGATATGACGTTGAGATGCATTTCTGATATATGACTTTGAGATGACCTTGAGATATGACTCTTAGTTTGATACCCGAGCCACCTTTCTGTTTCCTAGCCAGGAAGGTAACCTGGCCATGTCTGTGATGCACCACTGGCATGACTCCTGTGTGGGGGAGTGATTTCTCACGCCGTCCCCTTTTATATTATCTGCCATGGCTACTATGATTTTGAGTATGACTTTGAGATTGACTTTGAGTGGGGGCGTATGGATTGCAATCCTAGGCATGTATGTTTAGTGGATTTAACTATGACTTTGAGTATGACTTTGAGGTGACTGGTGCTTGTGTGCATTACACGCCTTTCACATTTCTGGGAGCTAGCTACTCCACCCCATTTGATACATGAGGCCACCCCTCATATTATCTGGTTGCCTGAGAGGTATCCCCTCTGATTGTGAGGCTATGATTTTGAGATGTGACTTTGAGATTATGACTTTGAGTTTCTGGGCTCGTGGTGGATGACTATCCTAAACCTTTACTCTTGTACCTTATTTATATCATTCATTATGCTACATCTGATTATTTCCGTTTACTTTCGTTTCCGTTTATTATATATCTGTTTCACTGGGCTTTGTAAGCTCAGCCGCACGTTTTCTTTTCGTGTGCGGCAGGTTTTAGATGGAAGATGGGTATGAGTGAAGAGACTTTTGGATCTAGAAGGCTTGACAGTTATTTTGGCCTAGAGATGATTAGAAGTTATTTTATTGTTAGAAATTGTATCCGTTTTTGTAACCTTGAAATTTCAGTATTCCCTTTGTAACTCTTGAGAATCTTTGTATCACTTTTGAATGTATGCTTTGTTATATCTGATATGAAACCATTTGCGTGATACCTTTACCCTTGTCGGGTTGGGGTGTTACATTCTATTCTATTTGTGCCGTATGAATCGCGGTTCAAGTTTTATTGCGAGTTCATTTTTATAACCTTACAATTTAAGAATCTATGATTTTAAAAATTGGTATATGTAGCAAAACTAGTCTCAAAACAAAGAAGATTGAATTTTAAACTCTTTGATATAAATTTTTTTATAAAATTTCGTATTACTTCGTATATAAAGTGTGTAGATTTCTTTAAAAAGATCTAAAAAATTCGTATTATGATGATATTTTTTCTCTAACTATGTATGTTTGTTCGTCTTATGATTATATAGTTTGTCTATCCCTGTTACTTCAAACAAGGACACATTTAGATACATTTAAGCACATTCATCAGCACACATTCACTTCCCGGAGGTATTCTAAGAAGCAGCCCTCTCTACTCTCGAGTTTACTATGGGATAGGGTTCTGATTTGTCTATATTTCAACTTCACATAGCCTTCTCTCGCGGGATTAGATATATTGTTTTTGTACTTTGCGTAAAGTGTTTATAGCCCAGTCAATTTCGGTAATGAAATGATAATTTACAGAGTCTCAAATAATAATAAAAAAAATTGTAGACAATCAAACCAAGTTGCTAGATAGAGACGCCTAAAAGTAGCCTCACCACAAACATGTTGGACCGGGCCTTAAACGCACATGACAGGCGAGCTAAAATAAACTTTGGGCTTAACAAAGTATGGGTCGTGCTTAGCCCATCTCGTGATTTAAATATTGGGATTCCTGATGGTCCGAACACGGCTTAGCCCCGGGCCGACCTGTTCTTTCTTGGGCTTTTTAACTTTTTATCGTTTACATAGGGGTGTTCATCGGTTCGGTTCTCGGTTAATTGGTTTATTCGGTTCGGGTTGTTCGGTTAAAAAAAATTTTTGAGTCATAACCGAAAACCGAACCGAACCGAAAATATTTGTGACCGAACCGAACCGAGAACCGAACCGAAGTTCGGTTCGGTTATGGGTCAAAACTGAAAACCGAAATTTTGTACTTGAATATTGAACAACATTTATATTTGCTCTAATATTGAACCATAACAATCTTGCATACACATATTGATATGTATGTCAAATGATTAAACCTAGATAATAGAACATACATCATCCAGATACATAAACTTTCCTAAGAAATAACTAATCATAGCACATGACCTCATGACGGTATGCCAAAATATATGCAAAACGACATACCTAGACAAGTTTTAACATCTATTGAACACAAAATACCCTAACATCATAGGACCTAGGGTTAGTCAAGTTATATTTTTTTAATTAATATATAAAAAATATTAAATATTAATTATAATTCGGTTTTCGGTTCGGTTCGGTTGTCAATATGCTAAACCCATAACCGAACCATAAACCGATTAAAATGTTCGGTTCGGTTCGGTTTTTACCAATTCGGTTCGGTTAAGAATTCGTTTCGGTTCGGTTCGGTTTGGTTTCGGTTTTCGGTTACTGCGGATATTACCCGATCCATGAACACCGTTTACACCGGTAGTTTTTAAGTTATAATTTATTTTTCTGTACATTTTATTAGTTATTTATAATACCTTTCTTAGAATAGTCATAAAATATAGAATTTAGGGATAAGAAATATGAAGATTACTATTATATTTGAGATCAGAGATCGACATGGAGAAATATGACAGAGTTTGGTGAGCGTAATTTGAAAGTTATATCAAAACTCATGTGTGTGAGATGACAAACAGTTTAATACAAGGAATTAATAAGAACGAGAATGGCGGCTACCGGCCGGGGTTTTTTTTGTTTGTATTCGGTCTAATAAAATTTGGATTTTGATCGTCGGTTATCATTTGACATGGATTTTTATAAAAATAAATCTTTAATAGTTAATGTCATATTGTTTTTATCGGCTAACTTAGTTTTCTTTTAGTGTCTTGTTTTTTTTTTATCGGTTGCATTAAAGCATTTTTTTTTTTTTTTTTAATATGGTATTATGTTTAGTTGTGTGTCGGAGATAAAACTACACACTAAGACGATCTTTGCTAACAGATATGAGCATTTAGTGGAACGGATGAACTACACTTGCTTTTGGATAGATATGTTCTTTGTGTTATTAGTATATATAATGTTTTTTGCAAGTGTTTTTAATAGAAAAGGTAAAATTGGGTTTAATTTTTTTTTAAATGGGCTTAAGGTTTGTTTATTGTTTTTAGGGTCTGAGAGATTTTTTTTTTTTTTTTTTTTTTTTTTTTTTTTTTTTTTTTTTTTTTTTTTTTTAAGATAGTTTTGGGATAAAGGGGATAGAAAAGTTAGGGCACCACCTGCATTCTCTCCCATAGCAACTGATGCATCTATATCTAGCCGAAAAACGTATTGTGATTTAAACGGCATGGCTCCTAAGTTTGCAAAGTGTTTGAAGATCGCACATCAAATTGGTGATCGCCGAATTCATACCGTTCTTCATGCTATTTTTTTGCGAGAGGAGAAGGCGTACAGGGATGATGAAAAGAATTATAATGAAAGGATTGAAGAAATACATGTTAGGGTTGACCACAGGCATGGGATTATTCTTGAATTGAAGAAGTTTATGAGTGACAGTGTTCTGGATGAGTGTTTGGCTGGTTTGAAGGATTCGGAGCAAGAGGATTTTGCTGAAATGGGGCGGTTGATTCAGATGAGTCACGCTGCTGCTTTACGTGCTGGTGAGAAATCTAGGATTATCAAGAAACTTAAGAAAGTGAAATAATTAAGTAAGTTTAAATAACTTTATTAATCTAGGGGTTTTTTGTAAGCTTTTGTCTGATGATGGTTCAGAGAATTTTGTGGTAGTTGATCCGTCCTGAAACACACTTATATATAAATATATGCAGTCTCAGAACGAATACTCGTGTGTAGTGTGAAACCAGGCAAGTGATCACCCGGATCGTTTCCCAACGAGGTGTGAATGGAAAACTGTGAAAAGCTTTGGATTAGAGTGATTGATGAATCAGATATTTTTGATTTTGCATTACTAATAATTCTAAATAACAAATTAAAACAAATATGCACAATAAAATTAAACGCGAATTAATAAACTGAAACGCGTAACGAAAAAGCTAAAATGGGACAAAAACTGAAATTTTAGAAAATTAAAACCTAAAAATGTAAAATGACTTAAAACTTATTTAAAAACTTAAATTATATATATATATATTTTTTACACTTTTTATTTAATTATTATTAATTATTTATTTATTTAATTACTTATTAAACTATTTTAAATTTATAAAAAATACTAAATGAACTAAGAAAATTCTAAAACTTTTTCTAAAAATATTATTAAGTAAATAGAAGCTAAGAAAATTATAAAAAAAAAATTACTTAATTAAAATTTAAAAAGATAAATTCTATTAAATAGAAGCTATCACTTTATTTCTATTTTTGATTTTCTTAAGGTCTAAAAATATAATTATATTTTTCCTAGATTAAAAATGACAAAATAAAATTATGAAAATTAAAATTATATTTTTCTGATTTATATTCTATTTATTATGATTTAATTATTACTAGAAACTAATTAAAAGGATTAAAAATATTAAAACTGTTCAGAAAATTATGAAAATTTACAGATAAATCTAAAATATTATTAGAAATCTAAGAAAAATAAAAGTGGAAGTTTAATAAGCCTGGAGAGCTGATTTGGGCTAATAAGCAGTTTACTAATAAGCCCAAAAATAAGCTAATGAGCACAAAATTCTACCAAAGGCTCAGAAACAGATTAATATGCCAAAATAAACTCAAATCAACTTGAAAATACAAATAAGCACTAAAAATCAACAGAATAAGCACTTTGGCTGTTTGCAAAACCAAAGTAGAAAATTCAGAAAAGAGCCCAACTTGCAGACAGATTTTGAGCTTATAAATAAGCAGAGAAGATGAAGATTATGGGGGCAAAAGCAAGGTGATACTACTGGCTATCTAAAAATCCTAAAAGCCCCATCACAATCTTGCCAATTGAAGTCCAATTGGATCAAAGTTCAGCAACCAACAACACTAGGTCTGCTGTGGTGGGGTCTGATTGTGCAGACTTTGCACAATATTGCACAGACTAATTGAGACCTATCCAACTTTTGTCACTACACTAAATTGACTATATTAAGCTCAGAGAAACCAAGTTTGAGTGCCAAAAGAGCTTATAGCAGCTTATGGCTTATTTGGTCAGTCTAGAGGCTGAAAATTGCACAGTGGGCTAAAATCTCACTTTTCCATCTAAATTGCTAAAGAGAACCTGAAAACAGCTTAAGTACATATCATAATGCTTAATCTAAACTGGGCAAGAAGCAAATGAATAGTAGAGAGCTTGTTTGGCCCTAAAACTGCTTGTGCCAAACACTCCTTTCCAGGGACTGTTTGGTTATTTGATCTAATTCAGGCCAATTCAAGCTAGGATAAATGATGAACTAAGCTTATCTGATTTATTTAATAACTAATAAGCAATAAAAGTTGGAAAAACAGCTTATTAATAAGCTATTGCTAATTTTAGTCTAATTTAAGCTTATATGACTGTTTTAAAGGAAAATAAGAACTGAGCTTGATTAAAACTTATATAACTGATGAAATATGCATATAAACTAATAATAAGCTAGAAATAATATAAGGAAGCTATAAATAAGCAATTGCACAGTACTATGGATTCTTAAGCCAAAAATTGAGAAGGCTTACAACTGAGAAGAGGCTTATAACATAAGGGAACTAGATCAGAACACCCTAGCTTGTCAACAACAAGCTAGATACCCAGAAAAAAGCCTTCCAACTCAGCTTATTACCCCAGTCAGCTTATTTTTGAGCTTATTTTGACTTTCATTGACCATCTTGGAAAAACTTGTTGAAACTGAATAAAAGCTTACAAAAAGCTTCTGAGAGCTTTTAAGAGCTTATAAGAGTCCTTAACTGAGCTTGTGGTAACTTATTAACAACTTATTAGCTTAATTCGTATCACATAAAAGCTTGAAATATTAAAGTAACTTAAAATTAACTACAAGTTGTATGTAATGAGATCAAAGTGACTGAATATAACTTATATTGATTACTGGAAAGGAGAATTACAAGATTACAACTAATTAAATTAAAATACGATTACACTAATTTTTAACTACTACATTTATCTATTACATTACTTTCTATATATACAATATTGAAATGGGAACTTCTAGTCGACATCCTCTGAGCTCAATCCCACCTTTGAATTACTTCAAGTCATCTCAATCGTCCATTTTACCTTTTGGCGGGAAAACAGGACAATTGGCATTTTATCTGATTTAGCTAGTGGGAGTTGGGAAGAAGCATTTATTGCTTTTGGCAATGTTAGGTAGTGTGTTTGGAGGGGGAATGATGTGGTGAAGCCTGCTGGGGTGTGAGGTGGTATGGTGACTGGATTGGCGGTTCGAAGGAAGAAGATAAGAAGGTTTGACCGTTGGTCAAACTTTTTATTTAAATAAAAAGTTGGGTCGGGTTTTTATTATAAGGGGTTGGGCTGGGTAAACATTGGGCTTGGGTATTTGGGTATTGGGTTTAGGTAATAGGCTGGGTTGGATAGTTGGGTATTATTGGATTTGGTTTAGTGTTTAGATCCGGATTTTGGTTTTAGATAATCATAGGGACCATTGTTGTAATTTGCTGAAAGTTGAGGGGCTGAACTTGTAAACTTCCAAACTATCTTCAAGGGACTAAACCTGCCATAATACAATTACACAAGGACCAAAGTTGTATTCTTTTGCATTTTATAAACTTTAGGGACCTAATATGTAAATTTGGATTTTAGAGGGACTTGTTTTGTAAATTCCCAAAAGTTATCAAAAGTGTTCCAATTTGTAAATTATGAGTAGTACAAGGGTATTTTATGTTAAATTCCAAGTTTTAAATACCCAGGGACTAATTTTGCCAATTTTGATACTTGAGGGGTAAAAGTTGCCATTTTGTGTAAACTTTTATCCAGGGATTATTTGTAAACAAGTTTGATTATCCAAGGACTTAAGTTGACTTTTTGCTCATTTTAAACATTCAGGGACTAGATCTGCCAATTTGTGAAACTCCAGGGACTGAAAGTGACAATTGTGTAAACTTTGTTCGTTTTTCATCTGTTTTCAATCTTTTTGTTCCTGAGTCAAATAAAAACACATTTTATGATATTTTCTGTATTATTTGACTTTTCAGAGTGTTTTTGGCTGTTTATGTGGGTTTGAACAAGGTAAATATATGTGTATTTAGACACATATCAAATCCCCCACACTAAACTATTGCTAGTCCCTAGCAATCTTTTATGAAGATTTAATGGATTTTATCTCTTTACCAAAAGCCATTACTTCTGGAGTAGCCAATGTTTTAGTATGTGATACTTTGGTACAATGATAACCAAATGATTTTGAGCAAACCATCAGCTGTCAACGGTTTTGATTTGTCTTTACCAAAAGCCGTTTGCTTCTGGACTAGCCAACTCTTAGATAAAATACAGTTATTATCTTTGGTGAGCTGATTACCAATCATGGATTTTCACTGCCTTAACCACAAGCCATAACCTTGCGGGCTAGCCAACTCTTCACTTATGAAGATATGGTGAGTCGAAAACCATACAATTTTAGGCAAATTATAAGCCATAAACGGATTTGATATATCTTTACCAAGAGCCGTTTGCTCTCGGATTAGCCAATCCTTATGTGGGTTAGACATGGCGGATTGATAACCATTTATTGCGTTCTAAGTAAGAAATTTTTTTTAAAATTTTGGCTGAAATGGGGGTACTAGATGGTACATTTGATCAAATTCGCAAGAATTCCCCCCCACACTTAGAACTGAATATTGCCCTCAATATTCAAAGAACCGGTTGTTAAACCAACACTTAGAACGTGAAAGGGAAATACTAATAGCCTTATTTTTATATACACTTTTTTTTTTTTTTACTGTACATAATTACAACATGTGGGGCATCTCCCCCACACTTAGGTGAAACATGGGTGAAAACCTATATTTTGCTACTGTTTTTGATCACCGAGTCGCTAGCTTGACTCGACCCCGAATTGAGTGGATTCCTCCCGAACAGGCAGGTTTATCACGCAAGCTAACCGCTTGTGAACGGTCAACCGTAACAAAGGGTTCCTGAACAGCCCGGGAGAAAAAGCAATTTAAAAGTTTATGGGGAAGTAAGTGGAAGAGACCATCTCGATCGGACTTTCATTCAAGATGCTTGGATAACCAATTGAGCATAAGAAAGTTCCACACCGATGAGATAAATCCGGCATTTAAACCAATGTTAGATGGACAATGCCGGGATCAAAAGTAATATCCTCACTCCCAAATGAGTGAAAGATAGGGGAAATCACCGGGTAGGTGAAGGGAAGAAGAGAGATCTGAATAGCCATTAAAATAAGAACTTCCTCCTCAAGAATTGCATAATCAAGTGGAAGAGGCAAGTCCTTAAACTTGATCTCTGAAAATTTATCAGTTTTCTCAACTGACTTGATTTCTTTTTTATGAAGTTGTTTTGGTGGAAGAGGGGAAAATGAATCGTCGTGTAACAAATTTTCTAGAAAAAGAATATCCCCCTCAGGATCAAGATAGTCATCATCAACCTCATGCGGAGGTGAACTATCTAGAGCGAGAAAAGCATCGACTTCATCCCAAAAGGGATCACTTCCCTCAACCGTAGTGAGAGAAGGGGAAGAGTCTGCTATGATAAGTTGAGAAGATGTGGTGGGTTCCCCACTCACAGAATTATGAAAATAACCAAGATTTTCTTGAGAGTATTCCTTTGAAGTAATGTCAATGACATCGATTCGGTTAACCGAAGCAGAATCAAAATTTGAGGAGTACCTCGATGTTTGATCATGGTTAAAGGTAACAGCTTCATTACCCACACGCAAGGTGATCTCATGCTTAAATACATCAATAAGAGCATGGCCCGTTTTTAGGAATCCTCTTCCAAGAATCAGAGGAACTTTTTGGTCTGCGTCGAAGTCAACAACCACAAAGTCAGCTGGAAAATGGAACTTTCCTATTTTCACAAATACATCTTCGGCAATGCCGCAGGGATGAGTTATGGTACGATCTGCAAGCTCAAGAGTCATGCAGGTAGGAGTAAGAGCCGGAAGAGAAAGTTTCTTCCATACTGAATGAGGCATCAGGTTGATGCTTGCACCTAGATCTGCTAAGGCATAACATTCAACCATTCCCGGAAATATACAAGGTAATAGAAATTTTCCAGGATCTCCAAGTTTCTCCGGAAGCTTTTTCAAGATAACCGCTGAGCAGTTCTCATTTACTGGAGTTTTAGCCATTTCAATCAGTTTTTCCTTGTTGCTTAACTAGTGTTTGATTGTTGATGCAAATTTGGGCATCAGAATGAGAGCATCCGCAAGACTTATGTCAAAATGTAATTCTTTAAAGATTTGAAAGGATTTGTCCATTTGTTGACTAGCCTTCTCACGGAGCTTTTGCTCATTTAAGCGCGATGGGTAAGGAATATAAGGTTTGGATTTTTAGGCAATGACTTCAGGAGTCTCAACAGTTTCAAAGACAACTCCTGGTTTGGATTTTTTCAGGACTACCGGAGGATGGACATGTGCTGTACTTTGTGGGCTTGGAATTGGCACTTTGTCCGTTGTATCCTCCGTCTCTTTTTCCATTTCAAATAACAGAGGAGGAATAGGGCCAGCTGGCCCCTCATAAGCAGCTCCACTCCGAGTGGTGATAGCTTTGACGAAAGTGGTATCTTTATCATCATCACTGTCATCAAGTACACTGACAGGAACAGCATTGAGCATTTCGGAATAATATCTGGCTGATCTTTGCTCACTGAGTTTGGTTGACAAACTTTTAACCGTAAATCGTGAAAGATTAGGATCGATTCTTGACGGCTGAGGAGCAATTGTGGGTGTAGATTTTTGGATGACCGAAGGTTGGATGACCGAAGGTTGGATGACCGAAGGTCGGACGTATTTAGTACTTCCATTGTTAGTGGGAAGTACCGGGTCCTTTATCACCTTGAGTTCAACATGAGCTTTACCACTACGTGTGGAGACAGCTTTGAGTTCACCCCTTGGGTTGACAACAGTGTTACTTGAGAGACCTCCCGAGGTAGAAGGTTGATCAGTTAAAGACTTTTTGATCTGGTTTAATTGGGCAATCAATAACTGCTTTGTCTCATATTGTGTCTTATTTGTTTCCTCTTGAGTTTTCATGAATTGCTTAAGAACCTCATCTGAGGACGTCTGATTTCGGTTTGAACCTTGGTTTTGATTAAAATTTGGACCACGGTTTTGGTTAAAATTACCCTGATTCTGACCTCGGTTTTGATTGAAATTTTGAGAATTGTTAAAATTTTGTCCCTGATTTTGAACAAAGCGATTTTGATTATTCTGATTTGGCACGGGTGGAAAACCAGGTGGGACCATAGCATTCGGTGCTCGGTACTGAGTCTCAGCATGCGGACGGTATTGATTTTGGTTTACTGCAGCTACGGGAGCTGGGTAAACAGAAGCATCGGTTGCTTGACAATCATAATACGCATGTGGGCCACCACAAGTTTCACATTCTTTGTTTATTGCTTTGATTTGTTCTGGTTTGTGAATTTCACTCTTCAATTCTTTCATTTCCTTCATCATACAACGCATTGAGTCCGTTAAAAAGGCTAACTCTGAGGAGTTATCGGATGACGAGGCAGGAGTGACAGGAACATTTACTTTGTTTCGAGAAATAGGAACTTTTGATTTATTTTCACAAATTTCAACCACCTCTCTAGGTCGACGATTCAAGATGTTGCCACCAGCGGCTGCGTTAAGTGCATCTTGATCGTTTTGGGTCAACCCATTATAAAACGTATTTATCTGTTGTAACTCCGTAAAATCGTGATGTGGCCATTTTCTTAGGAGATCTTTAAATCTCTCCCATGCCTCTCCGAAATTTTCATTGAAACTTTGACGAAAACCAGCAATTTCATTTTTTAAATTAGTCGTCTTTGATGGAGGGAAGAAATAATTGACAAACTTCTGCACTAGATCTTCCCAAGTTTCAATGGATCGAGGGGGTTCTTTATCCAGCCAAATTCGGGCTGCCCCCTCAAGTGAGAATGGAAATAGCATCAATTTGATCGCGGTTTGCGGCACATTTTTGTAATTGATTGTAGAGGTCAGTTTGTTGAACCAACGAATGTGTGCATAAGGATCCTCTCGTTCAAACCCGTGGAATTGGTTGGTAGAAACGAGCTGAATCAAATGTGTTTTCAGTTCAAAATGATCAGAATCGATGGCTGGTAAAACGATGGCATCTCCGTAACCCTCGGTGGGTGCACGGAGCATTTCCGCCATTGTGCGATTGTCTACCATATTATCAGTGGGAACAGTACGAATCTCGGGTTCGACTATTTGGGCAGCACGTCTACGATTACGTCTTCTCGGAATATTTACGAGTTTACGTAAAGGGCTTGATGACGTGGAAGAACGAGTGCGCATGCACTAAGTAAAATATTCTAATTAAAACAAGACAGAAGCAAAACACAAGTGAACTTAAACCAATAATCAGCAAGCGTACGGTAGCTCTCTAAAAGATAAACGCACAGAGTGGCGGAGAAGCAAAGGTGGGCAATTAAGCTCCTTAAAAACCCGCTTCTTTCAGTCCGACAATTTAATGTCAGACTATCCTTAAACCTCCGTTAGAGTTTGTTTATCAATCAAAGGTGAGCCGATATTCGCAAGTGATACAAAGGCAAGTTTTAAATCTGATGTTTGGGAACTTATTATGGTCGTACCCCCAGTTAGGTAGTACTCTGTCTTGGTTCTCGATGGTAATTTTTTATTGTTATTTATTATTTAACAAAGAAAATGGAATTTATTTTTGGTGTTTTTATTTTTTTTATATGATAATAATAATAATAATATATATAGAAAAGAAAAATATTTTTGTATTTTATATGGTTTTTGGGAAATAGGAACTTCTGATAGAAGGATCTCAAATCATTAATCGCTAAAACTTACACAACTGTCGCAGCACAACCTCCCCGGCAGCGGCGCCAAAATTTGATCCGTCCTGAAACACACTTATATATAAATATATATGCAGTCTCAGAACGAATACTCGTGTGTAGTGTGAAACCAGGCAAGTGATCACCCGGATCGTTTCCCAACGAGGTGTGAATGGAAAACTGTGAAAAGCTTTGGATTAGAGTGATTGATGAATCAGATATTTTTGATTTTGCTTTACTAATAATTCTAAATAACAAATTAAAACAAATATGCACAATAAAATTAAACGCGAATTAATAAACTGAAACGCGTAACGAAAAAGCTAAAATGGGACAAAAACTGAAATTTTAGAAAATTAAAACCTAAAAATGTAAAATGACTTAAAACTTATTTAAAAACTTAAATTATATATACTTTTTTTACACTTTTTTATTTAATTATTATTAATTATTTATTTATTTAATTACTTATTAAACTATTTTAAATTTATAAAAAATACTAAATGAACTAAGAAAATTCTAAAACTTTTTCTAAAAATATTATTAAGTAAATAGAAGCTAAGAAAATTATAAAAATGAAAATTACTTAATTAAAATTTAAAAAGATAAATTCTATTAAATAGAAGCTATCACTTTATTTCTATTTTTGATTTTCTTAAGGTCTAAAAATATAATTATATTTTTCCTAGATTAAAAATGACAAAAGAAAATTATGAAAATTAAAATTATATTTTTCTGATTTATATTCTATTTATTATGATTTAATTATTACTAGAAACTAATTAAAAGGATTAAAAATATTAAAACTGTTCAGAAAATTATGAAAATTTACAGATAAATCTAAAATATTATTAGAAATCTAAGAAAAATAAAAGTGGAAGTTTAATAAGCCTGGAGAGCTGATTTGGGCTAATAAGCAGTTTACTAATAAGCCCAAAAATAAGCTAATGAGCACAAAATTCTACCAAAGGCTCAGAAACAGATTAATATGCCAAAATAAACTCAAATCAACTTGAAAATACAAATAAGCACTAAAAATCAACAGAATAAGCACTTTGGCTGTTTGCAAAACCAAAGTAGAAAATTCAGAAAAGAGCCCAACTTGCAGACAGATTTTGAGCTTATAAATAAGCAGAGAAGATGAAGATTATGGGGGCAGAAGCAAGGTGATACTACTGGCTATCTAAAAATCCTAAAAGCCCCATCACAATCTTGCCAATTGAAGTCCAATTGGATCAAAGTTCAGCAACCAACAACACTAGGTCTGCTGTGGTGGGGTCTGATTGTGCAGACTTTGCACAATATTGCACAAACTAATTGAGACCTATCCAACTTTTGTCACTACACTAAATTGACTATATTAAGCTCAGAGAAACCAAGTTTGAGTGCCAAAAGAGCTTATAGCAGCTTATGGCTTATTTGGTCAGTCTAGAGGCTGAAAATTGCACAGTGGGCTAAAATCTCACTTTTCCATCTAAATTGCTAAAGAGAACCTGAAAACAGCTTAAGTACATATCATAATGCTTAATCTAAACTGGGCAAGAAGCAAATGAACAGTAGAGAGCTTGTTTGGCCCTAAAACTGCTTGTGCCAAACACTCCTTTCCAGGGACTGTTTGGTTATTTGATCTAATTCAGGCCAATTCAAGCTAGGATAAATGATGAACTAAGCTTATCTGATTTATTTAATAACTAATAAGCAATAAAAGTTGGAAAAACAGCTTATTAATAAGCTATTGCTAATTTTAGTCTAATTTAAGCTTATATGACTGTTTTAAAGGAAAATAAGAACTGAGCTTGATTAAAACTTATATAACTGATGAAATATGCATATAAACTAATAATAAGCTAGAAATAATATAAGGAAGCTATAAATAAGCAATTGCACAGTACTATGGATTCTTAAGCCAAAAATTGAGAAGGCTTACAACTGAGAAGAGGCTTATAACATAAGGGAACTAGATCAGAACACCCTAGCTTGTCAACAACAAGCTAGATACCCAGAAAAAAGCCTTCCAACTCAGCTTATTACCCCAGTCAGCTTATTTTTGAGCTTATGTTGACTTTCATTGACCATCTTGGAAAAACTTGTTGAAACTGAATAAAAGCTTACAAAAAGCTTCTGAGAGCTTTTAAGAGCTTATAAGAGTCCTTAACTGAGCTTGTGGTAACTTATTAACAACTTATTAGCTTAATTCGTATCACAGAAAAGCTTGAAATATTAAAGTAACTTAAAATTAACTACAAGTTGTATGTAAATGAGATCAAAGTGACTGAATATAACTTATATTGATTACTGGAAAGGAGAATTACAAGATTACAACTAATTAAATTAAAATACGATTACACTAATTTTTAACTACTACATTTATCTATTACATTGCTTTCTATATATACAATATTGAAATGGGAACTTCTAGTCGACATCCTCTGAGCTCAATCCCACCTTTGAATTACTTCAAGTCATCTCAATCGTCCATTTTACCTTTTGGCGGGAAAACAGGACAATTGGCATTTTATCTGATTTAGCTAGTGGGAGTTGGGAAGAAGCATTTATTGCTTTTGGCAATGTTAGGTAGTGTGTTTGGAGGGGGAATGATGTGGTGAAGCCTGCTGGGGTGTGAGGTGGTATGGTGACTGGATTGGCGGTTCGAAGGAAGAAGATAAGAAGGTTTGACCGTTGGTCAAACTTTTTATTTAAATAAAAAGTTGGGTCGGGTTTTTATTATAAGGGGTTGGGCTGGGTAAACATTGGGCTTGGGTATTTGGGTATTGGGTTTAGGTAATAGGCTGGGTTGGATAGTTGGGTATTATTGGATTTGGTTTAGTGTTTAGATCCGGATTTTGGTTTTAGATAATCATAGGGACCATTGTTGTAATTTGCTGAAAGTTGAGGGGCTGAACTTGTAAACTTCCAAACTATCTTCAAGGGACTAAACCTGCCATAATACAATTACACAAGGACCAAAGTTGTATTCTTTTGCATTTTATAAACTTTAGGGACCTAATATGTAAATTTGGATTTTAGAGGGACTTGTTTTGTAAATTCCCAAAAGTTATCAAAAGTGTTCCAATTTGTAAATTATGAGTAGTACAAGGGTATTTTATGTTAAATTCCAAGTTTTAAATACCCAGGGACTAATTTTGCCAATTTTGATACTTGAGGGGTAAAAGTTGCCATTTTGTGTAAACTTTTATCTAGGGATTATTTGTAATCAAGTTTGATTATCCAAGGACTTAAGTTGACTTTTTGCTCATTTTAAACATTCAGGGACTAGATCTGCTAATTTATGAAACTCCAGGGACTGAAAGTGACAATTGTGTAAACTTTGTTCGTTTTTCATCTGTTTTCAATCTTTTTGTTCCTGAGTCAAATAAAAACACATTTTATGATATTTTCTGTATTATTTGACTTTTCAGAGTGTTTTTGGCTGTTTATGTGGGTTTGAACAAGGTAAATATATGTGTATTTAGACACATATCAGTAGTTTGTGGGGCAGAAGGGTTATGGTCAGTTTAAATGGTATTAGGGTAGTGTTAGTGTATGTGCTGGTGAAAAATCGACAATTATGAAGAATGTTGGAAGCATGTTTGTCTTTTGTATGTTTCTACCTTTTGAAATTTAGTAGTTATTTGGGGAAGTTTATGAGATTAAGATGTTAGGTTGTTTAAATGCTAGATGTAGTGATAAGTGTTACGCTGTTTAGATGTTGGATGTATCGATATTTGACTATGGGTCAAATGTATATGTTGTCTGTACCAGTATTAATGAAAAATGTTAGTTGTTTGTCTTATTGTGTTGAATAGTATGTTTGTTCATAAGTTTACTTCATTTGTAGATTAGAATAGTCTTTGCAGAAAATAGTAAGGTGAATATCCATTGAACGGGAAAGTTTTATTTACACGACTGATGTCACGTGTTGCACAAAATAGAAATGCAAACATCCGTTCGACAGAAAAGGTTTGCCTACAAGACTACCAGTAGTAGTGATAAGTTTTACTTAAGTCATTGTTTTAAGACTGCATTTTAGTAGTTTGCAGCTAATTACATTATTACACATACATGGCTTTGTATGCCATTGTCAAAGTCTAAGCAGTTTTTTTCCGATCTGCTTTTGCATTTATACGCTGGTACTTGGTGTAACTATTCTTCTTTTTTTGCTCTTTTTTGACTTCCTTCTGTACTGTTATTCTTGGCTTCTGGGAAGAGAGGTTTGCGAAGTGTTTTTTGCGAGGTTCATATTTAGGCTTTGGTGGTTCTGGTAAGCTGGGTTGTTCTTCTGGTGGTGGGGTGCAAACCTCTTTGGTTTCTATTGGTGCAACTGGTTGGATTGGTGTAGTCACATTTGCTGAAGAAGTTGGTAGATTTTTTATGTCTGTGTTACCTGCCAGACTGTTAGTCTTTGTTGGTGGCTTAATTGCCTGTCCTTTAACGTCTTCTGAAGTAAGAGCACATGATTCGAAGAGTTGGGAAGATTCTGGTAAATTTTCAGCAACGGCGCTTGTTCCTGGTGTGAGTAACGGCATGTCTTTCCAAGTTGTGTCTAGAATAAAAAGCTGATTTTCTTTTGTGCTTTCTTTTGCAAAGTGTAGTTGAAATATCATTGTCTCTCCTTCTAAAGCAAGCAGCTCTGGTGGATAGGTGTATGGGTCTTTGTTTTCCAGCTTTTGAAGGACGTCGTTGCAATCCTTCACTAAACAGTTTGCCTCGTCGCTAAAACACGTTAAGTGTATCTTTCCAGTGCTGTCAGAGAGTACTACTCTAAAGCGGAAACTGCGAAAAAATATGGATACAATGTTTGTTAGGATAGATAGCATATGTGCATAATTATGCCATTCTGTCGATGTTTTGTTTACCTATAGTTGGGGTTTGTTTCATTCGTTGATTCGTTGCAATATGGATGTGAAAACCGTTCAGATACTTTGGACTTACAGGTACGGCATTTGTTAAAAAACCATGGTCTTTGGGTCTCGATGTTATCAATGGTAGCAATGACAGTAAACCGTACATTCTGCATAGTTAAAACTGTAGTTAGGTATGAAATGTTTATGTTATAGTAGCTATGTTGGACTTGATAAATACCTGTTGGTTTTCTGGATTCTCTTTCAAAAGATCGATAAGAGTAACACGGTTCCTTTTTTTTTCTTGTTCTACATCTGTGCAGCGTTGGTGCTGCACATTTAGAATGACTGGTGGTTCTATGAACTGGTCGTACCTGTAATGTCATTGTATGTTATTTTAGATACCTGTTTGCTTTTCTATATTCTAATATACCAGTTGATTGTTTGCTTACACATTGAGAATTTCAGTTGTTTCGGATGTCTCTGGATTAAAATAGTAGTGCGTTGCAGGTGTACTTGAAAGCTGAAGGCCCGTGACATTCGTCGCGAAGGTTAGTACATGAAGTTGGAAAGTTTTTTACCATAAGTATGTGGGTAAAAACTCACCACCGTAGTTTTTTACCAAACATGAACTGACTGCTATGACTATCGGTTTCTGAATATTTTCATATGCTGTCATATCGAAATTCTGTGCGTTGTCATTCCACAAAGTAAAGCGTACAGTGTGTCCGTTGTTGGAAACGATAGTTTGTTAGACTGGGATAGTATAAATAGTTAAATTTTATCAAAAAAGTATTTCACATACTCTAGCTTTTGGATGCCTATATCTCTCCAAACGGTAGCTTCTTTTGTTGCTTTAACTGACTGTTACAGACCGGTCACATATTGAACACAGCCAATATAATCTGTAAATATGAATAGCAAAATTATACATCTTTTCTTTTGACTTTTTTTTATATATACGTGTGCGACGTACCTGTTAGCAGTCCCTCTTTTACATCTATTCTTGAATAGAGATCTATGTACGTGTGCGACGTACCTGTTAGCAGTCCCTCTTTTACATCTATTCTTGAATAGAGATCTATGTACTGCTTGAAGTTGAAATAATGGCTCGGGAATCCTGTATCTGGTGCTTGTTGAACATCTGTATAAGCTCCAAAAACTAATGATAGCGAGTGTGGTAATATCTACATCCATGTTCTAGCATCTTGAAAACCGAAACCAGTTATTCTGTAACTTTTGTTGATCTGTAGGCTGGAATCAAATTTGTTTTATTCACGGAGATTGATATTTGCTTGTATAGCTCTGCCCTGCGGGGATGGGGAGTGGGGAAAACTTATATATATAGAAACGGAGATCTAGTAAAAAATTTTAACTGTTTTAATGAACTATGGGTGTATGCATTTAATTTACCTGACGATCGATTAACATGCATTTAATTTACCTATGCATTTAATTTACCTGACGATCGATTAACATGCAGCAAAACACATCTGCCTTTGCAATTTTGTCTATAACTGTCCATTTGTGGTAGACTTTTACATATATAGCTTTGTATGTGTCTGATGGCTTTAGGTTGGCAAGGATGATATCCTCCATTTGTGGTATGATTTCTTTACCTGTACATTTTGTTAGCGGCACAATGCTAGACCTCTGTTCCATTTGGCTGTATAAAAACAGTTACATGTATATTTTAGGTAAGCAGATAAGCAGTGTAACATAGTAAATAGAGTTAATTGCAAAAATCGTCCCTAAAGTTTGACGAAATTGCAGATTTAGTCCAAATACTGGAAAATTGCAAATATAGTCCTAAAATGAAACTATTTTGCAAAATTTGGTCCCAGCTTTCTAACTCCGTTAACCGGCGTTATCTTTTCAGTTAGCATATGGCAACGTTAGTCCATTAACCAAACAAGCGTTTGAAACGTTAGTCCTTTTACTAACGGCCGTTTTATTTTTCATTTTTGGTCCTTGTGATTATTATTATTATTATTATAAAAATTCGAAAAAACTTATAAAAATTCAAAAAAATTCGAAAAAATTTATAAAAATTCAAAAAAATTATAAAAAATCAAAAAAATTATAAAAATCCGAAAAAATTTAAAAAAATTCAAAAAAAATTTTAAAATTCGAAAAAATTTATAAAAATTCAAAAAATTTAAAAAAATTCAAAAAAAATTTAAAAATCCAAAATTTTTTTAAAAATCCGAAAAATTCGAAAGAATTAATAAAAATTCTAAAAAATTTATAAAAATTTAAAAAATCTTATACAAATTAAAAAAAATTATAAAAAATCAAAAAAAATTTAAAAATCCGAAAAAATTTATAAAAATTCGAAAAATTTATAAAAATTCAGAAAATTTATAAAAATTCAAAAAAAAATTTAAAAATCCAAAAAATTTGAAAAAATTTATAAAAATTCTAAAAAATTTATAAAAATTCGAAAAAACTTATAAAAATTAAAGTGATTTCGATTTTTAATAAATTTTTTCGGATTTTTAATAAGGATGAGATAATTTTTTCGGATTTTATAAAAATTCAAAAAATTTATAAAAATTCGAAAAAATTTTAAAAATCCAAATTTTTTTTTAAAATCCGAATAATTCAAAAAAATTTATAAAAATTCGAAAAAACTTATAAAAACTTAAAAAATTTATAAAAAATCGAAAAATTTTAAAAAATCCAAAAAAATTTTAAAAATCCAAAAAATTCAAAAATATTTATTAAAATTCTAAAAAATTTATAAAAATTCGAAAAAAACTTATAAAGATACAAGAAATTTTGATTTTTAATAAATTTTTTCGGATTTTAAATAAGTAGGAGATAATTGAGTATCAAACTCGGTTTTGAGGGTGTTCATCGGTTCGGTTATTAGATTGTTTTGTTTATTCGGTTTGGTTAAAAATTTTTTGAATAAAATCGAAAACCGAACCGAACCAAATTCAAATTGGATTAAACTGAACCAAAAATCGAATTCAAATTCGGTTCAGTATTCGTGTTGACATGAATAACCCGAATTACATAATTTATATTTTTTCGTTTAACTATATAAATTTTTAGCACAACAAAATTTAAACCTTAAAAGTAGTTATGTTTACACTAGGAGGAAAGAGTTTGAAAAGCTTTTTTATATAAATATATATAAAGAAAAAATCTGTGAATTCGGTTTTTTGTTCGATTTTGGCAATTTCGATTTTTAATAAATTTTTTCGGATTTTTAAATTTTTTTCTAATTTTTATAAGTTTTTTTGAATTTTTATAAATTTTTTGAAATTTTTGAATTTTTATAAGTTTTTTGAAATTTTATAAATTTTTTCGAATTTTTCGGACTTTTAAAAAAATTTCAGATTTTTAAAAAAATTTTGATTTTTTGTAAATTTTTTTAATTTTTATAAGTTTTTTCGAATTTTTATAAATTTTTTAGAATTTTTATAAATTTTTTCGAAATTTTCAGATTTTTAAAAAATTTCGAATTTTTAAAATTTTTTTGAATTTTTATAAATTTTTTGAATTTTTATAAATTTATTCGAATTTTTATAAATTTATTCGAATTTTTATAAATTTTTTCGAAATTTTCGGATTTTTAAATTTTTTTCGAATTTTTATAAATTTTTTCGTATTTTTAAATTTTTTTTGATTTTTTATAATTTTTTTGAATTTTTAAAAAAATTTTCGAATTTTTATAAATTTTTTCAAATTTTTATAAGTGTTTTCGAATTTTTATAATAATAATAATAATAATAATCACAAGGACCAAAAATAAAAAATAAAACGGCCGTTAGTAAAAGGACTAACGTTGCAAACGCTTGTTTGGTTAATGGACTAACGTTGCCATATGCTAACTGAAAAGATAACACCGGTTAACGGAGTTAGAAAGCTGGGACCAAATTTTGCAAAATAGTTTCATTTTAGGACTATATTTGCAATTTTCCAGTATTTGGACTAAATCTGCAATTTCGTCAAACTTTAGGGACGATTTTTGCAATTAACTCTAGTAAATATTAGCAGAACACGTAAGCATCTTACCTATGAGAAATAATTGAGGACAAAAAAAAATGTGCATGAAATATGTCAGGAATATTATGGAAGCTGAAATATGCTATGCATACATGTTTACAATGCAATTAAAGTAATAGTAATTGTAACATAAGCAGAGGTGTTAATAGTAATTTTAAAACAGGCATTTAATTGTAAGACATAAGAAATCATGCAGGTTGCAAGCAGGCGATGTCACTTATTTTAAGAAACGACACGGAATTCTCAGAGAGAAGCAATGATGTATGGCATTAAGTTTTCTATAAGTGTGTATACACATATCTAAATAATAAATATAACTATAAATGACCTCTGCGGATTTAATTAGTTTCAAGAAATCTTTGTTGACAACATTCTTAGTTGTATTTATATTTCTCTCTCCATGTCTTTTGATGAGGATTTTTAGGCCTTGCGGTGATGTTGCTCTAGACAATGCAACATAGAGCTGTCCATGGCCAAATACACGTTCTGGTAAATAGATACCAATCTTGTTTAGCGATTGCCCCTGACTTTTGTTTATTGTCATTGCATAGCACAATTTAACTGGAAATTGCTTCCGCTTAAACACAAATGGCAATTTGACATCTCTGTTGATTAGCAAAATCCGTGGGAGAAAAACTTTTTCAGACATTCTTGTACCAGTAATGATCTTTGCTTGAATAAGTTTGCTATATACTTGTGTGACAATCATCCGTGTACCGTTGCATAGGCCGCCGGCCAGGTTAAGATTCCTGAGTAATATTATCGGTGCACCTATTTTTATGGTAAGCCTATGTGGAGGCATTCCTGGAAATGAAAGTGTATTAAGGTACTCTTGCGGATACAATAGTTCCGTCGCTCCTCCGTCGTTTGTCTTCGGTATCGCTTCGTCAAAACTTTTATAAGTATGGCTGTTACCTTGTACCATGTCCAGAACAGTTGAGTTTATGATATCAGCAGTCTCGTTCCTTGGACATACTATAGCTTTTTCTTGTAATGCCTTTGTAGTTGGCCTTTGTAGTGTCTCTTTATCATATATGAACTCAATGAGTTGTTGCATACCTGTGTCGGTGTCAGGAATGGAGTCTCTATCTGGTATATAGATCCAAGTTGTTTTTTCGGGGTCATTTTCATCTGGTTCGCCAATAGTACCATTACCAACCTGCAACAGCCATTCAGAAAATGCGCGAGTATCTTCATATTCTTGGTCAGACGTTGTCGTTCGGCGAAGCCTCATGTTCTGTTTTAGACATATGACTGTGAAATATGGCCATAGGTAAGACAATGTTATAGAAGATGCAATAATTTGTTGTTTTGAAGCATTCTTCTTGACAGGAGGCGTTTGTCTGAAATCTCCGCCTAAGATAACTGGTTTTCTTCCAAATAGATCCGTTGGAGCATCGAGTATGTCTCTGAATGTGCGGTCAAGTGCTTCAAAGCACCTACGATTGTTCATAGGAGCTTCATCCCATATGATAAGGTCGGTTTGTTTCAGCAATTCAGCCATTTGTGTATTTTTTTTATATGTTGCAGACGGTTTCAGCTGTTAGGTCGAGTGGCAGTTTGAATCTTGAATGAGCTGTCCGTCCTGATGTGAGCAATAATGAAGCAATACTAGAAGAAGCGACTGCCAATACTATCTTTCCATCTAACCTTATCTTTGAAATTATAGCCTTCCAAATGAAAGTCTTTCATGTTCCTCTGTGGCCGTAAACAAATATGAGCTTTTGTTCACGGTTATTTACTGCGTGTATGACTTGATCGAAGATTCTCCGCTGTTCAGGGTTGAGTTGGCTGACTAATCTGCTGCTTTCGTCTGCTAACAATTCACGATCATAACTCCTTTCTTCCATTATGGCTCTATTTGTCAACATTTTAAGTAATTGAGGTGGAGGCAACTCCAAACCGAAATCTGTTACATATTTGCCATAGAAATTGAGGGTTGCTTGTAGCTCGTACAGCAGGCCGCCTTATGAGTCATGTGCATCTAAATGAAGTTCTGGTATGTGCAGTGTCTTTGACAGTATTAAAGGAATATCTTCAGACATATCAGCAGCATGTGCTTCAAACAATCTGACTGGGTTTGACACGTCGCAAAAGATAAGAATCTGACAAAAGAGAGACCTCATTTGAAATGTCGTTGCTGATAAAGCGGCCTCTTGTAAGGCTATATCCCATTCTTGATCGTCTGCCAAGAGGCCCATCGCTGCACACACGGCTCTATTTGTAGGGTAAACATGGTCGTCAATTGTACGAACATGTTGGAATGATGTCCTGCCTTTTTGGTGACAAAGTAACATTCGTAGATAGAATACATCTCCAGAGCTAGGGTGCACGTACGCTAGCCGACCAATACATGAGGTAGTTCCTCGTTTTCTCCGCTGCCAATATTTTCCATTTAGATACCATACAAATTCTTTGGGGAAGCTCAAGTAGGTTGGGTGTTGGCCATCTGTATTGTAGGTGTTATACCGGAACCATTCAGTCAATGTTGTTCTTTTGTTGTATTCATTATCAACAACTGATTGCGAAGATTCATTTGCTCTGAAAGAGACACGTTGCATGTTTTCAAGGTGTACGGAAAGTATTTGAACAGGTGGATCTCTGCTATGTATGTTGAAACCAAGAATTCTCCAGCATGCTTCGTGTGGTCCAATATACCTAGCATCTTGGAAATTTTTTATCGCTTCAATTTCAATTGCTGAGTGGCTGGTAGTTGGCTCTGTACTTCCAATTCTCCTTGTAATTTGAGTAACTATCCGGTCGGTACCCTTGGAAATGTACTTAAAAAGGTATTTTATTAGCATCGTCCGTTCACAATACTCGACATTAATGTGTGCGTAGAAATGCATACATAGCAAACGATTATATGGAACAACATAACCATTGTCGAGCTCGACATTGTGCTTCATTGTTACTATGCCTGTATCTCTTCGCCGATAGTGTACGTACCTGTTTTTGTCAATAAACGTGGCAGGACAAAATGGCTTAGGGAATGACTTGCTGCACTCATCTCCGCGCCGCATACATGGTGCAGACTTGTTGACTAATCCACATGGGCCATGCATCATGAATTCTGCAATGACTCGGTGGCCTTCAGGATCATTTGTCGGGTCTGGTAACTCTGCAGATACATATGCATCAATTTCTTCATTTGCTCTGACACGGCTTGTTTCTTTTATCCATAACAATAAATGACAATGCGGCAAACCTCTTTTTTGGAATTCAACTGTGTATAGCACTGTAATAACGGGATACTAAATTAGACAGCTAAACAACTTAGATTTGTATAAAAGACATGTTGCTGTATAATGTAAAGAGTACCTGCTTCAACATAACCGAAAGGTTTCTTGTCTCTTAAGAATGTCACTAAATCATGTATTTTTCTTTCAAATACACGGTCAACTACATCAGGCCTATCTGCAACTGTTACGTCTGGAAACAGTTCCATGTATTCTTCTATTTCAGGCCAATTGACATTGCACGTAAATGTGATGAAGAACGACGGGTTACCGTGAACACGACATATAGCAAGTGCATCTAAATAGTGACTATACATATACCGTGGTCCTCTAGTGAAAGACGAATGGAGTATTATACGTGAACCAGCACCGCTTCCTTCATGTTCACCGCGTGATATGGCATCGTACAACCCTACCATGTAATCATTTCTAATGTCATTATGCTTTGCTCTGATGAAGTTGAGGCACGACTGTTCGATGCTACAGTATGCTGTCACAACATATTGCTGAAATAATCGGCCACTTCTCGTTATTAAATTATACTGATTTAAGCGATCATGAAGCTGATATGCATAGTACATTTTCATAGACATCTGCTTTGCCGTGTCAGAGACTCTATTCCTTGCAGTTAACAATGTGAGACCCAAGTGGTATCCTTCTTCACCGTATATAAAAAGCAATGGAAACTGTAACGACATGTAGCAAGGGTGCAATTTATAAATTCGTTTCGGAGTGTCATTGCATTTTTCAATAATGGCATCATAGTCACTTTCTACATCGGCCCCTCCTTCAAAGACTATTGCACCAATAGAATCTCCAGATGGCAAATCATACTGACTCGAGCCTGCAACACCAAACAACTTAATTTTAAACTCTGGTATATCAGCTTCCGCCATTTTATCTCTGGCTGTTCTGAATAGCCGAACTAATTCATTGTGTTCGTCCAAAAATTGTATTAAATCTTCTACAATTTCTGCCCTTAAAGTGTGGTCATTTCTTTGAAAATGTTCCAAACGATTCGCGACCTCATTATCTGTGTCGTAGATATACAGCTGTAAAAACTTTGGCTGCTTTACTGGTTCTGGACACATACTCCCTATCCAATGGTAAATCTGACCCGAAATTTTAAATACATAAGGGCCACGTCCTCTGTTAACAGATTGATCGATCTCAGCGCCCAAAGATGTCATTGCAAACATCTGGTTGTAGGCTCTAATATTTTCCATAAAATGTCTATCGCTAAGGAGATGCTTTATATATTCTGGGTATTCAGCGGGCATGCGTGGCTGCACTTCCCCTCCAGCACAACACTTATGATATTCTGGACGACGACGTGGCCTGTATTTGATCCTTTCATCATACCAGAAAACCGCTTTGCAATGATGACATACCTGGTCACAAGTGCCCATATGTTGATATGTATCTGGAGGCCCTGCAGTGAACACATAAAATTGTGCACTGGTAAGAAAATCAGAAACTAAAATATGTAATATAGGAAAATAAGGCCAACAGATAAAATATTTAGCAAACCCTGTCTAAGGCGGCGAGCTCTATTCGATGTTTGACCTGTATTCTGATGTGCACTTGATGATAAACGCACTGCAATTGTAGCATGAGTAAGCATAATTTGACTATGTTTGGTAATAATAATAAAAATAATATTGATACAGCTGTTTTATTCGAGCCATGAAAGCACATGATAGGGGAAAAAGAAAGGTTAACCTTGTGTGGCACGCCTTGGTCTGTTTGGCTAGCGGCATGTACTCTGATTACTTGTTGAGGAAGACCATGTAGGAACTGGAAAAAAAATGTTAACATGAGCAACTAATAATAGATAAAATAGTACTGCTATAGATGGTTTGTTTAAAGTATAAAAACATATCATGGAAAACAAATATTAAACCTTGTCTGTTACGCGTTCGTCTGCTTTGGTGGGTGTATGTAGGGTGATTGCTTACTGATGAAGAACATGTAGGGACTGGAAACACATAAACAAATGTTATTTAGTAACTCAAGGAATGAGGGAAAAAAAAAAAAGAAAAAAAAACAACAAAAAACTGAAAAGCAAACCTTGTAAATGAGGCATTCGTTGGTTCACTTGTGGTGTCACATCGTTGGTTGTTATTAATGTAGAGTATGCATCACCTGTAATATGCATAAGTATATTTAGAAATATGGTTGGGAACTAAATTGTATGACTAACGATTCATGTGTAGATGTAATATATACACGTAATTAACAAAAAATTATAAGACCTTCTGTATCATGTGTTACTGTATTTTCTTGGGTGCGCGTACCCTGGTTGCTTGCTTATGGATGAGTCATATGGTCAATAATAATAGAAACATGTTTTTTTTTTTTTTTTTTTTTTTTTAATAAAGATGGAAACTGTTAGTCATAGTAAGATCTACCTCCGACAGATGAAGAAGGAGCATGATTTTCAAAAGCTGGATAGGTTAAATCATCCGTCGAGTGTACATATCGTTCATTCATGTGAAATAAGTCATTAGTTTCCCTTTCATATGATTGCTCTTCACCTCGGGAAAAAAAGAACATACATCATTAAATGACTGTCTGCATATTTTTAAAAAAGACATCGACAATAGACGGTAAAAATAGGCCATGTAACATACATAAGAGATCTGTTAGCAGACCAGCCGACATGTAAGATAACCCTGACATTGTATCTTCCTGTTGCATATTACATTGATTTTGGTAATCAACCTCAAAGGCCTTACATTTTCCTTTATCTGTTGTGTTTCTAATTATCACACCCCCAAATACCTGATTTGCAGCGGAATGGAATACCTGGGGCGTGACTGCCATAGCATCACAGTTACAGTTATATTGAACGACCTAAAGTGTCGTTTTAAAAATACATCGTTTGATTTCATAAAACGTTTAGAGTTTACAAAAGATAGGTTCCAAAAGATTTGTCAAGTTGCGGAAATAAGTTTGTTATCAACCAAACGATAGTTTAAGTGCATAAAAATACTAGTGAGATGCGTCGTCACCGCGACTCTATGATAGATCCTCATGCAGGCCATGATGTGAATGCCTTAATTACCTGAAAATACATTGCTAAAAATGGTCAACAAAAATGTTAGTGAGAACCATAGGTTTACGCAAATGTTCTGTACGGCTACCACAAGTATAAGGTTGTGTATGACAAAAATGCCACATGAAAATGATACAATTGCTATAAGCTCATGACCCCGAAGCTAGACTGATTATGTATGCCCCAACACAGTGTTTGCCAAACAACTCTAATTCTGATATTAAATGAAATGCATCCGTTTGACCAGCTGGATCTACCAACCCGGATGGAGGAGTCACCCTCAATAGATCTATTCACTCACTGTCGCTTACTCCGTAATTAACGGTTCATGATAAATAAAAGGGGACTTTAACTTGGCAATGCGGTAACTTAAGCAATGTAAATGAATTTAACATACTTGGGCTCGTAATAAAATGTTGTGAAATGTATTCTCCCCCGTAGGTTTGAAATGAAATATTAACTTGAAAAACGGGGCTATGAAAACTCACCTGATGCAATGGTTATGAAAACAATAGTGGATACACTGAAATGAGGCGCGATCTCTAACCGCAACCTAATATGAATGATATGATCTAATGTAAATCATGAAATGATGTTACACATGCAAATACGTATGTTATCGATACCACTCGTATATTATTGAAATAATGTTTATCGTCAAAAAAAATATATTTTTGACGTCTTGTTAAGTTATAAAACACTTTACGCGTATATGTGTTGTGAACGTCGGTTTTCTATCGCTTGTATCTCGGTCGTTATAAGCTCGTTTTCTACGTTCTTTATGCCTTCGGCTTCGTATTACAGCGAACTAATAGATTTTTTATATGTCAGCTCGCCTAGTTCGCGTTCAATGCCTCATTTTAACCATTGAAAATCGTGTGACAGCCTACTATTTTTCAGAAAATATAGTTTTCGTCGTTAAACTTGTAATTAACGTATCTTTCTCGTCGTAAGCTCTTTTTTACTCATTCCAGCAGCCATGGCTTCTTTTTTGAGTGTATTTTCTAAATATGTAAGCCAAAATAACCCATGAACCACTGAAATTTCCAGATTTTGCAAAAATGGACAGACCCTTATTATATTTTGTCAAAAACAATTTTTACTTGTTCAAGACTTGAACAAATCCCTTCCAATCAACACCAAAACTGTTCTAGACCTACCATACACCTTCCTAGGGTGTCATGGGTTCCTAATCTTCACCAAAAATGATAGAGTTCACAAGAACACTAATAAGATCCTTTAAATTCATTTTAATGACAAAAACAAGTGATAAGTGATATATAACATAAATATATTTGCATGTTTTACTACTAGATCATAAAAATAGATCATGTAGGAGTATGAATGAGTAGAAAAATGATTACTTAGAGCACTTACTTGATGATGAAGAGTTTTTGAGTTTAATAACTTAGTTACTTCAAGGTTTTTATTTCAAAACCCTAACTAGAAGCACTAATAGAACTAGAAAAACACTTGATCTTGGATTGGCTATGGTTTTTTCTTGGTTCTTGATCTTGGCCAATTCTACACAAGGGTGGGGAGGTGATGAGTGTGTAAATACTCATCATTTTTATACCCATTTAGACCATAAAAATATCAAAAACACCCAAATAGACCATATTATACTGCAAATATTCGTGGTTTGTGTTTTTATGTGTTTCAGGTACAAAAGGATCAAAAACAGGGCAAAACAGGCAAAAACCGAGCACAAGATTGGAAAAGCGTGAAAAGCCGGAGCCGGGGAAGAAATTTACGTGTTTGGACCGGGATTTTGCTCAACTTGTCAAGAATAGTCCTTGGAAGTATTTTTCAAAAATTACAAGAATGGTCCTTGGGATATTCAGAATTGACGTCAAAGGTCCCTCAACTTTTAGATTTTTACACATATGGTCCCTAAACTATTAATCCCATTTATCCTAAACCTTATATAACCCAATCCAACCCCTAAACCTTAACCCACCAACCCATTTACCCCACTTAGCCCAACACCAAAAATAAAAGCCCAAATAACCAAAAAAACCCACCCCGTATTCTTTGTGTTTAGCTAAAACAAGAGTTTGACCCAGTCAAACTCTTCCTTCCCAAAACCACCCCGCCAACACAAACCAGGATACCACCAATTCCTACCCACTCCTGACAATCCCACCTCCTACCCCATTCCTTTCTCTGGCACACGTTTCCAACCCCCCTCCTTAGCCAGTACTATCCCACGTGAGCCGAAAAAGATAAGAAACCCACTTGGTCAAGTTTCCCGCCAAAAATGAGAATGGACGATCCAGAGTGAAGTAAGGTTATCCAACGATTGGGAACTGATCAAGAAGGTTCAGAGAAGACTTTTGGATTATTATTTAAAGAAAAGAAGAAGCAGAGAAACATTGTCACTGTCTTAGACCAATTAGTAGTGTAGTTAAAGTTATTGTTTTATTTTCAGTTTCCATTTCAGTTCCAAACTTTAGTTTAAGCTCATTGAAGCTCTTTTGTACATAATTTAAGCAGCAGTGTTTTAATTTCAAAGTTAAATTAAATTTCATGTTTTAAACTTGTTTCCTTGAATTCAAATTAATAGTTAGTTAATGATACAGGTTTCAAAAGTTCTTTTTCTCAGTTTTATTGAGAATTAATAGCTAATTTTAGCTTATTGTAAGTTCCAGTGGTTTAATTCAGTTTTCATTTCAAAAGTTAAATTTTAGTTAAATAAAGTCAAATCTGCTTATTGTCTTATTTTATTGCTCCATTGTTGTGGAACGGTTTTGTTCGTTTGAGATATTTATGTATTGAATGTGTTTAGCATGCGGAATCTACTACAACACACTTAAAAGAACACAAGGTGGTGAGTTTAAGTAAACGTGAGAATGTAATGAACAAAGAACACAACTTTGGTTAACACAAAACGATTCAATATTATTGATGAAATAATACGGATGATCTAAATATCACCGGGATTACAAAGTAATCTTGAATCTTAGATTGTAAAAAGGATTTGTGAATTGAAGTAACTAGGTTACTTGAGAGATAGTTTGTTTTTGGTTATTAGTTGATAAAGATGCATGCATGAAGTAGTGACTAAGATATCCTTTTATAAGATAAGGATATTGATGAAGCGAAAAGTGTACCACTTTTAAGGGGTCATTTAAGCCCTAAATCGTATTTATTTGATCAAATATTGCCCTAAATCATTCTTTTTGTCATTTTAGGTACTTTTGAGAAGAAATCTGGAAAAGGAAGCATTTTGGACGTTTTTGGAGCATAAAAGTGAAGAAAACGACAAAGTCTCAAAATCTTGCTGAAAGTTACCTTTGACGGCGTCAGGATTATCTCCAGATGGCGTCATGGCTTGGCAAAAGTGGTGGATGTGAAATTTACTCATGATAAGCCAGTGAAAATTGCATGGGAATTCTGACGGCGTCACCCTTTAATTTGATCAAGGTCGTCACGTTATAATTCAAAGAGGGACGGCGTCACGTTCATAGTCTGAGGGCGTCAAGCCTTGATAGGCCAGAACGGATTTTGGAGAGCTAAAGAGGGACGGCGTTAAGAAGGTCATCCGGGAACCCTAAAAGCGGCGAGGTGACGGCGTCACACTCCATAACGTGACGCCGTCATATCTGAAAGTCTATATATAGTTTTCTAATTTTTTGTCATTAGTGTGGAACTTATTGGGGGAACTTTGTGTGTGAAAACCCTAGGATGAATTTGGCAGCTCTTTCAAGGCTTTTTGCCTTGAGATCTTCCATGTTACATTGAAGATAAGTTATCAATTAATCATTCAATATGTCTATGTGTTGTTTGATTCTATCTTGTTCTTGTCTTTTGTTTAACATGCTAGGCTAGATTTATCTTGTGTTTGCTTAGATCTAATGAAACCTAGCTATTGATTATTGGTTATTAGTGTGTTATTAGTTGTATTGGATGATTGTTTATCTATGTTAGGCTTAAGAAAACTGGCTAACTTCCTAATCGGTAACTTGCTTGAACGTCTTAAGAAACATTAACCAATGCGTACTAAAGGTTTTTATGGTTGTATTTAATGCACAAGCGAATTCTAGTGATCCCATGTTAGGAGCTTCCTAGCCGGCTCGACATAGGAGTGAAGTAGGAGCTTGTAGAGTTGGGGAAGTACGTACGCCACCCCACGAATGGTATTAAGGAATACACCCGTCATCCACGCGACTAATACACACTAATCAACCGGTAAAAGATAGTTAGGGAGTAAGGAAATCTAAGTAAACACATTTCCCTCCACATAAGTTTTCACCAACCTTTTCATTTTCTGTTATTTTATTTTATTTGCATTCGTAGTAATTTGGGTTAGTTGACTAGCAACTAATTCCGCCCACTCTTTCAAACCCGAGATTTTACTTGCTTTCATAAAAATTATAAAAACACAAAAAGAATCTTCTCTCACCCTTAGACCTATTAGAGTAATTTTTCATACCTAACGAACACTATTCCCTGTGGAGAACGATCAATCCCCCGTACTTACCACTACACTATACTACATCGGTCAGGTACACTGCCTGGTGGGGTTGTAAGCCTCTTGAGATCCTTTGAGAGGTAAAACCTGTTGTAAGGTTGCAAAACCACGCATCAAGTTTTTGGCGCCGCTGCCGGGGAATAGTTATTGTTTAGGTTGAATTTTTATTTTATAGGTCTACTCACTAGATTCCTTTCTAGTGAGATTTTTATTTTATTTTTCTAGGTTTTCTTTAGTCTATCTATTTTCTTCGTTTCTTTGTTCGTAACCATTACCATTCGACATCATGGAAGATGGTAATATCCTTGATCCCAACATCCCACCACCACAACAACCACCACCACCTCCTAGAGCCCGTACTTTAGGAGAGTACTCTCGTCCTAGCCACCATGGCTATCGAAACACCATTGAGCTCACTCAAGGAGCCAATGTCACACCCTTGCGATCCGACACCATCCGGTTGGTGCAAAGCGGATGCGCATTCCATGGACTTCGTTCTGAAGATCCTAATCAACATCTCAAGGACTTTCTCAAAATCGTTGATTCTATAGACCTTGATGTTGCCACTCGAGAGACGACCCGACTGCGTCTCTTTCAATTCTCTTTGCGGGACCAAGCTAGTCAATGGCTAGAACGTCAACCCGCAGGATCCATCACCTCTTGGGATGATCTCACCACTCGTTTCCTTGCTCAGTTTTTCCCACCGGGAAGAACTACCAAGCTAAGGAATGATATCTTGATGTTCCAACAACGTCAAGGCGAAACCCTCTACGAGGCATGGACTCGATTCAAGGACTTACTCCAAAAAGTCCCTCATCATGGCATAGAACTTTGGCTCCAAGTCCAAATCTTCTATGACCATATCAATCTCTCCACGAGGCAAACCATTGACCAATCGGCCGGTGGCAAGCTACGTGATCTAAGTGCGGAACAATCATGGGCTCTCCTAGAGGATCTTGCTCTTTATGACAACGAAAGTTGGAGTGATCCCCGTGATTTGAATAAAACGGTCAAGGCAATATCTTTGCCTTCGAACAATTCAAGCACTTTCGACCGTAGGATCATAGAACTTGAAGACCAAGTCAAGTTTCTCATGAAATCCTACGAGGCTCCTAAACCTTCAAGCCAAGTGAACAAAATCACTTCTTCATGTGAATTATGTAGTGGTCCCCACGACACTCGTGATTGCATGGAACTCCCCGAATAAGCTTTTGTGGACTACGCATCCTCGCGTACCGACGGAGCGGGAGACAAGTGGTACACTTTCAAACCCGAGCCAAACCCCTATGGTGATACATACAACCCCTCATGGAAAAATCACCCGAACCTTAGGTGGAAACAAAACCAAAACGCACAACAAACCAATTCTTTCAACCCACCTAATCGTTTCCAATCAAGCGGTTCCAACTCGAACCGTACTTTCAACAACAATCCTTCCGGCAATGGTAGTACCAATAACTTTGAAGGATTGATGTCCCAATTTATGGCATCTCAAGAAGCTCGTTTAGCCAAGTTTGAAGCCGATTTCAAACAAAAACAAGGCGAGATGACCAATAAGATTGACACCTTGTTGAAAGCCCTCAATGACCGAGAAATGGGAGTACTCCCTAGCAACACGGTCAAGAACCCGAAACTAAACGTCAACGCCATTTCATCAGTTTCGTCTCCTAGTTCTTGTCCACAATATTATTCGGTCAATTCCATGAGCACGTGTTTCAAACAAACCCAAGTCGTTCCAAATGACCAAGAAGTTATGACATCCAAATTGGTCAACAACATAGTTGAAACACCTCCCACTCAAAACCTTGACGAAGAATTCAAGGAGCTCCACCTTGAAAGTCCGGTTGTTGATGTGTTGGATGAGAAGAAGCTCAAGTTAGGCGAAAAAGGGACCGCCTTCGTTCAAAACAAACTACCTAAGAAATTAGATGATCCGGGCTTATTTGTTCTACCTTGCAAGATCGGTAATTCGGAGGCTTATGACACATTAGCCGATCTTGGATCAAGCCTTAACTTACTTCCGTTACCTCTCTACGCCTCTCTAAAACTAGGAAAACTTGAAGAAACCGAGGTGATAATAGGTTTAGCGGATGGGAGTGTTGCTTACCCGGTTGGAGTAGTTAAGGACGTGTTAGTGCACATTGGAAAACTAACCATTTTAGCCGATTTCCACGTCCTTGATATGGTTAGCGACCCTGCATGCCCCTTGTTGATAGGTAGAGGATTTTTGGCGACCGCTAGTGCTATGATTGATTGTAAGGAATCCAAGATAGCGGTAGGAGAAGGAGATACTTGGTCAGTCTATGATGTTAAGAAACACGCCTATGATACTAGTGAGGAACCAACACCACATTGGTTAGAATCAAATAGGAGACCATCTAGATATGGACCTTGGATTGATAGAGACTTCATAGGACCCCAACGCCCATTTTACCTAGAAGAGGACTTTGTGAACCGAACACATACGGTAGAGCAACTCTTAGCTAGGGACACCGAATTGGATCCATTTGAAGACCCTCTAGTTTTTAGGAAAATGATTGATTTCCTAGGAGTTTTGCCAATTAACCTAGGAATGAATAAGTGGACTTGTGAGGAAGATGATCATAAGTGGAATTGGGATAAACCACCCAAAGACGGAGATGGGTCATGGCATATTAAGATGACATTGTATGACCCGGATGGAGAAAAGTTTGAAAAGATCTATCGTACTAAGCGGACCAATAGGAAACTTCAATCCAAGCTTAACCCTAAAGACGTCCTCGATGACGAGCTTACTTACATAGGGTAGCGTGACTTTGAGTCTAGCTACAAGACTCGTTAATAAAGAAAAGCGCTTCTTGGGAGGCAACCCAAGCTTTATTTGCTTTGTGTGTTTATTTATTTGTTTGTTTGATTTTATTTGCTTCCGTATGTATGTTTAATTTTTATTATTATTGATTCATGTTCGAAACTAAATTGTGAAAATGCTTTATCTTGTTTTTAACTTCGTCTTAACTACATATAAAGGTATTTTGCAAAGGTTAAGTGTAAGGGAAATCCAAATCGGTTTATTAGAACAAATGAACATGAATCGTAATAATAATAAATTAACATACATATTAGTATTTGTTTGAGTCAAATGCTTGTATCGAGTCATAATGATGTTTTGCAGGATTTCCAGGAAGTAAGGTATAGGTTTTTCCAAAATTTTTCCGGAAACTTAACATGAGAATTCTGTCAGATCATTTCTGACGGCGTCAGGTTTAATTTTCTGAAAATTTTTGAAAGTTTTGTTTTCATAAAAAGTTTTTATTAAATCTCTAACTTATAATCTCCAGGAATCTGCAAAATTATCATTCCACAAGCATTATATCCTTATATATAGAGTTTATCCCGCCGATGTTATGCAGGTTTTCGTGTTTGTTTTCTCAGGTTTAACAGGTTATTTTGGACAAGGAAATGTTTTTGGATCAAGCTTATGGCGATGCATTAGTCATGGAGCTTCAACATTCTCTTTGGAAGAAGATCTAACCGTGTTACTTCATTATCCACCGAGCGAATCAGGGGAGTATTTGATTTCATTCTTTTACTTTATGCTTTTACATTTGTTATTTGAACATTGGGGACAATGTTCATCTTAAGTGTAAGGGGGGTAAAAGTACGATTAGAGAATACAATTGCGCTTGATTTTTGTTTGTTTAATGGTAGATGTGTAATAAAACTGAGATAAATACCTGTTAGGGCAATTTTAGTGCTAAATTTAAATTTTTTTACAACATATAGGAGTGAAACTTGGGTCTTAATGAGCGTCTCACGGATAGGAGTTATATGACTAGCACAAAAAAACCGTACCACTAAAAAATTTTCCACCCCCAAATATGTAAGGTTCGCCCCTAGAATTGGTAGGAAAAGCATTTATGCTATGATGTGTGTACCGGTAGCACTTAGATTCTAGAACTTGCGTTAGGACCATTCCGAGGCCACAAGTGAGACTACATTCGTGTAGTTAGATTTACTACATGATAAGAGGCATTAGGATTAACCCATTGTTTTACACCTGTGTTTTTGTTATAATTACATTGGCTACATTGGTCAAGTAATTCTCCCACACCCTTTGCGTTGTACTCATTTTTAGTACACGATACCCCTAGTACACCCCTCAGAGCCTATCTTTTCGTTTCTAACTTTAAGCATTTTACTTAAAGGAAGAATTTGTTACACCCCACTTAAATGTACACCCAAATCGCCTTAGCCTACCTTGTATGCACTCATTTTTTAGTGCATTATTGTTACAACATTTGTTTAAACCCAAGTTAATTATCTAGTTGATTACATGGTTGCTAAGTCGAGTCATATCCTTGTACATATTATTTTGGGACGATTGGGACTCATGGGTAAAGTACTAGTGTAATGGAGTAATGGGGAAGAACATCATTTATTACCCCCATATGTGCTAAATATTTTAAAAGTACTCCAAGTGTTTTAATTATCTTAATTCGAGTCATTAGAATAGTTATTTGTAAAGTTATGTAAAAGTTCAAGTGTAAGGGGAATGCAATGCCCCTATGATGTATTATTTTGGATGGTAGGGCAAAAGTGTATGCAAAAAAAAAAAAAAAAAAAAAAAAAAAAAAAAAAAAAAAATCAAGAAAAATACAAAAAAATGAGAAAAAGAAAAGTAGAAAAAAAAAACATACGGACTACCATCCCGTTTCATTTTATGTTTTGTTTTATGTTTTTGTTATTTAATTTTTAGCTTAAGATTGAGTCGAGTCTTGGCTTAGCAACATTGTATAGTACATGTAATTGATCAAGATCTTTAACTCGCCACCAGTAAAATATCCCTTATCCAACAAAATCGTGTTTTCCTTTTCCCTACACCTAACGTTATAACCCGTTTAAAAGCCCTCTTTGATAGTTTATCTTAGGTGCTTACGCCTAGTGGAGGAGGTTTTCGATCCTTTCCCAAGCCTATGGTAATCTATTTGCTATGACAGGTAGTGAGAGATATTATCCGTTTTCATTTATGAGATTTATTTTGATGACACTTGAGAGATGTGAGTATCTAAACACTACTTGTGAGGTGCTAGTTTATAATCTCCGTGCTTATTATGATTAAAGTGGAACGATTATTTGTTGTAATTACTTTTATGTTAGCATTAAATGACCCCTAACTTGTATTTTGATTAGAATAAAAGCGCATTTGCTTGAGGACAAGCAAACCTCAAGTGTAAGGGTATTTGATGAAGCGAAAAGTGTACCGCTTTTAAGGGGTCATTTAAGTCCTAAATCGTATTTATTTGATCAAATATTGCCCTAAATCGTTCCTTTTGTCATTTTAGGTACTTTTGAGAAGAAATCTGGAAAAGGAAGCATTTTGGACGTTTTTGGAGCATAAAAGTGAAGAAAACGACAAAGTCTCAAAATCTTGCTGAAAGTTACCTTTGACGGCGTCAGGATTATCTCCAGACGGCGTCATGGCTTGGCAAAAGTGGTGGATGTGAAATTTACTCATGATAAGCCAGTGAAAATTGCATGGGAATTCTGACGGCGTCACCCTTTAATTTGATCAAGGTCATCACGTTATAATTCAAAGAGGGACGGCGTCACGTTCATAGTCTGAGGGCGTCAAGCCTTGATAGGCCAGAACGGATTTTGGAGAGCTAAAGAGGGACGGCGTTAAGAAGGTCATCCGGGAACCCTAAAAGCGGCGAGGTGACGGCGTCACACTCCATAACGTGACGCCGTCATATCTGAAAGTCTATATATAGTTTTCTAATTTTTTGTCATTAGTGTGGAACTTATTGGGGGAACTTTGTGTGTGAAAACCCTAGGACGAATTTGGCAGCTCTTTCAAGGCTTTTTGCCTTGAGATCTTCCATGTTACATTGAAGATAAGTTATCAATTAATCATTCAATATGTCTATGTGTTGTTTGATTCTATCTTGTTCTTGTATTTTGTTTAACATGCTAGGCTAGATTTATCTTGTGTTTGCTTAGATCTAATGAAACCTAGCTATTGATTATTGGTTATTAGTGTGTTATTAGTTGTATTGGATGATTGTTTATCTATGTTAGGCTTAAGAAAACTGGCTAACTTCCTAATCGGTAACTTGCTTGAACGTCTTAAGAAACATGAACCATTGCGTACTAAAGGTTTTTATGGTTGTATTTAATGCACAAACGAATTCTAGTGATCCTATGTTAGGAGCTTCCTAGCCGGCTCGACATAGGAGTGAAGTAGGAGCTTGTAGAGTTGGGGAAGTACGTACGCCACCCCACGAATGGTATTAAGGAATACACCCGTCATCCACGCGACTAATACACACTAATCAACCGGTAAAAGATAGTTAGGGAGTAAGGAAATCTAAGTAAACACATTTCCCTCCACATAAGTTTTCACCAACCTTTTCATTTTCTGTTATTTTATTTTATTTGCATTCGTAGTAATTTGGGTTAGTTGACTAGCAACTAATTTCGCCCACTCTTTCAAACCCGAGATTTTACTTGCTTTCATAAAAATTATAAAAACACAAAAAGAATCTTCTCTCACCCTTAGACCTATTAGAGTAATTTTTCATACCTAACGAACACTATTCCCTGTGGAGAACGATCAATCCCCCGTACTTACCACTACACTATACTACATCGGTCAGGTACACTGCCTGGTGGGGTTGTAAGCCTCTTGAGATCCCTCGAGAGGTAAAACCTGTTGTAAGGTTGCAAAACCACGCATCAGATATCTTATTACAAGATTGTCAAGTGGTTGAATATAAAACTATACTTTGACTATATTGGCGCCTACAATTAAATACAACTACCAATGTACAACTCTGCCATATTCTTCTGTGGTTCACAGAAGACTAAACTACTTCTACATAACGTATAACAATGTACAAAGACTAATAATTCAACTAAATATCTATTACAAAATATCTAATCGACTTGACATAAGCTTGGCAGGCTCTTCATCAACTAGCAGTACCTTCTACCCAGAAGGTACTGGTAGAACATCTTCGTACACTTCAAAATCAACTAGCAGGCTCTTTAACATCTTTGGCAGGCTCTTTGACTTGAACATTTTATTCCCAACAATCCTCCCCTAAACTTGTTATTTCCATTAAAATTCACAAGTTTCTGATGAATAAAATACATACCTTGAGGATTTGAGGGAACTCTTCCAAAAACCTTCACTCTCTGTTCTTCCTTTTTCTTTCATATTGCTCAAATATGCTCCTCAGCAAACTCTGAACAATTTCTGAGTTCTCATCATCTTTGTCACACCTTAATCTCTTGGAGATCATTGTTTTAAGCACTTCATAACTAAGTGGATACTCTTTCTCAGCCAACATAAAGAGTTCTATCCCACTCTGTGTGAAAAGGTGATGAATATTGCTATGGCTTAGAAATTCCCAAGTTGTTGAAGGATCATAATAGGGAAATTTCCAATGAACATCTTTGGGTTCAGGATCAAACATCCTATTGAATTCTACCCATAGTTCCTGTTCCTTAGCATCTGAACTAGAAGTTGTGTCTAGCCTAATCTGCACTAGATTCCACAATTCTTCCAAATCTGCTCTGTCACATGCTCTAACTAAATTTTCAAAATTCTTGAAGATAGCAAACTGTCCCCCAACCCTTGTTATTTTCCATGATTTTCCTTATCTATCATAGTTGATCTCCCAATCAATAATAGGTCGTCTACAGCTAATTGGATCAGCATGTATGATAGTAGGCAAAGTAATCAACATTTTACTTACTTGCTCTGTGTCCAATTTTGCTACTTCTTTCTTCTGAGCATCTTTCTTCTTCATTGAGGGGTGTACATCAGATGGAACATTGTAGTAAAGACTTTTGTAGGCTTGAAGATACAGGAAGAAGATTTCATCAGCAGATTTCTTCTTAAGTTGATAATCAGTCCAATTTGCTTGACCTTTCAGAAATCTCTTCATAAAAATCACCTGATCTTTCTGAGCTTGTCCTACCTTAAAACCTCTCTTCTGACTTTCCTTCATCTTCTCAAAAATGTCAGCCAAAGCTGCTTCTTTATACTTCTTGTTGATGAATGATTCAAGTGCTTCTGTTTTCTCATCAGAATTGAGATTCTTGTCATTTACTATAATTGCTGCTTGACCTTTCACAATTGGATCATTATTGATAATCCATAGCATCTGTGCATCAAAGGTTTCTTGAGCAATTTGAGTATCAAGAAGAGTCTGAGCAGCATCTTCAGCATCTTTCTGCTCTTTCATTACTACAAGCATTCTTGAAGCTTCAAGTGCTTTTAGCTCTTCTTCATGAACCCTTTTGGCTTCTTCTTCTCCTAAAGCCATCTGAATTTGCTGAGTTCTTTTCAACTTCTTGGACTTTGGCTCATCTTCAATCATAATGCTTTTGCCCTTATACTTTGGAGTTGGTATTTGTGATGGAGCAGAAGATTGCTCATCAGCAGCAAAAATCCTCCCCTGAACAAACAAATTCCCTTGAGGCTCTAAATCCCTCTTTCTCTTGTACACTTTCTCAGCAGACCCTTTGTACCCCATAGCCAATAGCCTTTCTATCCTAGCAGGCTCTTCTTCTGGCCTAGCAGGCTCTTGCCCTGCTCCAACAGGCTCTTCATCATAAACTTGAGTTCCATCATGGAATTCAAATTGAGCCTCTTCCTCATCTTCAGAACTATCCATCCTCCCCTTTTTGGAAGAGTGACCTATCCTATCATCATCTGACTTTGAAGAACTAGATAAAACAGCCTTTGCAGATCTTTTACCCTTCAACTTCTTCACTTTATCCTCCAATATCTTTACCCTCTTTACTAATTTGATGTTGATCTCAGAAAACTTCTTGTTTTGTCTTTTAAGAGCTTCTTCTAAGAGCTTCACCTTCTCCTTTAGTTCTTGCATTGTCTGAGGAGATTGGGGTTGTGATACATGATGTGATGATGTTGGTGGTGTTGGTGATGGTACTGGAGATGGTATTGGTGATGTTTGATGTGTTGGTGAAATGTAACCATGTGAAGAACTAGATAATTGTGTTTCAGCTGATGGTGTTGGTTCTTCTGGATGTTGTGGTAACATTTCATCAAAAAGTGGAATATCTTCCCCTCTAAAACCAATTCTCATATTTGAAAATACTTTGTGAGAAAGTTTTGGTGTGTCATAAATTGAGTCTGTGGGAAGTAACAAATGTTTTAATTTTGCAATGATGCACCCAATAAATCTTGGATACATCAAAAACTTTGTGTCACTTTTCACATTTTTAATCAATCCTTCAAAAATATGTTTTGAAAAATTGTATTTTCTGTTTGTAGCTAAGCAAATGAGAGCAGAAGCCATGTTTCCACTAAATTGCTCCCAAGAGGTTTTCTTCTGGCTCAAACAGTGAAGGATTGTGTGAATAAAAAATCTCCATTGTGGAGTAAGATGCTTTTTCAGAAAAGTGAGTTTGTTAGACTCAGCATGATACCCCATTCTTTGTAAATTTTCAAAAATTTCAGTATCTGGTAACTGACTAATACCATCAGAATCATCCAAATGAAGATGTCTTCTTATGGATGACTCAGTAAGAGTCAAATGTTTACCATCCACTTTGGCCTTAATTCTTTGTTCCCCATTTTCAGAAGTTTTTATTTTAGCAGATTGCCAAAATTGCAAAATTTGAGTTTCATAAATAGTGGGATTGACTAGTAAAGCAAACCTGATATAGGAGTTATTTAAAAAGTCCACTACTTGATGAAATGAGGCATTATCCTCTGACTTTTCCAAAAATGCTAACTGATTGTGACGTTGGACAAAATTTAGAACAACTGTGGAAGCCATAATGAAAATTTTGAATATGATGGTGGGATTTGTTGGTAGTACTGGTAGAAGATGAAAGGTGTATGTGAATTATGATAATGACTGATGAAAGAAGATATGAGAGAATTACTTTTAACCGACAATAAGAAAGATTATAATAAGTAAATGTATAGGCGGTTAAAAAGATCTTTTATATGTGAAATATAATATAATATAATCATCAGTAATTTACATAACTACCCCAACGGCTAATTTTAACTACCAGGCCCAATGGCTAAAACTTTTTCTGACAGGCTCAACGGCTATTTAGCAGTACCTTTTACACTAGCAGTACCAATTTTGAACTACCAGTACCAATTTTGAATACAGTACCTTAAGTTTATAAAAATCCCTTATAGTTTTTAGCAAACTACCAGCTATCAACGGATTTGAGTTGTCTTTACCAAAAGCCGTTTGCTTAAGGACTAGCTAACTATTTACAATTAAGTATGGTTAGTTAACAACCATATAGTTTTTGGTAAACTATCAACCATCAACGGATTTGATTTGTCTTTACCAAAAGCCGTTTGCTTATGGACTAGCTAACTATTTACAATTAAGTATGGTTAGTTAACAACCATATAGTTTTTGGTAAACTATCAACCATCAACGGATTTGATTTGTCTTTACCAAAAGCCGTTTGCTTATGGACTAGCCAACTCTTTAGTTTGTAAAAACTTGGTGAGCTTAATACCAAAAGCCATATTGGCCTAAAGATGGTGCAATTTCCTTCGATGGAGGAAATTTAAAAAGACAATGATGCTGTGTATCTTGGATGATTGGTTCAACAAGTGAAATCATCTAATAGCATGCCTTTGAGTTGAAACTTTTCTTAGTTTGATCTAGATAGAACTTTCTCCTTGAGAAATGCTTCATCCCTTCTAGATATGTGATCTAACTCTCTCTTTTTCAACTTTGCATCATCTTGTATGCTCTTGTCTTTCCTTTCATAAATTGGTTTTTCTTCCATTCTGGGCTATTAATTCCTCCCCTGAGATTGTTATCTCTCCTGAAATGAATATAACTTTTGTTGCTCCTTTTTGTTTGGAAGAACTCTTGTTTTGTTATTAACCTGAAATGTGTTAGTTGCAAACCAAAAGAACAAAGTGCAAAGCACTTGATCTATAGCATTTTAAACATTCAAGCCTTTATATAAACAAAACATAGCAATTTTATATTAGCAGGACCAATTATGAACTGACAGGACCTTTTGACTAACTAGCAGTACCATGTTTGAAAGCTAATACCAGTTAATTTTATGAACAAAAACACATGTTTTTCAAAGATTTATCATTCCAATACCTCCTACAAGATATTTGAATCTACCTAAATCAAAAGCTTTGGTGAGAAGGTCTGCATAATTCTTTTCAGAATCAATTTTAACTACTTGAATTAACCTTTTCTCATTGCAATCCCTTATGAAATGGTGTCTTATTTCAATGTGTTTTGTTTTTGAGTGTTGAACTGGGTTTTTAATGATACAAATAGTACTGCTATTGTCAATATAAATAATGGTGTTAAGAAAATTGTACCCATAGTCAAGCATTTGATTTTGGATCCAAAGAACTTGCCCACAACAACTTGCACCAGCAACATATTCTGCTTCAGTTGTAGAATTGGCCACCATTATTTGTTTCTTGCATTGCCAAGAGATTAGTCTGTAACCAAGAAATTGACATCCACCAGTTGTGGATTTTCTGTCTAGAGTTTCACCAGCATAGTCACTATCCGAATAAGCCACCAATTCAAAAGAGGATTCCCTTGGATACCAAAGACCCAACCTAGGTTGACCCTTAAGATATCTAAAGATTCTTTTGACTGCTGTGAGATGAGAGATTTTGGGATGTATTTGAAACCTTGCACACACACATACTGAGAACATGATATCTGGTCTTGATGATGTAAGATACATCAAAGACCCAATCATAGATCTATAATTGTGCAAATCCATATCTTCTCCTTCAGCATCCTTGAGTAGCCCTTTATCTGGATCCATTGGTGTACTTGCAACTTTAGAATCAGCAAAATTAAATTTCCTTAGGATCTCTGCTACATACTTATCTTGGCTGATAAATACGCCTTCTTTGGATTGTTTCACTTGGAGACCCAAAAAGAAAGTAAGTTCCCCCATGGAACTCATTTCAAACTTACTATGCATAAGTTTTTCAAATTCTACACACAAGTCTTGGTTTGTTGATCCAAAGATTATGTCATCAACATAAATCTGCACTAACAAGATGTCTTTCTTTGTTCTTTTGATGAACAAAGTTGGATCAATCCTGCCTCTTTGGAATCCACTTTCTAGTAGAAAACAAGCCAATGTTTCATACCATGCCCTAGGAGCTTGGTGTAGGCCATACAAAGCCTTGGTAACCTTGTAAACCTTGTCTGGATACTCTGAATCAATGAAGCCTGGAGGTTGAGACACATATACTGGTTCTTCAATTTCACCATATAAAAATGCACTCTTAACATCCATTTGATAGACAGTGAAGCCTATGAATGAAGCATAGGCCAAGAAAAGCCTAATTGCTTCAAGTCTTGCAACTGGAGCAAACACTTCTTCATAATCTACCCCTTCTTCTTGAGTATACCCTTGTGCTACCAATCTAGCCATGTTTCTGATCACAATACCCCTTTCATCTTTCTTGTTTCTGAACACCCATTTGGTTCCAATTGCCCTATGACCTCTGGGCAAATCAACCAATATCCAAACCTTCTGAATCTTGAATTGGAGAAGCTCTTCTTGCATTGCTTCCACCCAACTTGCATCATCTAAAGCTTTGTTTATGTTTTTGGGTTCAGCCTGAGATAGAAAACATGAAAACAGGCATATATTGGAATTATCATTATTCTTTTCTTCATAAATAGAGGAGATAAACCCTTCTTCATCTGAAGATAAGACTTGAGATAAACCAACTTGAGATCTTGTTCTAACACCAGAATGTATGCTTCCAATCACATCATCAGTTGAGTGATCTTTGAGAATTCTAGTGTTTGGTGTTTTAGGAACTTCATAAGTAGATGGAAGATTGCTAATCCCCCTCTCTTCTGGTAAAGAATCATCTATTTGAACATTCAAAGGCTCAGCAGTATCAATACTTGAACTAGCAGGACCATCTGAAGAACTAGCAGTACCATTGTCATTAGTACCACTTTCTTGATTCTCTTGATTCTGAGTTCCT